>OU015494.1:59897078-60422078 GCA_907164885.2 Dolomedes plantarius | reverse complement strand
GAAATTGCTGGCTTTGTCTTTGGAAAATATTAAATAGATAGGTGAATTGGTGCTTAATACAAGGAATTTTGTTCGTTATCTAATCCACCACAGTAACTGATTTCAAGTCGTTTTTTAAACTGTTCTTTGCTGACTCGCATCACTATAGGGATTCCTTTGACAAATCAAAAAGACAAAGTCATGGTGCGGTAGTTATCGGAATATCTCTATCGGAAATTTAACTTTCTGCATCTTCATTTATATAGATTGGATAATTGTGCTGGCATTAGTCGTTAACAGCTGAAAAGTCGCCCAGTGGCTAAGTGGTTATGGCATCAGCCTGCCACGCCGGGGGCACGGGTTCGATTCCCGCATAAGACTTGGTTGTATTCTGGGGAAACAGTCAGTCTTCCACCTGCAAAAGGAGCCCTCATCTAGAAAGGGGAGCTGCAACCCATCGTCCATCGCCGGTGTCATCGTTTGTTAATAAAATTCTTCTGTGATTGTGTGATTTGTGTGTTTCTATTTTCTTCTATTCATATGTACACTGGACTGGGGCGTAAAGGTCGTCAGCCCCCAGAGACATTAGCCTCTTCCCCAAAAAAAAAAAAAAAAAAAAAAAAAACACAGCTGAAAACAATGATTACCGGCCATTTGTGAAACGTATAGCAAAATTTCATAGTGAAAAAACAGTATCATCGAAAATTTAACAAAAAAATAACATAAATAAATAACTTAATAAACAAAAATATTTACAAGCCAACATTAAGTGTCACTAGCCTCATAAAGAAAGTAGTAAATGTATGTGAGAGAGTGACTGGAAATTATATTTCTTCTCATCACCAAGGTTATTCAGTTGATGGAATGCAGGCTTTGAGGTCTGGTGACTGAGTTCAGTTCTTATCTCTCGCAGACTATCATTACAACAACAAAAAAATTTACGGAAATAATAAAATATATTAATAAGCGAAAACAGGACATTACAGTAAAAACAATTTCTATAAAGCATTACTATAAACTCACTGATTTTGATATTATTAGATATTTTAAAAAAATCTAAGAATATTTTATGCATATAAATTTTAAAATTTTGGTATATGGATTCAATTAACAACATCCATATGAAGAAAGACGATAAGTTATCTATCTATATAAAACAGTTCCGTAACTGACTGACAGACAACGCACAGACCAAACCGCTTGACCTAAAGGGCTGAAATTTTGCATGGCGGTTCTTCTTATAGTGTAGGGGTGCACAAAGAAAGATTTTTGAAAAATTCTTCTTAGATTTTTTAAAATTAAATTTTTAATCTGTTTTTGTAACATTTTTTAAAGTTTGCATTTAAAATAATAATTTGAGGGTTATAAAATTTATATCACGAGAAAGATCATAAAAATTCTTTTAAAATGAAATCCTTTTCGAATCTTTACCTCCATTTTCTGATTTTTGGTGAATTTTTAAAGATGAATTTTTAGAATTTAATTTATTAAATGCTGATCACGTGGTCTCTTTTCTTTTTGTGATACTTTATGCCGCTTTTACACATTCGCGATCGCGCCACCTGCAAGACATTCGCGAGACATTAGTCACGCTCCTGCATCGACACGAATAACCGTTCTCACATTCACGCCTCTTGCTGTCATTTGTGCTTGTGTCAGCCAGTTGAAAAGCGAATGTGTGAACACTGACTGACATCTGGCGCCATTCGCTCCTTCGACTAGTGCGAGAAAACGCTCCCGAAGCGAGCGCCACGATTGGCGAGGAGAAACGGCGAGAACATCTATTACACATTCGCCCCCCGCAGTTCGAATCGCCGCTATCGCGACTGTGTAAATGTGGTGTTAAATTAATTTTGAGTCACGTGCATAACAACGAAATAAACTGACAAAAAATATTAAAATACAGTAAAAGATAAAATTTAACCACTAGACTAATTGAGATAGAAGTTTTTTTAAGAATTTAGTTCAAATTAGTATGTCTTATGGATATTAAACATACAAATTAATTGCATACATTAACCATTGTAATTAATTTGAATATTTTCTTGTACATTATTTTGTCTATAAAAATATCCGTTACGATTTTTTTTAAAATATTTTTTTTGGCATTAATTGATATATTGACCATTGTATTTAATTTGAATGTACTCCGTAGCAAAGCACGGGTATTCGGCTAGTAGTTAATATAACAGTGGGATAAGTTTATCATAATAATACGAAAAAAGTACAACTAAGAATGTCCTATCTATCTGAATCCATGGTATAAACTCATTTAAATCTACCATATCTTATTAATAAAAGAGAGTGTTTGCGTGCGTGTGTGTGTGTGTGTGTGTGTATGCGACCCCCAGGTGAATCTGTGAAACTTACAGCCGTGAAATTTAGCACACGGGTAGTGCAGACTATGGGAAGGTGCACCTCGAAGCAATGGCGTAGCTACATATTTAGCGCCCTGGCGCAAATAAAATCGGTGAGCCCACTTGTTTCTCGGAAGAGTTCTGGTGAAATTTGTTTTCTATCTAATCTTATTTCGATTTAAAATCTTACTTGATAACAGTTTATTTGAAATTCAAGACATTTCAACAATAAGAAATTTAATTTAATAAATATAAATATAATAATAAAACAAATTTTAACTCTTTAAGTACTGAGTGCCTACTAATATTAACTACATATTTTATAAACTGTATTGGCAAAATGTACTTATGCATGTCCAGTTTCCACATAAAAAAAACTTCAAAATTGTTGTTTTATCGCTTTCTCGTTTGCAAATCGGTCAATCACTTTCTCCAGATCAAGTTGACAAGCTATTGTTCTTTCAATTGATATAGTGGCCAAAGAGCTAAGACGGTGTTGTGACATGCTGTTTCTTAAGACTGCTATGTACAAACCCCATTGGATTCGCTCACCTCAATGTTAACCTATGGAGAAAATTTGTCCACGGATTGCCGACTTCGATTCAAAGATATTTTTTAAAAATTGTACTCCGTCATAGAGAAAGAAATTTTACACCTGTGTACCGCTTTCGTTTTTTTTTAAAAAATGCAATTAATATTTTTAAATTTGAATTATTCGGGAAAAAATCTGGTATAGTGTGTTTTAAACGCTCATAAATTCCTTCGGTGGACGAAATTTATAAAATGAATCCGGTAGAGTACTGCAGAAAAGTTCAGGCTATCTGACAATACCAATTTTATTTCATTATCAGCATTTATGTAGCTGTAAATAGTTGACAAAAAAAGATTTAAAAAAAAATTTGCTGAGAATTTCGTCTGTTGGGGGGGGGGGGGAGGATTGATAACTTTGACGGGACCGCCCATCACAGCGAGGGGTAGCGCTCCCGACTTGCCACCCGCGAGTGAGAGAGAAATTATCTGTAAGGTATACACAAGATTCGATTCACAAGAATCGAACTTTTGAGTGAATTAAAGAAGCTGCTTCAGATATGCTAATTTCGTCATACGCGCTTAGTATAAATACCACGCAGCGTCATTAATAAAAGAGGGGAGGTTGTTAAGGTTAAAAAGGTGTTATCCTGCGCTAGTGCTTAGCGGGCCAGAAGTTTACATGGCAGTACTGCTGGTTTGACTTACTGTTCGTGAGTATAAAAATATATTGTTCTTGAAAGCTGTGTTTATACATTCCGTACAAGTAGTACGCATGCTTATTGCTGTAAAAGCCAATTATATGTGCAACGAATTCAATAAACATTGTTTCATGTATAAACTGTGTTTGCTTCAAATTCAAATAGAGTGCCACTTCAAATTATATACACCCAAGTCTGGGTAGAAGTGAGCATAGAAACTCTATATATCGTCAGGGTTTCTGAAACCCCGAACTTTGGAAAACAGGAACACGAGACAAACAAACAGAAAATATCTGAGATTAATTTATGTAACCCTTAAATGAATATCAGAAATAACTCCCCTCATGTTGGGCTCGTTGTCATATCCCAGCCGTCTCAATTTTTTTTTTTTTAACAGATAACCAAAGTAAATATTCTTTCAAGTTCATCCTTAATTATAAGTAAAATTAAGAACGGATAAATGGAGATCGTAAATGTAAACTTCAAATCATTAAACTGATAAAGTAAAACAAAGAAACAGAACATAGCATTTGAGAATGATTTTTAATATGAATGAGCAATTTAAAAACACAATTTAATGGAATGTTACGCTCATACCTGTTCCGAATGTAAACATTATATATATATATATATATATATATATATATATATATATATATATATATATATATATATATATATATATTTGAGTTAATTTTTATCGTTATGTAAATAGTTTATATATATATTATTTTAGTATGTGTAAATATTTATAAAAGTAAATATGTATAAATGTAAATATTATGAATACATATGAAATGTATTATGAAATGTAAAATTATAAAAAATGTTAATAATTTTAATTGCCCAGACCAATTTATATATACATACATACATACATACATACATACATACATATATATATATATATATATATAATTTTCATTTTTTCAAAAATATCCCGAAATCTGGGTTTTTCTGGTACGTTAAATCTGGGTAAGTTATAAAATAGCAAAATGCTTTGTTTAAAAAAAATATTTTTTCAAAAGCTAGGTTTTCATATTACAAACTGGGTTTATTATATTTTTCTAGCTGGGAGTCCTCTGTGTGTGTGTGTGTGTGTATATATACTATACTAGCATTATTGCCCGGCGATGCCCGGGTAGATATATAGATATAAAATTTTTGATGCATTCCATCAAAAAAAATACTGGGCTGCACTCCCCGCTCATCATGTTCATCTGGCTAGACAGATTGCGCTTAGCGCGTTTCTACTGAAATGATATACAAACAATAAGAAAGAAAGAAACTTTGAGCCTGCGGACCTTTGTCTGATTATACGTCTGATTTTATTGAGAATTAATAACACAGTGTTGCGCGATTCGCACGTTTGGATTGAATAAGTTTACTGTTTAATTATATTTGTTAGATTCTTTTTAATTAGATTTAATTAGATTTGTTTGATCCACTGTTAAATTAGAAATAAGTTTTATAATTTACATTTGCCTTTATTATTTATTTTTCCCTTAAAAGTTCAGTTTGTTCCACATCACCCAAGAGACGCACTTTTTTCCACATCACCCAAGAGGTAAAGGGCAAGATGCATTATCCCCTTTATTTATTCAAAGTAAGGCGGGATTCCACATGAAGCCTATTTTCCTTACTTTGATGATTCGGTTTTTTATTGTCGACAGGCCAAAAACTGTATAGGTTTTTAATTTTCCCAAGGCCAAAAACCGTTGAAAAAGCGAATTGTAATTCGGTTTTTAATTTTCCTAAAGACAAAAAGCGTAGAAAAAGCAAATTGTAAATCGGTTCAAGCGATGAGAAAAACTGCAAATAACAAAGGACACAAAGCAGAGCCGGGAAAGTCGTGTTAAAACATACTAATATGTTTTAACGATGGTATTTCATCAAGCGATGGTATTTCATCAAGAAAAATTGGCGATAAAATATGTTCCTGATAGTATTTGGAGTTAATCTTGACATTTTTTTCCACTCTCTTTATTTTTAACTTGCCATTATAAGAAAAACCAGCAACAATCATGAATCCCTTAAAAAAAACTTTCTTTCGATTCTTTGAACCATGTACTTAATATTTTTCTCCCCTTTTATGATAATAAATGGCTCTTTTTTTGTTGCAATCATTTAAATACACCCATGATTCATCTATTGTGACAATTGTTTTCCATTTTTCTTTGGATAAGTGTTTCTCATATGGAATTCTGCAGCGTGTCCTGCGTTCAGCGATATGATTTGGAAGAAGACGATGCACATTGCGTTTTTTCGCTTTCTTAAGATTTAAATCAACGTTTATCATTTTGTTTACAGTGGACATCGAACATTTTAATGATTTTGCAACTGTCCTTTGACTAGGGGGATTTTATTTTAACATTAAACAGCGTACCTTTGCAATAGCCGAAGATGTCCGTTTTTTCCTTGGATACTTGTTTGGAATTTTTGTCCCACTTGAGGCTCCAATTTGACGTTTTTTTCCTTTCTTGTTGACGATATTACCTATCGACGCTTTAGATATCACAAAACCATGACTCTCACATCGTTTTTGGATAACAGAGTATGCATATTTCTCTTCGGAAAGAGCATAAATGTAGCCTTCGAATCCCTGCTTTGTAAAACGCCATTTTGAATCAAAACAAAACTTTCAAGCCGCAGACGATAATTTTAACTTTTAAAAACATAGTACAATTGCAATTATTTCTTTTGCAGCAAACGATTTTTTATTACAGCTTACCAAACTCGTCTAAAAAATGTGCGAACAGCCTCTGTATATATATATATATGTGTGTGTGTGTGTTTGTGTGTGTATAAGAAATATTTTTAAAAATTTGATGTGAAAAGGGACTTAAACCCTCAAAAGAAAACACGGACTGACTGATCACTGCATCTCTGGAACCATAAGACCTAAGAAGCTGAAATTTTGCATGGTGGCTCATGTAAGGCCCTAGGTACTAAGAAAGCTAAAAAATCCAGAAGGGGCATAAGGCACCCAAAATTAAGAAATAAATATAAATCTAAAAACCCTTATTTAATGTTGGATCGGGGTCATTAAATTATAGGGTTATCTCCTCAAAGAAATGACAACACTTTACTACTGAAGTTATGTATTCCGTTGTGAAGCACGGGTATTTAGTTTTAGGTATATATAGGAAAAAAAAGAAAAAGGTAAGTAAATATATACAGGACAGATATACGAAAACTTTCTTTCAAGTTCATCTTTAAAGTATAAGAAATATTAAGAACGAATCAATGGAGTTTAGAATGTATTGAAAAATTTCATAAATGCGTTAAACACCGTTGTCTGAGTCCTAAACTATATCAACTAGTTTGAAAGTATTTGCTATTATTAGTTACTATTATATTTTATCGTTATTTGTTGATAATTTCGTATTTTTACTCTGCCTCATTTTGGCGCCCCTTTCAATGTTTTATCCATGGGACCCACCATATTTAGAGAAACTTACAACAAAAACAATCTACCGTTTAATTATTCTAGAATTTCTACATTTGTGTCATGTGAAAACTTTTCAATAATCATGCACAGTTATTTATAGTACTTTTATATATATAACTTATATATATAGTACTTTTATATATATGTACTTTTATTATACCTATATTAGACAATTTTCTCAAGATATCGAACCTTTTCTGAAGTTTATGTGCAAGAAGTCAGTGTTTGTTTACTTTAACGCACACAAAGACGACGTCAGGAAGAATGGTTTTTAATTAAGTACATATAAATTAAAGGGAAAAAATGTAGTTCTCACTATGTTTAGATAAAATAATTCAAAATACGTTTTAATGGCTCTCAAATTTTAGAAAATACAGATACGTTATCGCATTAAAGTTCCGAATATTATAATACACAACAGATAAGCAGTTTTCTTTTAGACAACAAATTACTAACTTCAACAGAAGGATAAAGTAAGATGTGGCAGTTTTCGACCTGTATTCGCTTGAATTGGAATAGGTTGAAATTTGTGATAGCTGAACATAAAATATCTAAAATTATTATTACAGTCATGTTTTATAATACAGACACAGGATACTTATTAGCAGCAAATGACTGCTGATTTCCAAATGATTAAATCGAAGTTACAATTAAAGATATCTGCAATATCTCCCCGACGTGCGATATTGTAGATATCTTTAATTTATCGGAATCCTATGAGCAATTCCTTGAAGATTCAAAGTTTTCTGAGATTATTTCTTTTAAACCTAATTTCATTTTCACCGACAAATCCCAATTTTTCAGTATTAAAATCCTTAATTTACTATTGTCTGTAATGAACTCATATTAATAAATAGTTTCAAAGTACTAACTTTCTCTCTCTAGATAAGGATAATTTACAACATTGTTTCAAGACACAAAATCAGAACTTTCTTTCAGTAAAATTTATATTTTGTATATTTTGCTTTGTTTAATTTCTCGTTGATTTTGTGAAAGCCGGTCTTAATTTTACATTTATGCTTATGGCGGGACAAATCGTAGCCGTGAGTAAACTGATGGCAAAATCAAGCATAGGACCGTTTTAAATTTTCGCCCCCTACAACCAACAGTTTGCGATTTCTTTGGATTTTCTTTCCGGGATTATTTGGAAAGGCAAGGATATCGGAGTGCAGCGCATGACCCCCTATAGAGAGAGGGGCATTACAATCCCTCAAACTGTCAACCCTAAGGGGGGTGGAGTTTTCGAACTGTCAACTGGACTCCTCCCACCACAAGAGTCGGGAAGGAGTGGAAATGGGAAAGGAGATATTTGTTTTAGTACATAGCCACCTTAAATATGTTTTGATTAATTTTAGCTTTGAAAACTTCGTTCTGATGTCGCTGTCGTCACCGGTAAAGTTAAAATAATCATGCAGGCTGTAATAATGTCAGAGAAGCTACTTGATGCTGCGGTGTGAATTAATAGTAGTTCAGCGACTTCGCTTATTGAAGTAATTTGTTGTAATTGGGTATAAAAGCACATTTTAAATCGAAGCAGTTGAGGTCCAAAACTAGGTGAAATATCGGAAAGATATGCCGATTGTAATAATTGTGATCCTTCTAGGATACTTTTATCAGGTGACGCGACGAGCTATGCAGGTGATAAACATTTAAAAAGTGTACATAATTGTCGAACGGATTTAAATCTAATAGTTGATTGATTGATTCTTAAATCCATTACTTTATAAAACACATCGACTTTGAAACATTGTTCACTGTTTTCAATGCGTTCATCTACCTGTAATTCATCAAAGAATTTTTTCACACGATGCAATCTTTCTTTGGGAAAACAAGGTTCAATATTCCATAGAGCTGATAACTCAAGGGCATCGTTTTTAACAAACTCCCAATTATTCCTTAAGTTCTGGAACTGAGTTAGGAGTGATGAAAGCATCTCAACGGATTTCTCTATATCTTCATGAGTGCCTTGTAGCATTTTCGAGACTGCATTAATTGGTTCCAGTATTTTACTTTGTACAATTATCAAAATAATTGTTGAAAATTGTTCAAAATAATTAATCAAATTTTTAGCTTCACGTTGCTCATCATAATTTTTTCCATTCAATGCTAAATATGTCAATATTTTAATTACATCAAAATAACGAGAACGTAGTGCATCAAGGGCCTGAACACGGGAAGACCATCGTGTTGGACAAACTCTTTTTAATGTTTTTCCTAGGTTGGTTTGATTAGTTTCCATTAATATTGCCCAACGTCTAACAGAACTGAAAAAAAATGTAAATTTTTTCTAACTGTTCATAAAATTGCCTGACTTCCTGTACATTGGTGACACTGTCGTTGATCACTAAATTCAAATTATGAGAGCAGCAGTGCACACATCTGGCAGTGAGGTTTCGTTGTCTAATTCTTGCTTGTAGCCCTGAGTAGGCACCACTCATATTCGCAGCCCCATCGTAACCTTGCCCCCGCAATTTTGATAGGTCGGTGAAATTTTCAATTATTTTTAAAACTGTTGTTTCTAATCCTTGTGATGTTTGATCAGTAACTTGAGTAAATCCACAAAATGTTTCCTTTATTTGCAGCTCGATTGGTTTTTCATTTTCATCTTTTTTATTATAACATAACGGAACACAGTACTTAGCTGATCGATTTTTGATATATGTTGCGTTGTATCTGTTATTATTGTTACGAAAGCGGCCTCTTCTATTTCACTTTTAATCTGGATATTAATTTCATTTGCAATCAAATTGATTAATTCATTTTGTATATCCGGACTCAAGTAATTGGTACATCCTTTGGGTTTCTTTAACAGATCTGCTAAAACATCATCATAGCGAGAAAGTAATTTAATTATTTCTAAAAAATTGCCTTGCGAAGTTTCTACATTTTTAAGATCTGTAATCCTATGGGCTCGGAAAGGTAAATTATTTATAGCAAGTGCGATAGTAACATCTACTATACGTCGCAACACTATGCGCCAATAATTTACTGCATTGCTAATTTCTTGCTGACTAACAATATCTATAGTAGAACCACTTTTCCATCGATGGTAAACCTCGCAAGAAATTCCATGTTGGTTTGATTCTTCGTGGTTTTCAATATTTCTTGTTAAATGCGCCCAGTCAGATGTTCCTCTTACGAAAGCTAAATCGCAGTTTGATGTATCAAAGAGCCAGCACTGTTGACAGTAACAAAATTTTTTTTCTGTTGAATAACACAACCACTGTCTTTTAATTTTCATAGGTCCGTTATATTTATAGTAATACTTCTCGTTGAAGCCTCTGTTTACATTGCTTCCAGCTGAATCTTTAGGAAAAGGCCCCCTTGGTTGATAGGGACCAAGACTAATAATTTTACGTTTTTGTTTAGCAGTCAGAGCTTCTGAAAATTTTCCTTTGTCAGATGAGTCTATTTCTATATCAATGCATTGTGGAAGAACTTCAGTTTTTGCTTGAATAGGCTCCGGCGTAGAAAACTTCGTAATGTCTGTATCTGTTTTGTCTAGAGAATTATTGCCCTCAGCTTTTGATTTGTTTTCATAAGAATTACAACCGGATGGATTATTTGAATCGACAGTTTTAAAAAAATGTTGATATTTTAGCAACTTTCGTCAAAACTTCCTTTTCGACTTCTTGCTTTTCTATCCTTCTTTTTCTAAACTGAGCACCACTTAGTTTTTTGGATATCTCTAACGGCCTACAATGCATATATAAATATACATAATATTTATTAACAGAATTCAATTAACAGAATATATATAAATATATATCTGTTAATTGTTAATAATGTTTTATTTATTACTTTTAGAAATTTTAAAAACCCTTTTTTAAATTATCTTTCTTTGTTAAATTAAATTAAATTAAATACTTATGGTCACCCTTATGGTACTTACGTATTATAGCTGAAACGTATTGCGAGAAAACGGCACTAATCTAAAGTGCCAATTACGTGCCTACCTTGTTAGGATTCATTTCTTTTCGCTGTCGAGGCTTTACGTTATAAGCTTCGTTTTGAGCTTCTTATTTTTATTTTTTTGTTTAGAATAAAAACTAGCTGAATGCCCAATACATTATTACCATCAATTACGTAATTTGGTAAATTTTAATTCACTTTAGTAGTAAAGTGTTGTCATTGCTTTGAGGAGTTCACCCTATAATTTAACGACATCAATCTGACATTAAATAATCTGTTTTATATATTTTTGTTTAATTTTAGGAGATTTAAGCCCTTATTTTAACACCCTTAAAGGTTGAATTTATTTTAAAATTCTTTTTGATTGAGCACCTGGGAAGTTAGAGGAGTAGTGAGCAAACGTTTTTCGACAGCGATCCACTCTTTAAATAAAACATCCCCAATGACCATTATTTGGTAGTAGTAAATTTTTTAAAACAAAATTAGGAAAATGTTAACAAAAAATATATAAAAAGAAATAAGCAAATTTTTACAAACTATTTTAAATATCAATGAAGTGTAGATTATGAGTATATATTTATTTTGCATAATAACTATACAAAAAAGTCGCGCTTACGTTCTACAATTGTTTTTGTTAAATCTCATGTAAGCAAAACTTCATATTAAAATACTAATATGTATTTATATTTCATTTAGGTAAAAGAGCATGATTTCAAAATGATTAGCTTCATATTAAAACACTGAAATTTACAAACTGTATTCATTTATATTACAACTAAAACAGAAAAAAAATGAGACGGGAGACGGGTGAGCCTACACGCCGAATAATATTTGTTCAATATTTGTTCAAATATTTTCGAGTGCTACTCTTGCGTCATATTCCGAGCTAAGTCTGGATAGTTGTATGGTTTTTATAGTAAGTAATTTTGAAATGCCATTCTCACGTGAATAGGTAGAAGCGAATGTAAGCAATTTATGTATCGCATTGCAAGACTATTTGGCACCTTATATAACAATATTGTTTACGCCTGGTTAAAGGTTGAACTGTAACCGTCGTTACTTGGCGCCTATGATTTGGCTGCAACAAGTTTTGCGCAGTTGAATTTTATCTTTCGCTCGAGTAGGAAGCTTCATTCGGAAGCATCCCTAACTAAATGAGCCACATCGTTGGCTAACGTTAATAAATCGTTGATAACTGAAACTTGCCAGTTTATTTGAACTTTCTTCGTACAGTCCATATCGACCAAATATCATAGCATATATTTATTTTTATGTAACAACAACTTATCATATAAGAAAATATCAATAAAAATATTATAAATATGTTATAGAAAATTTGAGGTATACTTTTTAATTAAATAATTTAATGATAAAAATTTACCTCAAACTATACTTGACCCCTCGGTGGATCGCGACCCACAGCATTATAGGAACCAAAATGCAAATTTTCACTTTCCTAGGCCTTCTGTTTACAGAGATGCAGTGATCATTCAGTCATTGTTTTAGGAGGGTTTAAGCCCCTTTAAGCTCCTTTAAATTTTGAATTTCTTAAAAATAGTTTTTAGTGAACCTCTAGGGCCTTATAGGAACCACCCTGCAAAATTTCAGCTTCCTAGGACTTATGGTTCCAGACATCAGTCAGTCAGCATGCTACTTTGGGGGTTTCAAACATTTTAAACCACCTTAAAGATTCAATTTTAAAACGCGTTCTTAATGAGCACCTAGGGTCTAAGAGGTACCACACTGCAAAATTTCATTTTCCTGGAACTTATGGTTCCAGAGATACAGTGATGAGTTAGTGAGTGGTATTTGGCTTTTATATGCATAATTTTAGCCAACAAGGTTAACAATTTAGTTGAGAAACATTTGCCCTAAATTTGGTGCTGGGATTTTCTACCAATTTTTAATTTTAATTAGCGTAGGGTCTAGCCGCAAAGATATTGCTTGTAACATTTCATCGGAAACACCCCTCCAAAATATAAACATATTAAACAGTCAGGCAGTATTTTATTTTTGTGATTAAGTTTCTTTGCCCTCCCCCCCCATAAAGATTTAATTTTTTTAAATATTTCTTAGGGAGCATCTAGGGCCTAAGAGCAACATCATACAAAATTTTAACTTTCTAGAAAATATGTACCAGAGGTAGGTTTTTGTTGTTGTTGTTGTTATTTGGGGGGTATTAAGCTCCCTTAAACCCCTCTAAATTTTGTATTATAAAGAAAGATTTCTTTGTGCGCCCCTAGGGCCTAAGAAAAACTGCCATACAAAACTTCAGCTTCCTAGGTCTCATGGTTCTAGAGATACAGTGTGTGTGTGTGTTTGTGTTTTGGGGGGAGAGGATTAGGCCCCCTATTAGCCCCCTTAAAATTCTAATTTATTAAAAAAGATTTCTTAATGAGCACCTAGGGCATAATAGCAACCTCCATGTAAAATTTAAGCATCGTAAGACTTATGGTTCTAATGATTTAAGTTTCTTTAAACACTAATTTTGAATACTTTATGTGTATTTTTGTTTTGTCATTGGCACGCAATATTTAATTAGATCTAAAATTATTTATAATCGAAATTTATTTCTTCATTTCCGATTTAAAAAAAAATATCTCATGCGGTTTCCACATACATATTTGTATTTTTATAACATGCTACTGCTGAAAATGTTTGCGCCAACTGAAATGCTGCCAACTTTCAGCTATTATACGTAACTATTAGGTAGTACTTACTATTTTTAATGTTGCAATATCGATTAGCATAAAAATTTATAAATAAATCACTTACTTTTAAAATTATACGTCGGTGAATCCAACAACACGCTGTACGAGTAGATAAGTAATTTAGTAATAGTTATGAAATTGTACGAAGTCCCACGAACAGAACAATAAATTACAGTTCACAGTCTCAATAAATTTTAAAATTTGTGAAACACATTATTCACGAATCATCTTGAAATTCTTACACTGCAAGAATATTTGCCTCTATTCTGCACCGATGTTAAGGCTGTTATGTACTAAAAAAAAATCTCTGTTCGTGTTCGGACCCCTGCATCTTTTTTATTTATGTAGTGGGAGGAGTCGGTAAGTTGACCGTTAGAGAATTCTACCCCCACCCGTTTAAGGATTGTACCTAATGACTCTTGCCATAGGGTTTGCAGATGCTTGGGCCATCTCCCTTCCCTTATAAGACACTCAACTGGTAACGTTTGACTTTTTAGAATGTTGAGAATATCCAGTAGTATCCAACACCGGGCAAAAATTCAAAGCGCGGCCTGGCCGGAGGCTGATCAGAAGCTTTTATCAGAGTCTAGTTGCAGCTTACGATCGATCATTGAAGGCAGCTCAGGCTCGAAATATAAAATTAAAATTTAGACAGACTTTCACAAAATTATTGGTAAATTAAAGATATATATATTTGAACTTTGATTGATGTATATATTTGAACTTAAAAGGCCTTCTTTTTGTTCCAACGGGAATACAAAACTCTCAAGAGTCATTTAAATTAGCATTTACACTATTTGAACACTATTTGAACATTATACTATAAAATGCTGATAAAAAATAAATAAAAACCATCATTATTTTAGTTCTCAGTTTTATGTTACAGAAAAAGCTTTAAAATATTTTTGGTGTAAGATATTTATCAGATAGGAATGGGACATTTTCACATCATCTGTTTTCACTTGTGTTTTCTGACTGGTTTGCATAGTGCTACGTATACTTATTTAACAGTTTTCAATTAAATCAATTTTGTTTCGACATACCTAATTACTTGCATTTTTTCCATAACACACTGCTGCTTAAAATTCACAATAAAAATTAATAATGGCAACTAGATTCAAACTTTTTTCTGTTAAAGTGGAGGCACTTGTCGTCAAATATTCGCCTATAGTTCGCCTTAGTTTACTGTCCATTTTATTATGGGGGCATCGTATAGGCTGACAGCATTACCCCCTATGAAGGGACGACACAAACGGAGGCGTTTTTCGTGGCACAACGCCGGGATTCGATCCAAGCACCCTCAGCACCGAAAACCAGCGCGCTGTACCACAGGGCCGCCACAAGTCCAGATTCAAACTAATTGATGTAGTTCAGGCATCGGGGCATGGTGTATAATGCATGATTGTCTCTATGAACAGTTTTCAAATGCATTTATGAAATTGTTCAATACATTCAAAATCTCCATTGATCCGTTCTTATTTTTTCTTACAATTTAAGGTGAACTTGAAAGAAATCTTTATAAATTATTAGTGTTGTTTCTGATGCCCCTTGACCGATAGTATCTATCAGTTCAAGTCCAATTAAGGCTATTGGGCGGAGTGGTACGGCTCTGGTTTTTAATAGCACCGCGAGGGTCGGAGTCCGACTTGGCTAAAGGGCCGGTCCCGTTATTTAGAACCAAGGCAAGTGTCGAGACCGATGCACTTGACCCAACACCTCCAGAGGTAATGTGAGAACTTGGAGGACATTGCAGACGCGACAGATTTTACGTGCACCGGCCACCATTAGTGTACACGGCGGTGAATTTGCAGGGACAAGCATCGAACCAGAGACGTTCAGATCACTGGCCAGCTGCTCTTGCCAACTGGGCCACCACACCCTTGAGACTATATTGAAACTTAATATTGAAACTAACTTAATATTGAAATTTAATATTGAAATGATTAGTGATACTATTTATGAAAGAACTTTTAAAAAAAATTTATAAACTGACAGACAAAATTTCCATTTAGACTTAGTCCCTCATAAAGTCTTAACTTCTCTTTAATTTCGAAGGTTTTGACTAAACGTACATCTGTGCTGAGCTTTTACAATTAACCTAATATTTGCACTCTAATTTTACTAGTAATAAAATTATTTACTTGCCTCCATTTTTGCCCGAATGCAACTATTTTTTTCTACCGTCTTCCTAACTAAAACTTATTTTATCGACAAAACTATAAAAGTTTAAGGTAAAACTGAAAACTGCTATTACAATTTAGTTTAATTTCTAATTATTATGATTACATTTTGGAATTTGGTTGCACATTGCACCCAAATTCTAAACACGAGTAAACATGTTATGGATTTCGGTGGTGTTTACGGGATTCAAATTCAATGAATTATGATAGTTATAGTTATGCTGATAATACAAAGATAATTACATCTGTTTATTTGCAAGTATAACATTTGTGATTGAAAGTCAAACACAAATGTTATATTTGCTCATATGTTTTTGTACTGTGCCGATTTTTCAATCTTTTTCGGTTAACTCAAATAAAGTTTAACTAAGTATTCATATTATTGCTAGGGGTACGTGAATTTCACATAAAAAATGGCCGAAATTTTGCAAAAAAAGTACAATATATAAAATTTTGCATTCCTTCGAAATTCGCAATATATATATATATATATATATATATATATATATATATATATATATATATATATATATATATATATATATATATATATATGTATACTAGCTGAAAACCCGCACTTCGCTACGGAGTACATTCAAATTACATACAACGGTCAATGTATGCAATTAATACCAAAAAAGTAAATAAATAAATATATATTTATAATAAATACAATGATCAATGTATGCAATTGATGTAAAAAAACAAAATAAACATATTTATAAAAAAATCGTAAGGGATATTTTTATAGACAAAATAATGTAGAAGAAAATATTCAAATTAAATCTAATAAGACATACTAAAGAATATAGTACAGGTTATATAGTACAGTTTGAGGAACATATCTTTTACTGTATTTTAATATTTTTTTGGATAATGTCCAATCGTCTGCGCATTAGCAAGGGAAAATTTTTTTTGTCTATTTCATTGTTATGGACGTGATGATAAATTTATTTGAAGTTCCAGAAAAGAAATCACGTGATCGACGTTTAATAAATTAAATTCTAAAATTTAATCTTTAAAAATTCACCAAAAATCAGAAAATGGAGGTAAAGATTCGAAAAAGATTTCATTTTAAAGGAATTTTTAGGATCTTTCTCGTGATATAAATTTCATAACCCTCAAATTATTATTTTAAATGCAAACTTAAAAAAAGTTACAAAAACAGCTTAAAATTTGAATTTTAAAAAATCTAAGAAGAATTTTTCAAAAATCTCTCTTAGTGCACCCCTATAAGAACCCCTATAGTGCACCCCTATACTGTAAGAAGAATCGCCATGCAAAATGTTAGCCCTTTAGGTCCAGCGGTTTGGTCTGTGCGTTGTATGTTAGTGAGTCAATCAGTTACGGAACTGTTATATATATATATATACATATATATATATCTATCTATCTATCTATCTATATATATATATATATATACATATATATATATATATATATATACATATATATATATATATATATATATATATATATATTCACTCAAAAATTTCGCCTTTATTTAAAAAAATCACAATTTTACTTACTTGGATAGGTAAGTAACAGAATTCTTAGTGACACTGTTTCCATGTGATAGTTGAGAAGGGCCCGTAATTTTTTTATCTTTGCCCCGTAACAGAATGTCCAGGGTGGGACAGCAACCCCCCGTTTGTTTATAGATGTGTGGAAAGAATTACAACTCGCACTTCTCAGAAAAGAGGCTGCTTTTCGATCCCTTCTTGAACATCTGCGTCAAGTAGTGTCCAGTCGTGGGGAGCGAAAGAGAGAGGAATTTTGAGACCCCCAGAATCGGTGTGTTGGAGGACAAAGGAGGTTGACCCTGAGTGGAGAGGGAGCAACCGTGGATGGTCTTAGTTAAGCAATTATCTCAATAAATTACTATTATTAACTAATTTTGTTTCCTTAAGGTATCCGACTACGTTCGGAGTCCTTTTTTTTAAAAACTGTACTTGTGAAAATTTTTATCTTATTTTTCGAAGGAATATAACACCAAAACTCGGAAATGATGGAAAAATAGACATTAACAATGCAAATTTTTACAAAATTGAGGAAATTGGGTCGAAATTTAGCATATTTTTACAAAAATGTCTCTAGCGGTAACAAAAAAATTATG
Source organism: Dolomedes plantarius (assembly GCA_907164885.2). Taxonomy (NCBI): domain Eukaryota; kingdom Metazoa; phylum Arthropoda; class Arachnida; order Araneae; family Dolomedidae; genus Dolomedes; species Dolomedes plantarius. The sequence goes on along the minus strand of OU015494.1, from coordinate 60,404,143 downwards.
CATATAACATTAACTTCGTTTTGGTCTTATGTACGTAAGTACCTTCTAATTGTAATGACCTACAAGCTAATCGATATCTCAAAATCAAAAAAAAAATACAGGTGATTATATGCAATTATATGTAAAATTTTAGTAATTTTCTATGAAATTTTTTATAAATGTAGCTATAAATAAAAAAATAATATACCTAGAACCAAATCTGTACTCCATTACATTCTTAGTACTATGAAAAACATACGTGAAAAATTCCATAGACATGTAATGGTTAGATTCTGTGTTATCGCAAGAGTCGTTTACATTTTTGATGAAAAATAAGTTCTACAGAAAAAACGATTAAAGTTTTCCACTTGCATTGAAATTCATAGCTGTTGCTGATCTTTATATCGCTCTAATTTCATTCCTAATGATCATATCAAAAAAATAACGACGATAAGAACGCTTATAAGACGATTTAGAAACATAAATTTACAATCTTTAAAATAAAGGAATAAAAAACAATTTCGGAATTTTCGTCAAAATCGAGTAAAAAATTTATTTTTGCATTTATTCGCTCATATCGGCAAATTTCACATTTATTCGCATCTACTTCGTAAATACGAAAATTACGTATCCCTGAGTATTGAACACTGTTTTGTGTACAAATATTATTCATAACATTACTCTTCCGTTTAAACGCAGAATAGTGAAACCGGAAGTACTTTAATTTGTCATACGCAATATTAGTTTTAATATTTGATAGTTGATTTCTTTCCTAAATAACTTGTTACATTCTGCTTACATTTGTCATTCAATAGATGTAATTGAAATGGATTCAGATGTGTCAACTGCTCCGTAATACGAGGAGGTTTTCCAACAAAAATGTCGAATGCATGTATACTCCAGTTATTTTGACAAATGAAACAGCAGTACTGAAATGCGTTTTCCAACGAAATACTTCTTCTCTTCCTCACTTTTATTAACCAGAAATTAGCTTTAAAAGAAACAATCTCAGAAAACCTCGAATCTTCAAGGAACTGATCAGATGATTCCAGTAAATTTTGGAGCGATATTGCAAATATTTGGAATTCTAATTTTGATTTCAGTCGGATGAGTTATTTACTCAGGCAAACGCAGAATCGCCCTAACATTATGGACAGGGTGATCTTATGTTATCCCTCACACTAGTAGAACCGGATATAAAAAAGTTTACATTTGGCGCTCGGGGGATTCACCGGATACATATAACTTCTTTGCAGTCCAAAACAACTTATAATACGTATAGTAAGTGCCTATAGTAGTGCTTTTAAACATTCGTAGCAATCATCATACATTTTTATAGGTTTATTAGAGGTACTATATAAAGTGTTAAATTTATAATGAAAATTTTCTGAAATCAAAATTATGATAAGTCAAGTACATTCTAATATATTTAGGTGCTTATTTACTTAAAAATATTTCATTTATTTTTTGTATATTTTATAGAAAATCTGACAAATCTAAATTTTTTTATACAAAAGTTTTCACAAATTTTTGTTTCACTCTTTCAAATTTTGCGCCCCCATGAGTCGTGCGCCTGGAGCAGTCCGCTCCAACTGCTCCACGGTAGCTACGCCCCTGCCTCGAAGCCCGAATTTTAAATTTTATTCTAGAAAATTTTTTATTTTATGTTTTGTGCGATATTTTATGTTTTTTTAACTTCAGATTAGGATATCTCGGCAAAAAATGATCGTAGAATTTTGATCTTTTTACAATCTAAGACTACAGACAACGCCATCTGTAATTTGGAATACCTCCAGCTTTTCCTTTCTTACAGAAAAAAATTCATTTCGGAAGTTTCATTGAAGGTAAAACGAGCAATTTCTGTTGTGGCATCTAAAAAGGTATTTTAAGTAAACAATTAAACTTTGAAGCGCATTCCCATCTTTAACATTACAGTAATAAGCATTACATCTTATTAATAAAAGCGGATGTTTGAGCGCGTGTGTGTGTGAGTGTGTGTGGGCGGCCCCCAGGCGAATCTGTGAAAATTACAACCGTGAAATTTGGCACACGGGTAGTGCAAACTATGGGAAAGTGCACCTCGAAGCCCGAATTTTAAATTTGATTCTAGAAAATTTTTTATTTTATGTTTTGTGGGATATTTTATGTTTTTTTTTTAACTTCAGATTACGATATCTCGGCAAAAAATGATCGTAGAATTTTGATCTTTTTACAATCTAAGACTACAGACATTTCTCCTTCAAACAAGACATCATTTGTTTTAAAATAATTTAAAACAGACTAATATTTTCATCAAAATATTAAACCCACTTTTTCGAGAAATTTACGCTCTTTTGAGGATCTACGGTCGATGCTCTTCGAGTTTTTATCTTACAAAGAAAATATTTACATCATCTGGAAGATGAAAGCTTTGTCATTCATATAAACCTCATTTCAAGTCTCTATCTTAAAATTTCGGTTTTTAATTGAATTTTAAAGAACGATGCTTCAACACAAATTTTATACGCGATTCTTCGAACGCGGTACTCTAGGCGTTGGAATCAATCATTCATAAGAACTGCGCATGCGCACAAGGAAACGTTTTATTTACTTTTGCCGGTGTTCACTTTTTCTGTATTCTGTCAATTTTTGTTTAATTTAGTTACTGTTTGCCAGGGGTGTTTTAAAACAACTGTTAATTATGTTTGTGTTTAGCTTTGAGAAAAAGTAATTTTGTAAAGGTTTTTTTTTGTCTTTTATGCTAAAATAGCACTTAAAAATCAAAAAAAGAAACAAAAACTTACCTGTAAATAGCATACCTTTTTTATAAATTGATGAATTTGAAGTAATTTTTAATGAAATTTAGCTAAAACACCTATCATTCTGCATAAAATCCTAAAGCTAATATTTTAAACTAATTTTAGCTTTTGATTGTGGAAATTTTTGATGTTAAAAAATGTTAGCAATGTATTACATATGCATTACTTTGTACGTCAAATATAGTTGCATATTAATTTTATAGAAATTTGTGGTATGACTTTCTTAAGTACCATGATTTATTTTTTCTCGATGATATCTTTTTCTTAATTGTCATATTTTGAGAACATAACTTTTTTAAATTAAAAAAACACAAATAACAGTTTATGTTAACAAGAATTATTGTCAAGAATTATATTTCACATGATTGGACAAGCCACAGGTCAAGAAGTGTTGAAATTGTTGTGTCTCACACGTTCAAGGACTACATTCCAACTGAGTTTTATTTACAGAAAATATACATTTACATACAAAAGGACAAATACAGACACTTAGCACCATCTGGTGTGAAAAGTTAAAAACACTTTGTAGCATTTATATATATATACCAACACTCTCCCCCTGCGAAAAGGGGTTTTATCTTTTCAGAACATTAACAGCACATTTACATTAAACATATATTCTTCAATGAGAATAACAATTTATCAAATGTTACAGCCTTGGTTAAGAAATCAGAAATCATCTCATTAGTATTCACATATTTAGTCTTTATAGTATCATTTTCAATGAGATCTTTGACAAAATGGAATTTCAGATTCACATGTCTAGTTTTATTTGATGACTTACCACTATTTAACCAATCGATGGCTGATTGACTATCACTATATAAGACTACAGGTCTCTTAACAAAATTTTCACATTTTAATTCAGTTAACATGTTTAGAGTCCAAGTTAATTCTCTTGCAACATCGGCGATAGCTAGCAGTTCTGCTTCACATGTGGATAGTCCAACACATTTTTGTTTTCTACTTTTCCACGTAAGAAGTGAATTACCAATCATTATAACACAACCTGAAAATGATTTGCCTCCCTCAGCATTTCCCCAACTGGCATCTGCGCAACAATTTAAAAATCCATTTTCTCTGTCATAAAACAAAACTTTATTTTTTGTTGCGTTTAAATACTTCAAAACTCTTTTAGCTAATGTATAATGCCTTTTTTCCGGTCGTTTATTAAATTGTGATAAATAGCTAGTGACAAAAGCGAGATCTGGGCGAGTTCTATTAGCCAAATATAAAATCTCACCTATTATTTCCTGATATTCAGTCTGATTGACTAAATCATCCGTGGGATTAAAACATCTATCCTCACCTTTAGTTATTGGTGTATTAGCTTTCTTACAGTTTTCCAATCCATATTTATTTATCAGAGATTCAATGTAATGCGTTTGCGATAAACTAATACCATTTTCATTTTGTAGAACTTCTATACCTAAAAATTTGGAATTGTCTGTAGTTTCATTTAATTCAAAAGTTTTTCTAAGCTTAAGTATTATCTCTTCACATAATTTAGAATTATTTGAAAATATTGCCAAATCATCTACATAAATACAAATTGCGAAAAAATCAGTTTCATTACTTGTAATAAAAACACAATTGTCAGATGCAAGCTGGTTGAGGCCAATCCTTTTCAGTTCATTTTTAAGTTTAATATGCCAATTTCTACTAGATTGTGGTAAACCATATAAGCTACGCTTTAATTTACATACATTGTTCTTACCAAATTGTTCTTCATAACCTGGTGGGATTTCCATGTAAACAGTTTCTTCAATATCGCCATACAAGTAAGCTGTCTTGACATCAAAAAATCTTACAGATAAATTTAATTTTGCAGCTAATGATATCAATAATCTAAATGATTCTATATTAACAACAGGCGAAAAAGACTCTGAATAGTCTTTATTTTTAATTAAATTAAAACCTGCCGCTACGAGTCTTGCTTTATAAATTTCCTCGTCATTAATTGTTTTAACTGAATAAATCCACTTACTTTTGATTATTTTTACATTTTTAGGTCTTTCAATTATTTCAAAGACATCATGCTTATTCATTGACTCTAATTCTTTTTGCATCGCGATTTTCCACTTATTATGTTTAATGCTATTCATTGCTTGCTCATAATTTTCAGGTATTGAATTATTTTCCTCCCGAGTAGAGTTACTTAAGGCCAAATTCGCCGTTGACTTATTTTTTATACGTTCGGAACGCCTTAATTTAGGTGATAACTCATGATTTGAGTTTTCCACTCTTTGATCGTTTGCGGTTTCATTTTGTAATGATTTTCTGTCATTAATTTCACTTTGATTATTTTCACGCGGGTTAATTTCTGTTTCTGCTTCTAAATTTGAAAAATTGAACTGACTCAGATTTTCAACATTCCATAAATAGGATTCCGAATTTTTCGTTATGAATTCGCTGCCTTTTAATTTTTCGTCAAATTTAACTGATCGTTCCTCAATCACTGTATTTTTTGCGATGTCATAAATCCTATATGCTATTCTATCTCTGGAATAACCGACAAAAATTCCGCGTTTCCCTGGAACATCAAATTTATTGCGAAATTGTTTAGGAATATGATAATAAGCTACACAGCCAAAGTTTTTAAATAACTTATTTTGGGTTCTTTACCTGTCCATATTTCCATCGGAAGTTTATTTTTATATTTGCGCGGTGTAATATTCGATACATGAGTACTGCAGGATATGGCTTCCGCCCAAAATTTTTTGAGGTAGTTTACTCTCATATAGTAAGGTTCTTGCGCGTTCTACTAAAACTCCTATAGCCCTCTCGGCTTTTCCGTTTGATTCTGGGTTGTACGGTACTGTTTTTTCATGAGATATGCCAAATTTCAGTAAGAATTTAGTCATTTCATTATTCACAAATTCTAATCCATTATCGGTTCTTAAGCGTTTGATTTTTCGGCTTGTTAGGTTTTCATACCTTTCTTTAAAATTTTTAAACACATCAAATACTTCATACTTATGTTTTATAAAATAAGAAAAATACATACCAGAATAATCATCTACAAGCATTAAAAAATATTTAGAACCACCCAATGAATCAATATTTATAGGACCAGCTAAGTCAGCATGAATTAATTCCAAAACAGAATTACTTTGATCAATATTAATTTTGCAATGTTTTTTACGAGTTAATTTACTGATATTACATGATTCACAATTTAAAATTTCAGATTCTTTAACATTTATATCAATTATATCTTTCATTTTAGACATATATTGAGGATTCAAGTGACAAAGTCTTTTATGCCATAATTCATAATTTTCTACATTTTTAACAAAGTTACACTCTAATAATTCAGATGAATTATTATCAATACAAGGTTTCATTATAATTTCTAAGCGATTATTTACTTTCTCAGCTTTTAAAACAATTTGACCAGTTTTGCTTAAAACCAAAACATAATTATCATATGATTGAATACTATAACCTCTTTCCATTAATTTAGTCATGGATAACAAATTACATCTTAAATCAGGTACATAAATCACATTATCAATAGTTAATGTATTTTCAATATTGTTTACAAATGTCTTAGCTTTAACTTTTCCTTCGCCAATAGATTTTAAAACAGAATTCTTACCTGCTAAGTTAATATGACCAACATCGGAATTAAAGTTTTCAAAAAATTTAAGGTCCTTGCACATATGTGAGCTGCTTCCAGAATCCAAAATCCAAATATCCTCACAAGTAGCGTCGGAATGTTCTGGGTCTGTCATAAGGGCAAAGTTCTGATTTTCGTTTTCAAATGCTGCGTTCGCGAATCTCATTTTTTGCTTGTTTTTGGTTTTGTCGTTAGGAAATGTTCTTATCACGTTGTCGGGTGCATTTCCACTCCTGTTTCCTGTTTTATTCCTGAAAAAACAATTTCTGGCTATGTGATTGGATTTGTTGCAGATCCAGCAAAGTTTTACGTTTCTATTACTGTTTTTAACATGGAAAGCTTCTCCTTTTCTGGATATGGAATTTGAGTTCATTTTTAAATGGGTATTCTCTTCTTCGCGTAAAATTTCTAATATTTCATCAATTTCTTTTTCTCTTTGCGTCTTCAATATTTCTCTTATTTTCCCGAATTTATGGTTAAGTCCACGAACTGTGTAGTAAACCAGTTCACGTTCTGAAATGTTCAACCAAGTGCGCTACACTTCATAGAAAGTCCCCTTGCTCTGGCTATGTAGTCAGATACATTTTCGTTTTCTTGCATTTCTATATTCTTTAGCTCATTTCCAGCATCTATCTTCCGGTCTTCATTTTTTCCTGTGAAAACCCTTTTTATTTTTTCCCATAAATTTTTGGCATTGGTTTCTTCTGCAAATTGGAGACTCTGTTCATCTGAAAGTGATAGCAAAATATAGGCTACAGCGTCATCATTCTTTGTTTTCCAATCTTCTAGTAATTTTAAATCCTGTGGTCTATCTTCATAGATAACATCTATTAATCTTTTTAAAGTTAAAATTGCCTTGATTTTCATAGACCAGATTAGATAATTTCCACTATTCAACAACGGAATGCTTTTCATGCTGTCCATTTTCTTCGCTATCGTTTAAACTTTCGCTTTAGGAAATCTCACAGTTGCATTTTGAATTCATCGGCGACCGGATGTCGATGCGACTGGCTCTTCGAGGAGAAAAAACAACCACGAAGCTCTGCTGCCAAATGTTGTGTCTCACACGTTCAAGGACTACATTCCAACTGAGTTTTATTTACAGAAAATATACATTTACATACAAAAGGACAAATACAGACACTTAGCACCATCTGGTGTGAAAAGTTAAAAACACTTTGTAGCATTTATATATATATACCAACAGAAATTAATGGAGGTAAGGTTAATTTTTTTTACTTGCAGTAATTTTTTCATGTCCTGATAAATGATTCATAAATTAGAATCGATAGCTGATTTATACCTCATTTATATTTTTAGAATTAAACTTCTTACTTCTGTTTTAACTTTCCTTTCTATTTTACCATCATGTTTTGTTTCGCTATTATTGAAGTGTGTAAAATATTTTTCATTGCTTACTACGATTTAAAAATTTTTTTTGTATCATTGGCCTGAGCATATCTGCCCGCAGCCTGTACTTTTTATTTATACTGTGTTATTTATACTGTTATTTTTTCTACGTTATTTATACTGTATTTAGTTTTTAAATTGATTTGGTATTGTTTACTTTTCAGCTTTTCCCGAATGATTTTCCGAATCTTTACCCAGGAAAGAGAAGCGTGACTGGAAGAAATCAGACAACAACGGCAAAGAATAGTTGGACAAAAACCACAGGATCGTCATGATTTGTTAGCAAGAGTGTTTCATCAAAAACAAAAATCACTTATGAGTCTCATCACAAAGGCAAAGATTTTTGGAGAAGTTAGGTGTCATATGTACACCATAATTGCAGTTTTGGCTGATTTAAACTCTGTATTCTCACATTTTGATGCCCCTGTAGCAGTAGTGGATTACATGGTTAACTGGAGTTACTCATTTTGTTCCATTTTAAAGGAATTAGGCTGTGGTTCATATGGGAATGGCGTTTAGAAACATACGGCATATGAGGCAGATATTACGGATCAAATAATAGCCAAAGATGACACCACTTCAGTCAGTTGTCACAAAACAACTGTCTCTGTCCACATGTTGCAGAAGCCTCCTCTACACGATTTCTTCATTCGGGAATGGCGTTTAGAAACATACGGCATATGAAGCAGATATTACGGATCAAATAATAGCCAGATAGCAAGTGTCTATAGACAATGCGTGGATTGTCCCGTATTGCCCTCTACTAACCACAATTTTCAATGCCCATATAAACGTAGAGTACTGTAATTCAGTTTTATAGTGTTGCGTGTGAGTGGTGTGTGGTTTTCAAATGATTTTAGCTTTTACTGGAAATTAGCAGAACATTAGCATCCAAAACAGTAATCGTTTGGAAAGTTTTTATTTATATACACAACTCACTACCATAATACTCTTAAAATTTATATTTTAACGCATTTCGGTTACTGCTGTTGTTTTTAAACACACGATCTTCATTGCCATGCTCATTTCAGAAATTTCTCATTGAGATGATGCTCATTTAATGCGTGTTTTCAAAAGTGAAATATACCATGTTCTGTAAATGCCCCGAAAATATTTCTATACTGGAGATGTAGACAGATTAAACAATTTAAGTAAACTTTTGAGTAATTTATACATTTGTGTGTGTTTAATTATTTAAATTAATAGATTTATATTTTTTATACGTTTTATTCTTGCATTCTTTTAGGGGTTTATAGTGTTGCGTGTGAATGGAACACTGGTGTGTGGTTTTCAAATGATTTTAGCTGGAAATTAGCAGAACATTAGCTTCCAAAACAGTAATCGTTTGGAAAGTTTTGAATTTAATTTATTAAATGCTGATCACGAGATTTCTTTTTTTTGTGATACTTTAAATTAATTTTTTGTCACGTGCATAACAACAAAATTAATTGACAAAGAAAATATTAAAATACAGTAAAAAATAAAATTTAACCACTAGACAAATTGAGATGGAAATTTTTAAAAATTTAGTTCAAATTAGTATGTTTTATGGATATTAAATCAAATCTATATATAAAACTGTAATTTCCTCTCAAAATATGCTTCGCCATGACGATATATAAGTCCCAAGGCCAAACTTTAAAATATGCTGGCGTACATTTACGAGAAAATTGTTTCTCGCACGGTCAGTTTTACGTAGCTTGCTCACGCGTAAGTTCGTAGACGAGCCTGGTAATATTAGTTCCGCCCAATGAAGAAACAAAATATATTGTTTATAAGAAAATCCTCTAAAAAGCAATTTCACTACTTTTTCATTGTAATTATCCTAAAATGTACCCCGTAGCGAAGCACGGGTATTCAGCTAGTAATAAATAAAAACATGTCAGTTAGCACATACCTGTTAATATGCTGTGCATTTCTTCTGTGAATCATGTTCGAAGACATCCCTACTTTCTCAAATTATTAGCGGTGAAGATCGAGATTCAGCAGCTTGGAATGCAAGCACGTTTTGAAGTCAAAAATGAATTGTCTCGCGACTAATCCCTACGGTAGAAAACGCAGAAAAGAAATACTGATGGTCACCCGGTCCCTTATATTTGCAATGTAGCATTGCAAAATTAAGGGAAAGTCGGTCACGACAGTCATGGCAGTCATGACAGTCACGATAGTCACTTTAAGTCATGGCAGTCACTTTATGTCACCGCACAACTTATATTGTGTGACTTCATCTATAGAAATGACAAATTCTGTGTCACAAGGATTACTTGACAGTTCCAGGTTGCTGATAAACATTTGGATGAGTATGCTCGCGGGTGTTATGCAATCATTCGTTATACCTTACAGAAGGATTGACAATGATTACTTAGAAATACGGTATGCAATGAAGTTAAGTTGGTGCTGCTGATTTATTTTAAAGGATTTGTAAAATATTCTTTCCTTTTTATAGATGCAATTTTTAAATGTCTACGTCATGCGTTTAAATGTCTACGTCATGCGTTTAAATGTCTACGTTTCCATTATTATGTTTTGCAGCCCAAGTTTCATTAAACTTAAAAAAAAAACTAGTTGGTACCCGTCAAAACCTGACGGTTAGATAGGAAATAAATGTACTAATACACAAATTATACTCAACACATCATTGCCTAATGTAGAAAATCATAAAAATGTGCAGAAAAAAATTAATATGTTTAAGCAGCCTCGTGCTTAGTATCCAAAGCCAGATTTAAAAATGTCACTGAGCATGCGCAGAAAGCACTTTTTTTAAATTGTAAATTATCGCTAATTAAACAATTTCCATCAGGTTTAATCTTATATTTCACAAACATAATTATCATAAAAATGGCAGAGAGAGATATCTAGAGACTCCTCGAAATAAACGTGTTTATCATTAAAACATGTCACTGAGCATGCGCAGAAACAGTGAGTTTCTAAAGACAGATTTAAACATGCCACTGAGCATGCACAGAAATCAATTTTTAATTGCAAATTATCGCTCATTAATAGAAATTGCTGTTACAAAAACCAAATTTGACAAATCTACAGATTACAGTCTTTCGTTTAAGACCAAAATGAAGTAAATTGATGCAGTAGTTTTCTCTCATGGACTGCCCAAAAAGTCGGCTTAGCAACTTAAATATATAGATGTTATGTAGTTGTTTCAATGCTTTTTTAAAGACTTAACAGTATAATTTTATATGAAATAACTATCTGAATACCCTTGCTTCGCTACGGAGTACATTCAAATTAAATACAATGGTCAATGTATGCAATTAATGCCAAAAAATATTTATAATAAATACAACGGTCAATGTATGCAATTAAGGCCATAAACCCCCCCCCCCCCAAAAAAAAAAAAAAAATATTTATAAAAAATCGTAACGGATATTTTTATAGACAGAATAATGTAGAAGAAAATATTCAAATTAAATACAACGGTCAATGTATGCAATTAATTTGTATGTTTAACATCCATAAAACATACTAATTTGAATTAAATTCTTAAAACCTTCCCTCTCAATTAGTCTAGTGGTTAAATTTTATCTTTTACCGAAGTTCAATATTTTTTGTCAATTTATTTCGTTGTTATGCACGTGACTCAAAATTAATTTAAAGTATCACAAAAAGAAAAGAAATCACGTGATCAGCATTTAATAAATTAAATTCTAAAAATTAATCTTTAAAAATTCACCCAAAATCAGAAAAGGGAGGTAAAGATTCGAAAAAGGATTTCATTTTGAAGGAATTTTTATGATCTTTCTCGTGATATAAATTTTATAACCCCCAAATTATTATTTTGAATGAAAACTTTAAAAAATGTTACAAAAACAGCTTAAAAATTTAATTTAAAAAAATCTAAGAAGAATTTTTCAACTTTTTTTTTGTGTACCGCTACACTATAAGAAGAAACGCCATGCAAAATTCCAGCTCTTTAGGTCCGGCGGTTTAGTATGTGCGTTATCTGTCATATATATATATATATATATATATATATATATATATATATATATATATATATATATATATATGTATATATATATATATATATATATATATATATATATATATATATATGTATATATATATATATATATATATATATATATATATATGTATATATATATATATATATATATATATATATATATATATGTATATATGTATATATATATATATATATATATATATATGTGTATATATATATATATATATATATATATATATATGTGTATGTATATATATATATATATATATATATATATATATATATATATATATATATATATATATATATATATATATAGAGAGAGAGAGAGAGAGAGATTACTACGGAATTTGCAAAGAAAATACAAGAACTTACAGTTTTATGAACAGCTTGGTTTTTTAAAAAATATTATCATTGTTTTTTTAAAACGATTTTTTAAAAGATTATCCAAAAAGGTATCATTATAGAGATATCACAGAATACTTATTTTTGCTGTAATGCTGATGTTTGTAAAATAATACACTAAGTTACAGTTACAGAGAATAAGGGTGCGGTGGCCCGGTCAGCAAAGGCATCGAGCTAGTGATCTGCAAGTTGTTAGTTCGATAACCGACGCTAACAAAACCGCCGGCGTGTACACTAATGGCGTCTGGTGCCCGGAAAAAATCTGTTGTAGCTGCAATGTCCTTCAAGTTCCCAAACATTACCTCTGGAGGTGTGGGTTCAAGTATTCCGGTCTCGTCACTTGACTCGGCTCAAAATTACTGGACCGATACGAGTGTAGCGTGGACCCACCCCCTGTAGTGCACCTGGGGTAACGCATGCAATGCATGTGGTGAAGTAGTCACACACTTCTGGCTTTTCCGGGAAAAGAGCATAGTTCAACTCCCTGCCATTGGAGGGGGGAACTACAAAAAAGCTTGGGGTTCTTTACATTCAGGGTATAAAAAATGATTAATATCATCTAATGGTGTAGTTAACATGCTCTAACCGCCTGTACTTTTTCAGGAACTCACTGAAAGTCATTTTCAGGCCAAACGATATTTTGATCACTTAGAGATTATATTTAAGGAAACAATTATTGGTATTCCGATCACATGCTCAAAGATAATATTTGCAGCACTTTTTAAGTCGTGTACCAATAATGATACACGCGGCTTATTAATAAGTTTTCAGATGTGCAATTTAGCTTTCTTTGGTTGGGTGCATTTACTTTGTAACTGACTGGTTTGATATTTGCATTATGATAAAAAAAACAGACACAAAAGAGATTAATTGAATTTATAAAGTAATATTTCATTTACTTTCAGAGATATTTCAAAATATAATATTTAAAAGAAAACAGGGATAAATGGTCTCACAAGAGAACATTTCTCTTTTGGGAATCAATTTCACTTGCCATATTTATTGTACTTATCGATCAAGAAATACAACTTCCAAGAGGAGCCACTCTGACATAAATGGAAGATTAAGTGACGTTCAGTAGTACAGAGGCTGTTCACACATTTTTTAGACGATGTATATTGTATTCACAAAACTAAATTACATAAAATTCTTGTGTTTTAAATGTTCTATTTGACATCCCTTATTCTGAACTATCTTTCGACACCGCAATTTCCAGGATAATAATGCCTTTTGAAGTGTAAGAAGAGGTATTCTATCCCATTCCTCCTGAACAGCTTTCCAGAGTCCTGTAAGGGTTTTGGGACGACGTTTGGATAATGCAGATTTTAAAAGTCCGAAAGCACAAAAATCCATAGGTGATACATCGGGAGATTTAGTAGGGATATCAGTGAAGGGTATGGCCTTGATACCAGTTTTTTGTTCCATTTCTTTTAGGAAATTTACAGTGGATTTTGATGTGTGACTGCTAGCTTTGTCCTGATGGAGTCTCACAGATTGATGGCACTGTGGGTAAAGCGATGGTATTTCATCCAGAAAAATTGGCAATAAAATATGTTCCTGATAGTATTTGGAGTTAATCTTGACATTTTTTTCCACTCTCTTTATTTTTAACTTGCCATTATAAGAAAAACCAGCAACAATCATGAATCCCTTAGAAAAACTTTCTTTCGATTCTTTGAACCACGTACTTAATATTTTTCTCCCCTTTTATGATAATAAATGGCTCTTTTTTTTGTTGCAATCATTTAAATACACCCATGATTCATCTATTGTGACAATTGTTTTCCATTTTTCTTTGGATAAGTGTTTCTCATATAGAATTCTGCAGCGTGTCCTGCGTTCAGCGATATGATTTGGAAGAAGACGATGCACATTGCGTTTTTTCGCTTTCTTAAGATTTAAATCAACGTTTATCATTTTGTTTACAGTGGACATCGAACATTTTAATGATTTTGCAACTGTCCTTTGACTAGGGGGATTTTATTTTAACATTAAACAACGTACCTTTGCAATAGTCGAAGATGTCCGTTTTTTCCTTGGATACTTGTTTGGAATTTTTGTCCCAGTTGAGGCTCCAATTTGACGCTTTTTTCCTTTCTTGTTGACGATATTACCTATCGACGCTTTAGATATCACAAAAGCATGACTCTCACATCGTTTTTGGATAACGGAATATGCATATTTCTCTTCGGAAAGAGCATAAATGTAGCCTTCGAACCACTGCTTTGTTAAAAACGCTATTTTAAATAAAAACAAAACTTTCAAGCCGCAGACGATAATTTTGACTTTTAAAAACATAGTACAATTGCAATTATTTCTTTTGCAGCAAACGATTTTTTATTACCGCTTACCAAAATAGTCTAAAAAATGTGCGAACAGCCTCTGTATTTGTAATGTCCCTGATTATATGTATGGTACCTGTATATTTTTAATATTAAATAAACTTAGTGATATATGGCCCATTTAATAGCTTCAGTGTTTATTCTACCAATAAACAACTTTTCAGCTTGAAAAAATTATTTACATATTTATCAAACTTTATAACGCGTACCGTTTCTGCTGCAAAAAGCCTGAGAATGATAGTTACTCAAAAACATCTTGGCAGGGAACGTGTTAAATTCCCCTTAGAACCATTTTTATATATATGCCTGCTATCTCCTCCTTTTCTTTGTGAAAATTCACGATGCCCACAGTATTTTACCTATCAACTGTATTTTATAAGAATTTAATAACATAGTAAAGTATTCCAGTGAGTTTGTGGTACACACACAAACAAACACACACACACACACACACATATACACTACTGGCCAAAAGTATAGCAAGTTTGAGAAATCTAACATTTTTTCAAGAATAAGCCCCTCCAAAATAATATTTTTTTCAATTAAACTGATTTTTTTAAGTGCAAATATAGTGGAGAAGTTTCAAGCTATTGCGTCATACTTTGTGATGCAATCTTTACCAACGATTGGGTCATCCCGGATGTTTATTATAAAAACGAGCCGACTGCGCAGAATTTCATTTGGTTTGTTGCGCTGCTGAAGTGCGTACCGCTGCGCATTACTTTTAAAATTAAACTGTGCTTTTCTTTTAAAATGTGAGAAGTAACTCCTCGGAAGCGCCAGGCTATTATTTTAATGCATCAAGAAAGTATTTCAAATGTTAGGATTTCTCATCGGTGCGGCTGCAGTGAGTCGATTGTTTCATGCCTCATAAAGAGATTTAAATCAGAAGGAACCGGGGATAAGAAGCCTAGAAGTGGCCGTCCGAGGTTATCTTCAAAATGTGCTGATGCTTCATTGACCGGATTATGCCGAAAAAATAGGTTTGCAAGTTCTGCTACACTTGCAAGAGAATGGAGTGAGTCGGCTTCTGTCCTTGCCAGTTCCAGAACAGTTCGCAGACGGCTCCGTGAAGCTGGTTTCATTGCACATGTGCCTAGGAAAAAAACCAGTTCTGAGCAAAGCAATGCGAAAAAAAAAACGATTAGACTAGACCAAGGTTCACAAAAATTGGAGTATTTCGAAATGGAGACAAGTTTTGTTCAGCTACGAAAGTCGGTTTTCTTTATGCCTGACAAACCTGCTCACGTTTGGCTTAAAGCAAAAGAGAGCATGAGTTCAGACTGCCTGGTTCGTACAGCAAAACACCCAGAAAGCCAAATGGTGTGGGGCTGCATGCCATATAAGTCAACTGGGCGACTCCCTTTTGTACAGGGAACTATGAAGAGTGGCCAGTATATTAGTGTGCTGAAAGATCGATTGCTTCCTAGTGCTCATGACTTGTTCTCAAGGCAGAAATGGGTGTTTCAGCAAGACCTAGCACCATGCAATACATTGAAAAAGGCAAGAAAAACTTTAAAATTAAATTAAATTTCATTAGAGTTCAATTTTGAACTTTAAATCAAAACATTCCTCATTTTAGGTTAAGGCTGAATTTGCAAAACATGGTATTAATGTTCTCCCATGGCCAGGAAACTCCCCAGATTTAAATCTTATTGCGAATTTATGGAGTAAAATTGGAAGGAAAATATCTTAAAATCGTCCCAGAATAAAACGAGAGCTTCAGGAAACAACAATTAAAATTTGACACCATGAGATACCGAAAGAAGTGTTGCAAAACCTTATGGATTCCATGCCTAAAAGAGTGGCTGATGTGATCAAAGTTGAGGCGACCCAACAACATATTAAATGCTTTTCGGTTCAATTCCACTCATTTATTATCTTTTCTGCTCAGAAGAACTTGAAATTGTTTATTTATTTCCTTTTATTCCGGGAAACCAAAATTGATTCCGATTTCAGATCTTTTTTTATGCTATTTTTTATAAAATTAAATAATTATTTTTGTTCAATAACTTAACCATATCTTGCCTTTAAACTAATTTAGCATATTGACATTAAAAATATCAGTTGCATTGAAAAAATATTAATTTTTTGGGCTTATTCTTGAAAAAATGTTAAATTTCTCAAACTTGAAATACTTTTGGCCAGTAGTATATATATATATATATATATATATATATATATATATATATATATCCCACGCTGGCAAGAAAAGTGACACAAGTAAAAAAAAAACAATTTTGAGGTTACATCATTGAAAAATATGTATGAAGTGCTCCATCGTGCACTAAAAGCGACACATCTCTATCTCGCAATCTGTCCACCTGAGGGCAGTTGTATCAGTTTTATTGTAATGCTAGTTCAAGCTGAATAGTATTCTTTAAGTTGACTTTTCTCAAATGCTGCACTTTTGAGTTGTGTCACTTTTAACGTCGGGGTGTGATATATATATATATATATATATATATATATATATATATATATATATATATATATATATATATATATATATATATATATATATATATATATATATATATATATATATATATATATATATATATATATATAGATAGATAGATATAGATATAGATATAGATATAGATAGATAGATAGATAAATAAATGCTAATTCATAATATTCTTATGAATTGTGCTATTGACTATATCATTTCCTTAGAAATGCATTTGTTGGTTTTCCTGTGGAAAAATTAACTAGAATATGCTTTCAATACATAAGCTAGGGTATTTTATTTTTCCTCCAAAACGAAAAAAAATTGAACTCACTAAGGGCTTTATTTATCAAACAGTGAAAGTGTTGTGAGGTTCAGCGAGTGGTGCAGGAGATAATGTGTTTGAATCCTTTAGGAATACGTTATGAGACAACTACAAAACTTGTTAGAGGAAATCTGCAGGGGTGGATGAGAAAATGAGAGAACGAAATACATTTCTAGATCTCCCCGTTGTACTACACCATTATACTTACTAAGGGTTATTTGTCTACTTAGTCCTTATCAGAATACCATTGAATGTATGCTTAAAAGTCATGTAATCTGTGTCTATTTGAAGTTGTCCCTCTGAGCTGCAGATATCTATTTGGATAAAACTCAAAGATTTTAAATTACTTTTGAAATATTTTTGAAGTAGCGGCTAACTTAAGCGCAGCTGCATAGAGACATTTTTTTGAGGGAAATGTTACCTCAACGTTGAGAGATCACTTGTTTAGGGATGCTTGTGTCCCATAAGGTTCGTGAATATTCAAACTGCAGCATGTTCAGAAGTAGGCAGTCTACAAGCGTGCAGGCTCATTTTCTCTAGGGTCCAGAATCTATGAATTAAACTTGACCTCACTTTAAGGACCGGTCAAAGTGTGAGCGAGACCCTGCCATTGATGAAACTCCTTTTTGTCAGTGTTGTCTAAACACAGCACACACTTTTGGGCATTATTTATAGTAACAGTTTTATTAAGTGGACTATGTTTCAGAGGTGTATTGATAATAATGAAACTGTCTTCCTCAAAACACTGAAGATGTCCAGGAGAGTAAGAAGGTATATCAGTTCCCATTGGGGATTTTAAATAAAATATTAAATAAGAAACTTTTATATTCCATATTAAACTACGTCTCTAATATGGATCCTATTACAAATGACGCCACTTCCCTTGCAGTTTCTGTACTGTAAAGTGATCTTTCTGTTTACTGTGCTCAATGTGCAAATATAAAAGTATGGTCGCTTAGTATGCAGAAAACTGCTGTAATACACTTATGACTGTGATTTACAGTCTGAATACTCAATAATTACCATACTAAAAGGGATCCTGCAACAAAGTGTGCTATCGACACGTGCTGTGGAATGTATAACTTTTGCATACCTATTCCGATGCATGATATATACTATTTTGATATTTTGACAACGTGAGTCATTAGATTGGCAACAGCTGTATACGATTGTTCCATAAACCACTAATCGACCGTCTGTTGTCTAATTCGTTGAGTAAATCATAAGTACCAGAAGCGTATGAGACGAGGCCAATCTAAGAAGGGTATTTTGTGAATTTTTGTACTGTTTAAATGTTACTTTTTTTTAAACGTTATAACGGGGAGAGTTAAATTAAAATAATTTATTAAGATTGTTAAGCTTACATACACTCTTAGAGGTGTTTAAAAAAAAAGTTACATGAAACCTATTAATTCACTTGCGTCGTGGTTAGTACCTTTTAAGGATGAGGGTTGTGATAAGCAATAACCCATTAAAATACAATGTCTGGTTCGCTGCTGATGCCCCTGCTGTAGAGGGCTGAATCATGACAATTATTTTAAATTAACTTGAAAATAGTTCACTGAAAAAGAAAGCTGAAATAAAAATTACCTAAAAAGGAACGAAGAAAAACTACGAGGCAACCGAATGACATGACTAGATTTTACAAACAAAATAACATAGTTTATTAATGTATTACATTATTTACAAGTACCAATCCTTTTTGCCACTTAGGCTAGTTTCATTAACCATGGAACCAATATCCTCTCAATATTTCTTATTACAACAATCATTATAGAAAACTTAAATAAATGACTTAACGAAAAAGTGGCTGGCGAAAAGAATTAAAAAAATAACAAAAAAAAACTAAATAATAATTGAATGATCTTTTTAACAAATAAAAAAAAGGGAATCATTAAATTTACCGTCTGCAGACAAGAAGGGTTATTAGGGAAATCGGCGAGGGCAAGGTTGTAGGCTAGGACAAGGCATGTCACGAGGAGATCTCATCATCTCGGATACATCTCAGGCAAGCTGCTCGCACCAAGGGCCCAGGGTCTCTCTGTCCGGTCCAGCTCCAACCCCCTCCTCTCCAAAAAAAAATCCTCCCCCGACCAAGGGCAATTCACCCTTTTTGTAGTCGTCCGCTCGCAAGATCGTAAGAAAGGAGATTTGCTCGGCGCCGAAGATTTAGGATTGTAGATCCTTCCACATCAGCTTGTGAGAAGGGATTTAACATATTTGATGATGAATACAATTGTATGTTGACCTTTTATCTTCGTTAATGCTATAAATTTAACTCTTGTGGAGCAGTTTGAAATTTGTGGATCATGCTCGGCGATGCTGTTGGTCTTCATGTATCCATGCGCGTCTGCAGGTGTTTTCGTGACGGAGCGCTGAGTTGCGCGTAAAACCATTTCAATGTCTGTTTTTGAGATGTTTCTTGAAATGGATACTTTTGCTAATCCCTTTATCCGGTGTAGAGTCTGGGAATGTGCAGAAATGGCGAAGATCTCGTTACATTGCCTACCAGCCCAGCTTACACAAGGGTTTGGGTTCATTATACAAAATTTACTATTAATTGAAAAAAACAAAAATAAAACACTCTAAAATCAATAATTAACTATATTGAATACATACCAGCCACCAAAAAAACTAATAAAAACAATATACCAGCCCCTTTAACAAGTAAAAGAATAAAATGCACATAAATGTTGCAGTCATATTTAGTTATTTAATTATAAATTATTAGTAAAGTTAAGGAATCAAATATTAGTGCTAGCCGTGATCCAATATTTTAATATACTCTCATGCTACCTCCCATTATCAAAAAAATTGCGCACCTTTTTCTAATAATCTTCAGTAATAATCAAGCAATTAAAAAAATGGATCGCCGCTAGTTGGAACAAGTTGAGTAGAGGCTTACAGAGTTTTAACAATGCAAATATATTTAAAACAGACATTACCACGCGCGTTATGTATTAATTATATGCTATCATCTTAATTATTAAGTGTATTTTACCTACATCACAAAATATCTCCTTCTCCCTGATAATTTTTTTTTTTGGAACAAAAAAAATTTCTTTCGGACACAGAATACAATAGAACAATTAAACAAGATAATCGGAGCAGAAAATGACACAGAAAATTACTAATATTGAGAACCTTTGACATATAAAGACGGACAGACCCGGGTCGTAATAATAACACAAAACACACTATATAGTACGTAAAATGATAATGAGCACAGTGAAAACTTATCATACAACTTAACCAAATTACTACAACAAAGTATGATCCAGACAACTAGCAAATGTAAGATCGTTGTTCACAGCAAATCAAACACAAAACTCGCTCAACTCTGAGCCAAACAAAAAATTACCAAAAATAAAGTCGGTAAAACTAGTGCATTTCTGCAGCACTAAAACAGCAAGTTTTGTTTAAATTGCAAAAATTGCCAAAAAAAATGTGTTAACCTTAATTAACAAAATAGTAATACATGATACACAAAATGTAAAAATTATTTACCAAACAAGAACACATGATGCAAAATTTTTTTTGTCAAACTTAATAACTAAACATGAATACAAAATGCAAAAAGCAAAAAAAAATTTGTTAAAATTAATTAACAAAATCATTAGAATTTATGGTTTAACCACAAAACCTCTCGTGTTTCGAGGGCGTAAATCGTATCTCTTCGGTTGGTTACAACCATTTCCACCTGAAGTAGACACTTGAGTATTTGACATAATCGGTGTGTTGGACTGAGCACTGGAATTTTCTGGTGTCGGAGAAGGATTACTCTGAGTATTTAAAAGTGAGGAATTATAAAATATTTTAAAATATTGGGGTCTCCTAAATTTGAAGTTATCATTGACAGGGGAAATTAAGGGTACCCTCTCATCCTGAGATTGAGAGGAACTGTCCATATTTTTATTAACATTATCCGAAGGTAGGGAAGGGAAAGTTAGTCTATTGTGTAGCTTAGTTAACCTGTCAACGTGAATTAGCTGGGTATCGTTAGGGTTGTTTATATGTTGAATTACAAAGTTTACTGGGCTCTTCTGCTCTTTAACTCTATAGGGACCTTTATTGAAATTAGTGAATTTTTTGGACTGACCAGGCTTTACTACAGGAGTATATAACAGCACCAAGTCACCGACAATAATACCTTTATTAGTAGCTGTTTTATTTCTATTGTATTCTTGTTTCTCTGCAGCTTTAATTAAGTTATCTTTTACTATTTTGAACGCGTTTTGTAAATTTAGTTCTAAATCCTCAGAGTAATCTCTATGGTCTGATGGCCTAGGGGAGTTTGTAATTAAATCAACAGGGAGAGTTAAATCCCTTCCATACACTAAGTGGGCAGGGGTGTCTTTTAAAGTAGAATGCCACGCTATTCTATAGGCTAATAATGCAAAATGCAACTGATTATCCCAATTACTATCCGCCTCATCTACCAAATATTTCAAAGCATTTATAATTGTTGAATTTACTCTCTCTACTAGACCATCGGAGCTAGGGTGATAACTGGTAGTGGTATGTTTCACTATGCATAATTTATTATACACCTTCTTAATTCCCTCTGACATAAAAGAACTCCCTCTATCAGTAATGAGGTGTTCAGGAACCCCATGTCTGCAAATGTACTGCTCGAGTACAGAACAAATTGTACCAGTCTTTAAGTCTTTAATAGGGTAAGCTTCAACCCAACGTGTAAAATAGTCATTAATTACTATAATAAATCTGTTTCCTGACTCAGTTAAGGGAAGGGGACCCATTGCATCCATTCCTATCCTCTCAAACGGGCGATTAGCAGTTTCCATTCTTTGCAAAGGGGCCTTTTGATTTGCCCTGTAACCTCTCTTCTCGCAACACTGAGTACAGGATTTAATATAGTATAAAACGTGTTTGTACATCCCCCACCAAAAATATTTAGTTTTAATTCTCATTAAAGTTCTCCGAAAACCTGGATGAGCTACAGTGGGTGAAACATGGGCTAGTTTAAGGATTTCAGAAATTAGGGTTTTAGGAATAACAAGTTTTTCAGGATTATGTTGACAATTAGATTTAGGAATACAATAGTGTAGATTATTCTTCTTAAAAAAGGTATTATTGTTAATTATGTATTCTGGGGAATTATCAAGGATGTCTAAAATATTTTTACACTTATTATCATTAATTTGCATTGCACTGAGTCTATGGGGTTGAATTGATTCACTCACTGTATCTAACATTATATTCACTGTGTTTATATTTCTGGAAAGTACATCTGCAGGTACATTTTGTTTCCCAGGGGTATGTACAATGTCAAACTCATAGGCTTGTAAGCTAAGAGTCCATCTGGTAATCCTACCATTATCTTTAAGTTTGAGTGCGTAGGATAGAGACTTCTGATCACAATATAGGGTAAACTTCCTACCATACAAATACTGCCTAAAATTATTAATTCCCCAAATAACGGCTAGGGTCTCCCTCTCAAAAACGCTATATCTAGTCTCGGCATCTTTTAATCTTCTGCTTGCATAGGCTACCGGATGTAAATGACCCTCAGTATCAAACTGGCTCAAAACTGCCCCTATGGCAAAACCTGAAGCATCCGTGTGGAGGATAAAATCTCTGTTAACGTTAGGCAAATTTAGACAGGGGAAAGAAATTAGGGCTTGCTTTAAACTTTGAAAAGCTATATTGGCATCTTAAGTCCATTCAAAAGGGGTTTTATCTTTAGTGAGGTCTGTTAAAGGAATGGCAATAGATGCAAAATCCTTAATAAATTTTCTGTAAAAATTACAAAGGCCTAAAAATGACCTGACATGTTTCTTAGTTTTTGGAATAGGGAATTTTGAAACTGCATCAATATTTCTCGTGTCAGGCAATATTTTACCATTAGTTACTTGAAATCCTAAATAATTAATTTTATCTTTAATGAGCTGGCACTTTGGTGGATTGAGTTTTAAGTTATGTTTTCCTAGTCTTGAAAAAACTACATCTAACTTCTGTAAATGTTCATCAAAGGTTTTTGAAGCAATGATTAGGTCATCTATATAAGTATTAATGTTCCAGTCGGTTAAGCCGGCCAGAACTACACCTAATAATCTCTGGAAGGATGAAGCAGCATTACGGAGCCCCTGAGAAAGACGGTTGTACTGGTATAAACCAAAATCCATACAAAATGCTGTCTTGTGTCTATCCTCTGGATGAAGATTCATTTGCCAATAGCCCGAACATAAATCTAACGAAGAATAATAATTAACTCCCTCAAGCGAATCTAACAAATCTGCAATTAGAGGTAAAGGAAAAGGAAGGGGTTGGGTTTTAACATTTAATTTCCTGTAATCACATACTAACCGATACGAATTATTTTTCTTTTTAACTAATATTACAGGGGAAGCATACGGTGAATCACTTATAGATATAATACCTGCGTCTAACAAATTGTCTATTTGAGTCTTAAGTTCTTCTTTTAAAGCATGTGGAGTTCTGTAGGGCTTTTGCCTAACGGGAATATTATCTCTGAGGAAAATTCTATGGGAAATTGTGTGACAACCTGTTAAATCCTTTACTGATTCTGCGAAAACATTTGTATGCTTATTAAGTAAGTTTAACAATTTTGATTTTTGTTTTGGGTCTAAATGATCTAAATCAAATTTTCCACCAAATGGTTCAATTTCATCCTCAAAATGTTTATCTTGAATTGTATTTACGCTCGTTTCTTTTAATTTTACTTCTTCTACTGGTTCTATTTTAACTAATTTGGTGTTTTTATTTATGTGAATGGGGTCTTGCGAAAAATTTCCTACCTTTACAAAAATTTCTTTATTACATTTATTCACTGAATTAGAAATTACCCAATTACTTGTTAATGAATGCTTACTTGGTTGTACTAAAATTAGATTTGAATTTGGAAGTGGGACTTTAATTTTAACTTTTATAACTAATTCGGACAAGGGTGGGATTATATGTTTACTCTTCGTATAACCTATGGCACTATAATCAGCTTCTATTAACTGGGCTGCATTTATGGCTTTATTATCGTTATTGTTACTCCAAAAAGCGCGAAATTTTGAATTTTGAATAAATTTATCTGTGCAATTAATATTTATGTTATTGTGGTGTAAAAAGTCCAAACCAAGAATAGCATCATAATTTAACATTTCGTTTTGCGAAACATAAAAATCAACTGGAATTATGGAATTTTCAAATTTACAACTTACATTCACTTTTTTATCAATTAACATAAAGTTATTGGTTATTCCAATAACCTTCAAAGCACAATTTTGTTCGGAATTTATGATTCCTTTTTCTAATTTAGGCAAAACTTTAAAATTTAATATGCTCACAGTCGCTCCTGTATCAATGAGGGTATTCAAAATTACTCCTCCACATGCTACCTGAATAATGGGTAAGTCATTGTTAAAATTAAATATGGAATCTATCCTAACGCACTCAAAAGGGGTGTTCAAAGTCAGTGGTGCTTCTCTGCCTTGCCCCGTAGTTAGTTTAAATTACCCTGATGTTGCTGGTAATTTTGTTGGTATCGTTGTTGGTGTGGGAGTGATCTCTGTTCTCTACACTGGCTGCGAAAATGCCCTACTCTCCCACAATTAAAACACACGATGTTACTACGCCTAAAATTTTGTCTCTGAGAGGTTTGACGTTGATTTAGAGCCATAGTTAATTTTTTGACCTCCTCTGCCAAATCTGCGATTTTTTTGTCGCTTTCTAGCACCGTGTGCTGCAGAAAACTTTTTAATTCCTTTATCTCCTTCCCATCGGCACTAGCGCCCGCATAATTAATTTGTGCCGAATTCTTTTCAAGCGCGGAGCATTCTTCCTCTTTAAGGGCCAGCTGCCAAACTTCCTCAAAAGTTGATGGATTTTGCGCCATTACAAATCTGCGTACATTTGGCTGAAGGCCTGTCAAGCACTGATGTAGTAGCATTCTCTTTCGCGTCTCCTCCTCCTTGGGAAAACATTTGTGAGAGAGTCCTAACAAGCGGGAGAGGTAAGCTCTCGCCGATTCATGCGTACCCTGAGCTGAAGTAGTAAATTGCAACAGGGCATTCCACGTGCTTGTACCGCTAAACCTATCAATTATGGCCTTTTTAAACTTGGAGAGGGATTTTGTTCCTCTCAGCTGGGGTTGTGAGCGCAGAAACTTAGCGGGTTCACCCACAAGTTTAGTCTTTGCTACAAACAATGTCTGTTCTGGGTTCCAGCCCGCATACGAAGCAACCTCCTCAACGCGGTCCAAGAAATCAAAAATGGACAGGTCGGGATTATCGGCTGTAAACACTGGAATTAAACCTATAAATTCGCCAAAATTCGGCACTGAATTCATAGGTAGCAACGTTACTACATTGCTCAAATTTTCCGTCCCTGACACAGTATTTTGAGTGTTGCTCTCATTAACCCCTACATTATTTGAAGGAGGGTTTGATTGGGGATCCGAATCAACCATTGTTAACAGAATATATACTAACTAAATTTTACACATTATATCATTATACACAACACTAAAAGTTTATAAAAGCAATATACCACATGTAATCTAAACATATATAAATATACCATCACAATATAATAGAATGTTCATAGAAATATAATTCATCAGTACAAAATTAATATCTGTGTCCAAAAAAAAACTTATTTAAAAGCCTCTACTCATACCAAAAAAAATTGTCATGTCATTACACCCTATTATTAAAGGAAAGTAAAGCAAATTTTTAATGATTCATTGCATCAGCTCAGAAGCACGGCACCATTGTTACGTTTTTTTTAAACGTTATAACGGGGAGAGTTAAATTAAAATAATTTATTAAGATTGTTAAGCTTACATACACTCTTAGAGGTGTTTAAAAAAAAGTTACATGAAACCTATTAATTCACTTGCGTCGTAGTTAGTACCTTTTAAGGATGCGGGTTGTGATAAGCAATAACCCATTAAAATACAATGTCTGGTTCGCTGCTGATGCCCCTGCTGTAGAGGGCTGAATCATGACAATTATTTTAAATTAACTTGAAAATAGTTCACTGAAAAAGAAAGCGGAAATAAAAATTACCTAAAAAGGAACGAAGAAAAACTACGAGGCAACCGAATGACATGACTAGATTTTACAAACAAAATAACATAGTTTATTAATGTATTACATTATTTACAAGTACCAATCCTTTTTGCCACTTAGGCTAGTTTCATTAACCGTGGAACCAATATCCTCTCAATATTTCTTATTACAACACTCATTATAGAAAACTTAAATAAATGACTTAACGAAAAAGTGGCTGGCGAAAAGAATTAAAAAAATAACAAAAAAAACTAAATAATAATTGAATGATCTTTTTAACAAATAAAAAAAAGGGAATCATTAAATTTACCGTCTGCAGACAAGAAGGGTTATTAGGGAAATCGGCGAGGGCAAGGTTGTAGGCTAGGACAAGGCATGTCGCGAGGAGATCTCATCATCTCGGATACATCTCAGGCAAGCTGCTCGCACCAAGGGCCCAGGGTCTCTCTGTCCGGTCCAGCTCCAACCCCCTCCTCTCCAAAAAAAAAATCCTCCCCCGACCAAGGGCAATTCACCCTTTTTGTAGTCGTCCGCTCGCAAGATCGTAAGAAAGGAGATTTGCTCGGCGCCGAAGATTTAGGATTGTAGATCCTTCCACATCAGCTTGTGAGAAGGGATTTAACATATTTGATGATGAATACAATTGTATGTTGACCTTTTATCTTCGTTAATGCTATAATTTTAACTCTTGTGGAGCAGTTTGAAATTTGTGGATCATGCTCGGCGATGCTGTTGGTCTTCATGTATCCATGCGCGTCTGCAGGTGTTTTCGTGACGGAGCGCTGAGTTGCGCGTAAAACCATTTCAATGTCTGTTTTTGAGATGTTTCTTGAAATGGATACTTTTGCTAATCCCTTTATCCGGTGTAGAGTCTGGGAATGTGCAGAAATGGCGAAGATCTCGTTACATTGCCTACCAGCCCAGCTTACACAAGGGTTTGGGTTCATTATACAAAATTTACTATTAATTGAAAAAAACAAAAATAAAACACTCTAAAATTAATAATTAACTATATTGAATACATACCAGCCACCAAAAAAACTAATAAAAACAATATACCAGCCCCTTTAACAAGTAAAAGAATAAAATGCACATAAATGTTGCAGTCATATTTAGTTATTTAATTATAAATTATTAGTAAAGTTAAGGAATCAAATATTAGTGCTAGCCGTGATCCAATATTTTAATATACTCTCATGCTACCTCCCATTATCAAAAAAATTGCGCACCTTTTTCTAATAATCTTCAGTAATAATCAAGCAATTAAAAAAATGGATCGCCGCTAGTTGGAACAAGTTGAGTAGAGGCTTACAGAGTTTTAACAATGCAAATATATTTAAAACAGACATTACCACGCGCGTTATGTATTAATTATATGCTATCATCTTAATTATTAAGTGTATTTTACCTACATCACATAAATAATATTAGTTGTAGGGCCTGGCGCCCTCTAGTAACGTTTTTTTTTGTGTATGATGGAGATCCCATGGGTCACGGTGGGGGAGAACGAGCTTGGCTCGCGGAGAGTGTAGGCGGTGCTCACAGGAGACCGGCCTTTTTGCATCCCGCATTTCTCTTAATACAGTACTTTATTGTTCTTGCTCATACTTGTGCCCTGTACATAATTGTCCTATCTCTGTGTGTGTGTGTGTGTGTGTGTGTGTGAAAAATTAGAACCCGAGAAGAAAAATTAGAACCCGACTCGTATTCAACTCGAACCAATTTTCACACGGGGACCGGCTGAAAGAGAAAGACGCCGTCCTCGTACAGTGGCGCAGTCGACAGGATCCCGATACGATCGACTGAACTGTGCAGCTTGGAGTCGGCAACGCTAGGATGGAGGTAGGACCCTTCCTCATAAATTTTGTTTTGTTTTGGGGGATTAATTGAGGTTATAGTTTTGCATTACTTAAGGGTTTTGACATACATTTTTGTATTCACGGAGGTGATGGGTTGCTAAGATTGATATTGTTTGTATTACTGTTATTTATAGTTTTGTGTTTATAAATTTTGATTTATGATAAGTAAAGATGTTTAGTGTTAAAGGGCTTAAAAAGGAAGACCTGAAAGAGGTAGCGAGGGAACTAGGAGTTGTAGAGAATCCCGATCATAAGATCACGGAGTTAAAGGAACTCATTTTAAAATCGGTTGAGTGTGAGAATGACGAAAATTTCAACGGGAAGAACAAGAGATACGACGGGTAAAACACGAGAGGCAACTTGAATTAATTAAGGCACGAGCCACAGTTAATGGCGGGGGATCACGTGGATAGGAGGACGATACACAAAACAGTAGCGATAGTAACGATAGTAATAAGCCACTGATAGACATGTTTAGAAGTGTTAGAACGCTTACTATCCCAGTTCCGACTAAACCAGAACTTTTGAACCTATTTTTCAGCACGTTAGAGCGCGCATTTATGACGAAGAAAGTGTCAAAACAATTTCAGCCGGAAATATTGCTTAATCTCTTGGGAGAAAAATCGGCTAATAATTTGATATACATAAATGATAAAGAGATGCAGGATTACGATTCATTGAAAGCTATAGTACTTAGGGAATTTGAACCTACACCGCAGATTTGCTGGGAGAATTTCCGGAAAGCAAAAAGAGACGCTCGCGAAAGTCATGTACAATTTGCGTCGAGGCTAAAAAAGATGTTTAAATATTATGTAAAACTCAGGAAGTGCGAAAACTATGACACACTCATAGATTTAATTGTCGCGGACAAATTATTTGAAACCCTAGATGTAGAAACGCAGTCTCACATCTCTATCAGAATGGGTGATACCTGGTTTTTGCCTACAAAATTTGGTCAAGAGATCGACATATATCATACCTCGAAAGGTAAATCCTTCTATAAGTCGGCACAAGCAGATAACGAAAACTCGCGCAATAAGTGGGAAAAGTTCCCCTCAAATGCAAATAAGTATGTTCCCCCACATTTACGCCACTACGACAAGGATAGGAAAAATTACTATAGTAGTAAACCAAAGCCAAAGGAATGTTTTCTATGTAATGCGAGTTCGCATTTTGCAAAAGATTGCCCGAAGAAAGGCCGAAATTGGGGAAATAACTCACAAACTAGTAAGGGTAAAACAACGAATAAAGAAAAAGGGGATGATGAACCATTGGTAGCGAAAGTACAAACGAAATATCTGAACCCGGAGTGCCAGGTAGAAATACAACCACTTGAACGCACAAAAATATTAGTGGGAAGTTACGAAGTTGAAGGGATTATAGACAGTGGGACCCAGCTACCGATACTACACCCAAATAATATTCCTAGCCCAAGTGAAGAAACCAGAGGAAAAATAATTCTCACGCCCGCCTTTGGTACAAATATCGAAAACCAATTAACAGAGGTTCCTATGGCGTTAAAGGACGATATCTATAAGAGCCGAATTGTCACTCCTGTGAGAGTCATAGCGGCTGTTACCGATAAACTGAATGTACCATGCTTACTAACCCCCAACTTTTATACACTTTTAAAGAATGCCCACGAGAACAATATTCACGAATTCGAAACCCTTGAAATCAACAGCGCGTCCAGTGACCCTAGGACCGCATCGCAGATTCGAGGAGATAAGCAGGCGGAGGGGTGTGATGGTTTATTACTTAGGGAACAAGAAAGGGGGTGGGGGTCAGGAATTACATATGAGCCCTCTTAATGGAATAGCCAATTTGCCACGAAAAATTATTCTAATAAGCGGGATATTCCATTATGCGGGATCACATTGACACATGTAACCGTGATTGTTTATATTATTTTAAATGATTATTGGGATTGAGAATTTATTTTATTATTCTTATATTAATTAATTATATTAATTATGATTTTGATTTAGTAACTTATTGGTTCATGATTGTGGCTAGTACATTGATGTGCTTCCCAAATAATGGAAATAACTCTGGTTATATTGACAAATCAATTTATTGAATATTAACACACATAAATAATACACTCCAAAATTACTCAATATTTCCTGCGGCATTTACACATTATTCATAACTTCATTCCTACTAAATTAATTCTTTACGACACCTATGTTTGATTCATTCACTTATTATAACAATATTTCATACTGCATCTATACATATTATTTTCAACTTTACTCCTACTAAATTAATTCATATATATATACAAAACATTATATTAAATTGTTAGTACGAATTATCGGTCAATTACTCAACATCTTATATTCAAAACTATACTCATCGCGCTCTTATCTTAATTATTATGGCTACCCACTGAGAAGCAATGATAACAATATAAAAGGGAAACGCAAAGTCGGTACCTCATCAGATGACGGTGGAATCCCTCTGGGCAGCTGGCACTCGTAATGATGAATTCGTCGTCTTTATCATCACACGGAATTCGGGCATCTTCTTGTCTGGAATACGGCTCCGTCGTTCATTGCAGACACTCGGCATGGGACACTGGGCGCTCGACAACTTCTATCTCCAAACTTTTAATGCACTCAAATAGGGCTCCGTCGCTTATTGCAGACACTCGGCACGGGACACTTGGGCACTGTCAGCATCGGTTCACTAACTTTTACTGCTCTCTCCTCATACGTCTATATGCCTTGACACCACTTCTACCTCTCACAAACTTCTGACAGACTCTCACTTCTCAGGTTATCTCTCTGCCTTTACACTATTTTTTATTTCATATATTTTCTTACTAATGTCTCCGCCTCTTATAATTTCCATTGGTTATCTGGAAATTATCATGCCATCGCCATTCGTCCGTGCTGCCTCTCCTCAATCCCCTTTTACCAATGCGCATCGAGGGCGGGATTTATAAATTATCCCTCAATTTTAACTTTTTCCCATGCTTTGGATTCAAGCAGGGTGGGCTGTTTTATAGCCATCATAAATTTTCTTTTATTCTCTTCTTGCAACTCACTCTCTTCAACTTTTATCTTCTATTTATTGCTACAAACACTATCTCTAAATTTCGTTCCGGTCTATGGCTTTCTTCCCTTCTCTTTTATTGCCCTGTTTCTTTCTTGCATTTAACAATTATTTTATTTTATTTTGTACTTTTCAATGCTCCTGTCCCTGGCCGTAACACTACTGTCATGTCCCTATGACAACACACTCGCAATGTTTCAAGTTACAGTTAAACCAAGATAGCATTAAAAATTACCTAAACCATAGGCATATTTAAACTATTATAATTAACAAACAATCTATTAATTAAAAGTAAGAAACACTTTAAACACATTAAAATTTAGAAATTTCATGAATTTTAACGGTGCATTCTTCAAATTCATCTTCATCGACTTCGTTTTGATCAAGTTGAGGGACTGAAGTTTCACCACATTCTTCCAAGTCATTGTCGAAGTTTATAAAATGGGAAAAATTTTCTTCTGTCATTCCTTCTGGTGGTAAATCATTTGCGTTTGTTACCGATTCATCATTTAATTCACCATTTGTTACGTCTGTTGAAAATTTACATTTTACGAGACAATTTTTTATTGCTTCAGAGGAAATATTATTCCACGATTTGTTTATCATATGAACAGCTGTAAGAATTAAAATGTTTCTAATAATTTTACTAGTTGAACTATTGATAAAAAATCCACTAGTATCATTTATGCAAGCTATGATCTTTTTAACGACTTCTTTTCTATAATTCCTCTTAAAAAGTGATATAATTCTCTGGTTCATTGGCTATAAAATAGCTGTTGTATACGGAGGAAAAAAAATGAAGTGCTACATTTTCTAGTCTTACATCGACTTTATGGGCTTGACAATTATCGATAAAAAGGATAGCGTTTCTTTTCATCTTATTCATCTCATTGTCAAATGAACTAACCAATTTTGAAAGAAATTAGCAGTCATCCAAGCCTTTGAATTCGCTTCGGATTCAACTGGAAGAGATTTTACATCTCTAAAACATCGTGAATTTTTGGATTTCCCGATTTCAAAAAGAGGCACTTTATGACTGCCGTCAGCATTACTACAGCATAAAACTATCAGCCTGCCTCTCGGGATTTTTCTTCCAACAACTTTTTCACCTTTTAAGCACAAAGTGCCATCAGGCATTGCTCAATAATAAAGCGGTGTTTCGTCACAGTTATAGATACATGAAGAACTGTAGTCTTGTAATAAAGCAGGTAATACTACATTTTTCCAAAAACCGGCAGAGGCTTCACCAGCATCAGTTGCTTCACCGTGAATTTTTTTGAAAGAAATTTGGTTTCTTTCTTTCCATTTGCTCAACCATCCATTTGTAGCTTTAAATTCAGTTATATTTAATTGTTGTGATAAATCTTCAGCTTTCCGATTCAATAATAATCCACTAACAGAAACATTACAAGCTCAGTCTTCAGCAAACCACTGAAGAAGAGCATATTCAAAAATAGATTATTTTCCAGTACGTTTTCGATGCATTCCAGTAAGATTTTTGATGCATTTGCAGTTGTTCAAGACGTTTTCTTTATTTTTAAACAATTTTGAAACTTGAACTTGGGATATCTCAAACTTTCTTGAGAGTTCTAACTGCATACACTTATTTACTTTTGCAAACTCAATAAATTTTACTTTTCTTTTAAAGTAAGTTCTTTTCGTCTCGAATGCATTGTAGTAAAGCACAAGAGAGATGGCTGATTTCACGAAAGCGAAGAGACACTGATTTCACGAAAACTGTCGAATTAATCGCCGTAGAAAATGTACAGTTAAATGTTCAAGGCTAGATACCCCCAGGTTAAATGTTGCGTTTCTCCGAAGAGATTCGTTACAGCTGGTAAGCCCCGTCCACTTCAAGAGAAGGACCTGTTTATGTTTAACATTTCCTTAACAACCCCCCCACCACCACCACCACTCTCTAGCTCTCATCTGTGGGTGAAGCTTATTGTTCATTCTCTGAATAGGGAAACGTAGGCTGAGCAACCGAGCAATAGCGGCCGAGCGACCGACGGAGGGGGGCTGGTAAGCTACAGCTGGTAAGCCCCGTCCCCTTCAAGAGAAGGACCTGTTTATGTTTAACATTTCCTTAACAACCCCCCCCACACCACCACCACCACTCTCTAGCTCTCATCTGTGGGTGAAGCTTATTGTTCATTCTCTGAATAGGGAAACGTAGGCTGAGCAACCGAGCAATAGCGGCCGAGCGACCGACGGAGGGGGGAGGGGAAGCCCCCCCTAAAAAAAACAATGAATAGCCCTTCAAATCCAAGAAATCGCTCTTTCCTGCAGTTGCACACTTTCTGCGAAGTGACAAAATTGATTTGAAAGACATTCAATTACTGCACATTCATTATTGAACTTTACAGAAAAAAAATCTGAAAGGATATGGGGGAAATTGAAAAAGATCGATATCGTCATGGCTAAAAATTATTCCTTTAAGCGGGATAGCTTAAAAATATGATATTCCATTAACCGGGAAATTTAACACAGAAACGAATTACAACGGTTTGGTACATTGAAAATTTATTCCATTAAGCGGGATATTCTTTTAACCGATATTCCATTAAGCGGGATCGACTGTACTTGGGACAAAGGGAAGATCCCAGGGTCGCAGGTGTCAGTGAACGAGGAGAAAAGTTTAGTGCAACTAGCGGGGTAGACAGAGAATGATAAGGGTCAAGAAACCCTGGCTAAGTTGATGTCAGCTGTAGCTGAAACCAAGGAAAAAGATGAGAGGAATGTTTATTTCTCAGAGACCGCAAGACTGATTCAGGAACAGAAACAGTGTGAATCTTTAGACCGTGTTAGGCAGGAGTTAAAACTTAAGAAGGGAAACTTTATAATAATGGATGGATTGATTTTTCATAAAGACAAAATTTTGGGGGAACCTATTACACAATTGGTTTTGCCCTATAGTAAGAGAGAACAAGTGCTGAAGTTAGCACACGAAGGAGTGTTCGGAGCACATATAGCATATCGTAAAACGCGAGAGAGGATAAAATACAGTTTCTATTGGCCCACAATGGGGAGAGATATAAGGGAATTTTGCAACACGTGCCAGCCATGTCAGTTAAGGAGGGTAGTCAAGGTGTCAGACCGGGCGTCAATCACGGCCATAGTCCGACCAAATTTACCTTTTGAAGTCGTTAATATCGATATCATAGGTCCGATCGAACCACCGTCAGGTAGGGGACATAAATACGTACTATGTTTAATGGTCAACATTTGAGGTGGCCGGAAGCGGTATGTTTAAGATCATTATCGGCAAAAGCTACATGCGACGCCCTGTTGAAAATCTTTGCACGAACGGGCATTCCGAATATAGTAGCTAGTGACTGTGGGACAAACTTTACAGTAAATTTAACGCAGGAGTTCCTAAAAAGGATTGGCTGTAGCCCATGATTTTCAACCCCGGGATATGCGGCGAGCAATGTTTGATCGAAAGATATAATAGAATTTTGAAGGGAGGATTGCATCATGTTATAAGAGAGGATCCTAGGAATTGGGATAAACAGATACCGTTCTTGTTATGGGCATACCGCGAAGTCCCTAATTGCACCACGGGACATTCCCCATTCAAAGTAATGCATGGAAGGGAACACAAGGGACCACTTTCTATACTTAAATCAACATGGGCAGGGGAAGTACATATACCTTTCAACGTATCAGAGTCGGTGACGGAATACCTGCAAAGGCTAAAATGTAATTTGGAGTTAGCAGCAGAAAAGGCATCTATAATAGCAGAGGGAAAGCAAAAGGCATACCAAGTTTATTTTAATAGGAGATCATCAGTTAGGAATTTCAAAGTAGGGGACCAAGTAATATTATTGATTCCGGATTCTGACAATAAGTTATATGCCCGATGGACAGGACCCGGGGAGATAACAGAAAAACGTACAGAGCACTCACATAGGGTAAAATTACTGGATGGTACGATAAAGAAGGCTCATGTGAACAAGATAAGAAAATATTACCCGCGAGCGCAAAGCAACTTAGGGGTCATTTTTGAGGAGGATAAAGAGTTTGGGGAAATAATTCCTACCCCGGACGAGACGATTGTTCCCAGGATTTCGTAGAGAGAGTGAATATTAGCCATTCAGATGAAGAGAAACGGAGATAGTTGGTAAAATTACTTAAGAAGTATTCGAAATTGTTTTCGGGAAGGTTAAATGTAGCAAAAGTGGGAGAACATCGAATCAGGCTAGTTGAAGGAGCGGTAAGAAAGAAACCGTACGTTTATCGTATACCAGAAATGTTGAAGTCAAAGGTAGATGATAGGGATGCGACATCGATAACAAAACATCGATGTTTTGAAACATCGATATTCAATATTAAAACATCGATCCTAATAAAACATCGCCCAAAAACCATCGATGTTTTTAAACATCGATGTTTTAGAACATTCATTTTTTAAAACTGGCTTAGTAACCTCTAACATTAATGTTACTTCGGTTAGTCGTGGGGGGGGGGGGGAGTTAATTTTACACTCTGATTGGGCTGACACAAATGACAAAAACTTGGTTGCTAGAGTCAGCGCATATCACAGAATTTCCATGATGCATTTTTTACTCTTACCAGAAAACTGAGGAAGAACTTATTTCTATAAAAACAATTGATAGGACCAAAGTCATGAAAAAAATCCGTGATGTTTTCTAATTTAAATGGGCTGAATGTGAAAAATTATTGTAATATTTATTTACAAGTTGGAGAATAACTTACTTCCAGGAGGCTTAAATAATTTAGTAAAAAAAAATAAATAAATCTGAAGTTGTTACATTTAACAAGTGTTAAAAACTCGCGTCTTGAATAATTGAAATCAGCTGAGAATCTCTACAAATCATCTAAAGAATAGCTTGAGAAACATTGCTGTGCACATCTCCACCAATTTTTTTTATTATGGGGCTTTTTCATTAAAAAAAAAACATCGAGACAACGTAAAACATCGAGCACAAAACATCGATGTTAAAAAAACATCGGCTTCAAAAAATCGATGTTTAGAACATCGATATTTTTATCAAAACATCGATGTTTTGAAAACATCGACATCGATGTCGCATCCCTAGTAGATGAACAAATCAGAGAATTAGAAAAAACTAGATTTGATGGAACCCAGTGAAGCAGAAATAGTATACCCAATAGTATGTGTTAATAAGAAGGATGGGACGATGAGGCTTTGTATAGATTTTAAAGCATTAAATGTCGTAACTAAAAAGGATGACTTACAAGTCATCCTTTGTAAGACAAGCGAATGTATGGAGAATGTAGCTGATTTAATAAATAGTGTAGGACAAGCGAATGTGATAATATGTATAGACATTTTAAAGGGGTACTGGGAGATGCCATTGGAGGAGGAGGGTAGAGACTTTACCTCATTTAAAACACATAAGCTGCGTTTACATGGACAACAATAATACCCGGGATTTACCCGCTAATAGGGAAAACCTTCGAAGCCCGTTTACATGGGACCACATTTTCACCCTGCTTTTACCCGTCTTACCGGAAGTAAAGGCCGTCACATGATTCGGCGGAAGTGATCCTCATACACCATCATTCCTTGTAAATCACGTTATGGTTTCGAACCCAGCCGGTGTCATACTTTTCCAAATTCACTGTATTGCTATTTTTAGCTTTCCATCTTCGAACTCCGCATTTATCTCGCTACGAAGTGTATGGTCCTGGGGAAGGCCTTTTTTTTCCCAATTGCTGTTCTTTTGACCTCGTATTCTTAAATTTTAAAAATAACAACAACAAAAAAAAATCATAAAACTTTAAAAATCCAAAAAGATTGAAAAACTTACAAAAATATTTTTTGTATTCTTATGATATCTGCTTTTCTGGGCCTCTTAATATTATTACTTTTTTGTTTTCCGTGGATTATTAGTCTTATCTAATTTTTCTTCTAAATTTTCTTAACTTGTAAGTCTATTTTTTCTGTTAAAATTAACTTTTTTGTTTTAATTTAACTTTACTATTAATTTTTTTTCTTTTACCCGCGTTATTCTTACCTTAATATTTTAATTCATTACTTAAAATTTTAACTACTGAGCACTCCCACCTTGATTACATATATCTTGCTTACAGGAGATAAAGTCGAAAAGACCAATGCACTCCTCTTCTAAAACACAATTACGTCTGTGTCTATTTGTTATTTAAATGCAGCATATGTCAGTCGCTGTTGATAATTATAGAACGTTTACGATTGTTTACTGTTGTTTTTAAAAATAAATTTAGAAAATAGATAGGAAAAAAGGAATATAAGAACTAGAAGATTGATGCGGATATTAGATATAATCGTACGATCTATGGCTTCATCGCTAAATTTAGTTTTTCCACAACAAAGAATGTGGGCAAAATTACGAAGCTCTGTTTGGTGGGAAGAAATTATTTTAAATTCCTGAAGTAATAAAGACTGGAAAGAAAATTTTCCAATCGATAGGTGCATTTTTTTTAAATTATAAGATTAATTGTAAGATACTTATTGTTTTAATAAATCCTTTTATAAAATCAAAATGTAATTTTGATTTCAATTTTGTTTCAGTAATTTTTAGTCATGTATAAATAAAAAAATCATAAATAGATATAAATAAATTTTTATCTGTGAATTCTAAAATAATTAATTTATAAATAAATTTTAATGTTACGTTTAATTATTGATTATACTTATTAAATTTATTAATTTTACCATAACACTTTAAATGAAAATGTTACTGAAATTTTATTGAAATGAAATTTTATTTCTTATTTTACATACCAGATGGCAGTACCATTCTATTTATAATGTAATTGGGGATGGTTCAGATCAAGAAATAAATGAAATCCTCCGGAAAAAAATAGGCACTTTTCTACTGTTTTCTTGAAAATTATGCGGTCGTTAAGGGGTTCCAGATCCTTCCATCGATCATTTAGCTGCATTTTCATGGATTCACACAAGTTCAAATCCGCCATGTTATTTACTCCCAGCTTCGAAATGCATCATGGGTAATTAGCGGGTTTTATCCTGGGTCGAAGCAGGGTCGAAAATCCACCCTGCATTTTTCCCTATCGTAGGGAAAAAGTAAGAAACGACCCTGCTTTTACCCGGGTTTTTGGCACATGTAAACGGCACTATAGAGCGGTATACCGATGGAAAGTCATGCCATTCGGTTTAGTTAACGCAGCGGAAACGTTTCAAAGGGTACTAAATACGGCATTAAACCAGTTCCACTCATTCTGTAGAACTTATATAGATGACATCGCGGTGTTTTCTTCCGATTGAGATAGCCACATGAAACAGTTAGTCTTAGTGTTGAATAAACTGCATGAGTTGGGCTTTACTGTGAATGTGGAAAAATGTGTGTTTTGTAAAGCCAATATAAAATACTTAGGCCATGTGATCGGTTCTGGTAGACACCAGCCCGATCCTGAAAAATTAGAGGCCATCCACAACTTAAAACCTCCCAGGACAAAAGCAGAGTTGAGAAGCCTACTCGGACTCTGCAACTATTACAGAGACTACATACCGATTTATTCGGATTTAGCGTACCCACTAGCGAGCTTGACTGGCAAAGGAACGCCAGAAATTATTCCATGGGAAACGGCTCAGGAGCGAGCATTCCAAACGTTGAAGCAGGCGCTATGTCGCGCACCAACTCTCTACACACCATCGCTAAACAGACCATTCATCATCCAATCTGACGCATCTTCATTCGCCATCGGGGCATGTTTATCTCAGAAAAACGAAGAAGGGGTAATTTGCCCCATAAGTTTCGCCAGCAAGAAACTGACCTCAACACAACAAAAATGGGCCACCATACAAAGAGAGGCCTACGCAATTGTGTGGTGTCTCAAAAAGTTTGAGTCCTGGATTTTCGCAGCGCCGATCGAAGTGATCACTGATCACAACCCGTTGACGTACATCACCAAGGGAGCGACTCAATCAGCCAAGTTACAGCGCTGGGCGCTGGCCCTGCAATGCTACAACTTGACCATCACGCATTGCCCGGGAAACAAACTCGTAACTGCAGACGCTTTGTCAAGACTACCGAGGAGCGAGAATGACATTTAAGGTGTCCTGTATCGACGAATTGAGTGTCGTCTTTGAAGGACTATTCATGGAAATAACGGACATTCAAAAAAAAAATCCTTTCTTTCTTCAATGCTTTTGAATTGTTTATAACCTGTCTCAGACTTTTTTCAGGTGCAGTCCTCGAGCTGAAAGTTTCCTTTTATATAGTTAAGATGAGGAGAGACCCTGTTATGAAAAGGAAAAAACTTTGTTCATGTTATGTTTTAGATATTCCTGTAATGCAGTATCAAAGGTGACTTGAGTGCTTAATGATTCATACTTTAGGGTTGCACTGTGTTTTTGGCTATATTAAGTAATTGCGTTTTTTTATTAGTTTAGAATTTGTGTTTAATGGTTCATATGCTAAAGTTGCACTGTGTATTCTTTATATCAGGTGATTGTTTCGTGTTATTCATGTGAATTTGTTGTAATGGAGGTCTCCAGGCCTATTCGGTTTTGACAGATGGATGTTGCAGACTACAGATGCAACTCCCATCTTGGGGGGGGGGGTGTAGGACCTGGCGCCCTCTAGTAACGTTTTTTTTGTGTATGAAGGAGACCCCCCGGGTCACGGTGGGGGAGAACGAGCTTGGCTTGCGGAGAGTGTAGGCGGTGCTCACAGGAGACCGGCCTTTTTGTATTCCGCATTTCTCTTAATACAGTACTTTAATGTTCTTGCTCATACTTGAGCCCTGTACATAATTGTCCTATCTGTGTGTGTGTGTGTGTAATAAAGAAGAAAAATTAGAACCCGACTCGTATTCAACTCGAACTAATTTTCACACGGGGACCGGCTGAAAGAGAAAGACGCCGTCCTCGTACAGTGTTAGTTATAGTAGCTAGCTGTTTAGCCTCCAAATAGTACTTACCGTAGTTTGATTATGTTTTGATAGTTATTCACCGTGATCTGCTGTATTGCTGCTTATATTTTTTTAATATTTACATTCGTTTCTCTCAGGTGATACAATTTGAACTTGAAAAAGTGTACATCTCATCCTGGAATATTTTGATTTCATTTTTTTTAATATCCACTTCACAACCAGGGGGAAAATGCAGTTTTAATAATTTATTGTAAAAGGCACATCACCCACAGTCAATTTCTTCTCTCGAAAAATCACTCATAACGACTTTTAGTCCCACAGTTTAACTGAAAATTAACACACCACAGATGCAACAATTGAAATATCGCAAGCAGGAATTTAATTTTACTAAATTGTGCATTTTATTTAAAATTTTCATATTTGTACATTTAAATTCTAAAAACCCTCATATGGTTAAACAAGAAAGTTTTTCTAACATTTAAGAAAATATAAATTTCACTAAATTCCTTCTTTTTAATACGGTGTATTCCATAATTATCTTGGCATCCAAACACTTCTTGCTTCCTTCACGTACAATCATGTGACCTTACCGTTGCTTAAACCCATTAAACTACCTTAGAAGTAATATTTGAGCTCACTGGATTCTATTTTAATTACGTGATAGCTCAGGGAATATCGTCATATCTCCAGACATTAAAGCATCTGGTCTCATTTAGTATTCAGCGAGAAATAATGAGCATCAGTTTTGAAAATGAATGAATTCGAAAATTGTTCATCAAAATAATACAAAAGTTATGTGGTTCAAAAACAGATATATTTAATAATTATGATGAATTTAGTGAATAAAAGGGATATTAGGACTTATTAAAAACAAGTTCAAATATTTTGAGATTGTAATTAAGCTTTTATTACATTTTTTGTCGTACGTTTTGGGGCTGCTAATATTTAGTGTCCGTATATACACCGTGCTTCAAATATATGTATATAACTTTGTATGGCATTAGTGAGTAAGAAGTGATTGGTAAACGGTTTTTATTACCCCATTTAGGACCTCTCTATGTTTCCTTTATTGGAAATGCACCAAACAGTATTTTAACACTTCTTAGAACATTAATTACACAAATAAGTTGTTTTCATAAAATTAAATTTATTTTTACGAGAGTTACAAAATGTTGCGTTTTCACAACATCAGTCCAAAGCGGTATACAAATTTTAAAAATATAAAATGGTAAAATTATAAAACTTTAAAAATTTTTTTAAAAATCTTTGAAACATTTCGCATGAAGAGGTACATTACACTTATTACATACAGTAATTGTTTGACTTCTGCAGTGTTTACATTTTTTGTTTATTTTCACTATTTTTAGTAATTATATGGCCCATACGGTCTTTTCGAGTTTCGTTGAGAATTAGATTTTGAATTGAAGATGGTCTTCCAATATGTGAAGTTTCAGGTAAAATAGAATTCATCTGCATTTCTCGAAGCCTTTTTATCAAAGATATGGCTCTCTCAAAGATATAGATCTCTGAAACTCTAATAAACTTATTTTAGAATTCATTACATCAATGTAGAGTATCAATTTTCCCTATTCAATAAGCTCCTTTTTCTTACTATATTGTTTACTTTTACATTTATTAGAAAAAAAATGTCGATTTCCCCTGCAATGCCTTTAGGTGATTCGACATTTTCACATAAAATATTATCATCAATAGCTTCTTCATCCGTCAAATCATCCGGATCTGGAGGGATAATGTCGAATTATGGTTCATCATTAGCTTCTGTTGAGGACGATTCTGAAATATCATCATCATCCAGCCCATGAAAATACTCCAATGTCTCTTCCAATGTCAAAAATCGCTTTTTTCTAGAGACAAACATATCTGAAATGAAAAAAATACCAATCTACTGCATAAAAAATAGGCAGCACTAATAATACACATTGGAATTAAGTTATACACATTGGACTGATGTTGCGTTTTCGCAACATTTTAAAGAATATGAATTAAGTAACATAAAAACAAAAATTATGCCTTACCTGTTGAAGCCATTTTGTTCTTCAGTCTCGAGTAAACTCAGAACAAGCATCAAATCAGAAATTTAACATGTGCTGCTATCTAAGGTTATTATTTGAAATTAGTCATCTTTTTCCCTTTCAAAACACCAGGAAAAAACATTTTTTTGCAAGTGCTAAAAGCGGGCAAATGTGGAAACAAAAAATTTATTATGATCAATTGAAGTATAGAGAATAAAATAAAAATGTTACTTCAGACGTACAAAACTTAGAACATGCCTTTAAAAATACAGAAATTAATGTTGCGTTTTCGCAACGCCAGTCTTAAATGGGTTACTATGCCAAAGTAGTATAAAACTTGAAATTTTACACTGTTTAGTATAATTGTTTTCGGTGATTCTGGAGACATCCGTTATATAATCAGTTTTCTACAAAATGTGGCAGAGATTAGCTAGTCAAATTTCAGCAATAGTAGTGGCAATAATTCTGGGATGCACCTCGTCCATTTTGGCTGAAAAAAATCCTTATGTCTTTTTAATTTTTGTCAGATTCCATTTCATGAGATATTCTTATGAATGCCTTTCGAAGGCTTCTGTTGAAACTCTAACGAACTTCTTCCACAACACGATCGAAAATATGTGCCCTTCCCATTGACCTTGAATGAAGCGCAGGACACCATACACAATGATTCCTCAAAATTCTTCAAACATGTGGATAGTGCACCATCTGAGAGGTGCTTTGGCAATTAGTGAGTAAAAGTTTCTCTGAACATGTGTTACAGTCTTCATTTTTTTAAAAAACCAGACTACACAAAGTGCTGACCATGTAGCTATAAGATAACTTCTTGGTGCTGACTTACCACTAATCAAAGTAGCACTTTTAAAATGGTGTGATGTGTCATGTCATCTTATGTTGCCATTCGGTGATGAAGTCATGGAAGTAAAATTTCATATATTTTAATATTATGACACTGATTCATCTTTTGTACATTTTCCAAGTTATTACTTATCCCCCTGCAAAGTTATACGTTCCCTTTCAAAACATCGTGTGTTTAACATTTTAAAAATATAATATCAAAAAACAGATCTTGCTGTTTGTCTTTTTAAAAAGTCTTTAATTTGTGTCAATCATTACCGACATATTTAGGTAGGTGGTAAAGACATACTTTTTAAGTCCCAATTAATGGATTAAAATGTGCCACTGATTTTGAAAAAGTTTATTTTCATTCCTTTCTGACTTTCAGATCGAGTGATGGTGTCAATGTGTAATGAAAAAGAATGTTTTCATAACTTGTGGCAGATATTAACGTATCATTATGGATTTAAAGAATTTTCGTCCATCATATTTAAATATTCACAAGCTTTTTGTATTAATGTTTGATTAGGTTTTACAGACACAAGCATCTGCAGCTCACCCTACTGCCATTGACTTCGGTTTCGTCCTTTTTATGGAATATAACTGTCTTCAATAAGGACCTCTCTAACTAGGATGTTTTTAGACAATTTTATCAGCTATTTTTTCAAAAAAAGTTCCACAAATCTAAGAAGACATTTATTGCTTCCGTTGAGATAGACTGAAATTTTTCCCTTTGCTTTTGAAATTTCGCCACT
Organism: Dolomedes plantarius; assembly: GCA_907164885.2. Taxonomy (NCBI): domain Eukaryota; kingdom Metazoa; phylum Arthropoda; class Arachnida; order Araneae; family Dolomedidae; genus Dolomedes; species Dolomedes plantarius. The sequence goes on along the minus strand of OU015494.1, from coordinate 60,360,378 downwards.
TTCCGAATACTCATCTGCTAAGAATTGCCGAAGAGAAAAAGTGGACGAAACTAAAGTTCATGGTAGCCGAGCTCGCTGGAGCACGCATCTTTGCAAGAAAGCGATTGCCCCAATTTGAAATATACCTCATGTAAAAAAGAAATGGTCAAAAAATAAATAATTTGAACCCCTTATGTACAGGCAACTGAAATTTTATTTGGCAACGTTCAATGGTAGTTTTAAAGTCGAATTGTAATAGAAAATACAATTGTAAAAATGTAAGAGCAATGAGCCCCTAAACATACCCTAAAACAACTTCTCAATATTTTAGGATTTCGTCTCCACATATAATCTTGGGATCTGAGTTCTTCTTGTTGGCATGAGGATTTTTATCAAATATATGTACAATGATAACTTGAATTTCAATAAACTGATCATTTTCGACGGACCATTGCTGATGATCAAATCGTCACTTGATTGCAAGAACTAAGTAACTCGATTTTTCAAGTTCTTGAAGATCTCAAATGTTTACTTCTTCCAGTGAGAAAATACTCGTCGTTCTGTTTGTCTAATTATTACACTAGCCAATAGATGGCATTAGGTTAGCAGCAAAATGAGTTTTCTAGTTATTGCATTCACTTCTTATGTAATCTAGCTATAAATAGCCAGATATCTCAAAAATAATTTTTTTGGAGTTACCTAGTTCTAGCATTCACGTGACGAAATAACATTTCAACTTAGACTGGCCTCATTCTGTAATTCAAAAGTTCTCAAGACAAAAACAAAACAAAAATCGGAACAAACAAAGAAACAAAAAAAGCAAAAACGTATAGTATAGTGTGCTCTATGCGTTTTATCAGTTGTCACCCATGTCAAGACACTGGCCCAGAAAATAAAATAAATGAGTCTCCGTGGTCAGGTAATTCTTCAGATTTTAGCACGTCAGAAAATTTGTGGCATATTCTGAAGAGACATGTATGAAAAACGAATTGTTTCGCAAAATAGTGTTTCACTGTAAGCATAATAAAAGCATGGTTTCATAACGATGAAGTAAAACGGTTATTCTCAACTGAAAAAAAGTCGGTGTCAAAACGTATTTTAGAGTTATTTCAGATAAAAAGAGGGCACATTTTTGATTGTTATCTTTAGGCGAGGAGTGAGTATAAAAGTATCAAAATAAAATATTTGAAGTTTTAACTTTTGTTAATTAATTCGCACTGAACTGTATCACGCTTAAATAAAACTAAATATTTGCATTAAACTATTTCAACTCTCCTTCGCTCTCAGTCCAAGTAAATGATCCCAGATCTTGAGAAAGAGTTTTCCAGTGAAAAGTTTTCAATAAATTATAGATATAAAACTTTATCGAAACCATTTTGACCCCAGAAACATATAGACAAAATGCATATTTTTTTGCAGCATACAAAGCATTAGTTTCCTTTAGACGAAAAATCAAATTTTCTTTGTTCAATTTACAAGTAGTAGTTTTCAGATTTTTTTCAATCTAGAAGGAAAAGGTGTAGTTACAATACAGATGAACACATGCCTTGGATCGAATTTGTGGTATAATGCACTTAAATCGTTATTTTTGATAAAATACTGAAACCCATTTCCTATCGCGATAAATAAGTACAACCGCTTCATTTCTACAAAACTTTACATTCTCTAAATTTATATCGAAAATAAGCGTTAAAATAACTTGAATGTTTTATTAATGATATTTTGACCATTATATTTTTTATTCACTCTTTGAACAAGACTTTATTAAAAAAAAATAAATAGTTCAGTTTGTTTCCACATTTGTTGAAATTCCCATATTGTTTAGTTTTTTATACTAAACTAGCTGAAAACCCGTACTTCGCTACGGAGTACATTCAAATTAAATACAACTGTCAATGCACGCAATTAATGCCAAAAAAATACAAAAAAAATATATTTATAAAAAATCGTAACGGATATTTTTATAGACAAAATAATCTAGAAGAAAATATTCAAATTAAATCTAATAGAACATACTAAAGAATATAGTACAGATAATATAGTACAGTTTGAAGAATATTTCTTTTACTGTATTTTAATATTTTTTTGGATAATGCCCAATCGTGTGCCGCATTAGAAAGAAAAATAACTATATTTTTTGTCAATTTATTTCGTTGTTATGCACGTGACGATAAATTAATTTAACGCATCAAAAAGAAAAGAAACCACGTGATCAGCATTTAATAAATTAGTAAATTCTAAAAATTAATCTTTAAAAATTCACCAAAAATCAGAAAATGAAGGTAAAGATTCGAAAAAGATTTCATTTTAAAGGAATTTTTATGATCTTTCTCGTGATATTAATTTTATAACCCTCGAATTATTATTTTAAATGCAAACTTTAAAAAATTACAAAAACAGCTTAAAAATTTAATTTAAAAATATGTAAGAAGAAATTTTTTTAAATCTTAGTGCACCCCTACCCCCTACTCTATAAGAAGAATCGCCATGCACAATTTCAGCCTTTTAGGTCCAGCGGTTTGGTCTGTGCGTTGTCTGTCAGTCAGTCAGTCAGTCAGTCAATCAATCAGTCAGTCAGTTCCGGAACTGTTTTATACATAGAGATTGACTAAATTTTTGTAGTTAATGAAGAAAAATTTATTGCATTAATATTTCGGGGAAAAGCCCCAAAATATGTAATTCCTTTAGGAAAAATAGGGTTTTAAAAATAATATTAGTACTAAGTACACACAGTCAGTGTTCTATAAGCAAAGTAAATCAGCATTTCAAGACATGAATTCTAGAGGGTTATTGTGCAAATTATACTCGAAAAATGTTTTTCTTTTTTAGAAAGCTACCATCATAGAATTCTCTACACAATCACAAGGTGATCTGGTGGTTAATTAAATTTTATTTTTAAAAAAATTAGCTTATGTAACGACAGTTATTGTCATACACTCATGGACAAAAAAAATTAGCACACCAAGAAGGAGTCGTCAAAATGAAACGAAATTTTACATACTTAATGACTACTTTGATATAAGTGAATGATAAGAAAATCAAAGAAAAAGGAAAATTTATTTCAGAGAAAAAGGCAAAAGAACGGAGGAGTTAATACTCCGTTGGACCCCCTCTAGCGCGAATGCACGATGCGATACGATCAGGCATTGAGTCATACAAGTTCTGTATAATGTCTTGAGACATTTCGTTCCATATTTGCTGTAACCTTGCCTCTAGTTCGTTCAAACTCGTGGGATGCCCAACTCGTCGCCCCAAATGATCCCAGATATGCTCGATTGGAGACAAATCTGGGGATCGGGCAGGCCAAGGAAGGGTAGTAACAGTGCGGAGACAGTCTTGTGACACCCTTGCCGTATGAGGCCGAGCATTTTCTTGTTGTAAAATGTTTCCTGGGAGCCGTTGCATGAGTGGCAACACATGTGGTTGCAGGATTTCATGAACATACCGCTGGGCTGTCATGGTGCCACGGAACAATACCAGGGGTGACCGTGTATTGTAGGCAATGGCACCCCATACCATCACACCAGCTGTGGGAGCGATGTGTCGTTGTACAGCAAAGGCAGGATTGAAGCGTTCACCATGGGCGCCACACACGAACACGATTGTCATCACTGCCGAGATTGAATCTGGATTCGTCGCTAAAGACGACCTGGTTCCATTCCGCTGCAGTCCAGTTTCCTCGTGCGCGGCAAAACTCCAAACGGAGGCGTCGATGGGTGGGCGTCAAGGGTAGCACACGTAATGGGCGCCGCGATACCAACTGTCCTTCAGCCAGGCGCCTTCGTATGGTTCGAGAAGACACAGAGACCCCTAGTGAAGGTGCTACCTGTGCCTGGATGGCGGCCGATGAAGCAGTTGGCTGTACGCGGCATATCTTACGATGTGGCGGTCTTCTCGACGACTGGTCTGTCGAGGGCGTCCTGAGCCAGGTCTTCGTGTACATGACATCTCTCGGGTCCACTGGTCCCAACACCTCCTCACAACACATTCAGAGCGGCCTAATTGATGAGCTACTCGTCTAACTGATTACCCAGCTTCCATCATCCCGACGATTCTCCCCCTCTCAAACTGCGACAACTGCTTATATTGTCTTCGAACACGGCGTAATGGCATGTCTATCTCAGCTCTTCCTTTGTAAATGATTCAGCACACTCAAACAAGCTTTGGTTACCTGTTTTATACTTCACAGAGTACGATGTTCGACGCCCTCTACCGGCTATACGTAATGCGCAATCACGCTGCATTTCTAATCATTTACATATCTCCCCGACATGTACCTTCATTGCAAGTTTCGTTACGATCCCGCAATTATTTCTTGGTGCGCTAATTTTTTTGTCCATGAGTGTAATATTTGTCATTAATATGAGATATGGTTATACTTTATATCTGCGTTGACTATTGTGTAAGCTCATTGAAATTCATAAGTGTATAATTTTTGCACCCCATTATCTCGCATCGAAGTGCAAAAATTAAATCCTTCATGGTAGGAAGTAGAAACAATGCAATTCTGCATAAATTTCCGATTTTCGGTGTATTTCAGACCTTTGTAGAGGGGAACTGTTTAAAACAATAGCAAAATAGGTACAGGGGGGGAATTGATTTTAGGTGTTTGGTCTGTTCACTCACATTAGGGCCTGGCCCCTTTGGGGACCCCTTAATACGGAATATGTTATAGTTTTGAATCACATTTCAACATGAATTTAGCATCTCATTACAGGCTTTACGGTGAACAGAAATGGTTCCAATTTTCTTTAAAATTCCAAATAATCGGCAATGTTGACATTTTGAAGAAAATTTAGGCCTAAAAATGTTGTTCACATACATTTTGAAAGTTTTTTGACAAAAATTAAATTTAATATTGTAACTGAATTTTTTTGTCTGCAGTTAAAACATTTATTTTTGTTACTGTCTGTTTTTAAAAGGTTTGCTGACCACATTGTTTGGTCGTTAGCCTCTCAATCTACCGCGAGGAATCGGGTTCAAATCCTTGCTAAAGCCGGGTGTTCGTGGGTGGGGGGTAACGCTGGTTCACCTGATGGTTGCTCCCTGATGGTTGTAATAAAGTGGCTAACAGGTGTTGCAAGAAAAGTTCCCAGCGCATTTTAAGAATATATAAAGTTTACAGGGATAATCTACAAAATTTGAAGGATTTACTTGTTGGCTTACATGAACGCAACTGTGTATTGAAAAAAGTGTAGATCCATTTGCTACGAAGAATTTTGTGCACTTTTTGAGTTCATATTTTTAGTTTATCATTTTACTTGAGGAATGTAAAGTAGGCGACAGGCTTTTTTTTGTATTTCTAGTAATCTATGATAACTTGTTGTTTTTGAGTACAAGCTTTAAAATGGACTATTCAGCTTCTAAGGCCCATTCTAGGTAAAAGCCTTCTGAATGAATATATCACTTATCTAAGCTTTAGTGTAAGGTGTTTAGGAGTCTTTTACAGTCTAAACACATAAAAATTTTTCTTTTAAGGTATTATTTCTTGCAATAAAATTGCTTTCGTAACACAGCTATTCTGTATTAGTTTCCTTTTACTGTTTAAATATTCAAGGAAGTTGGAAATTCAGAAGTATTTAGCTTCGCACACGTTAGTTCATGTATTCCAGATAAAAATTTCATTTTCATATTATCACCGAACATTTTAATAATATTAAAAATTTCTGACCTGAAATAATTGTTCAATGCAAATGATATTTGATGTCTTTGTATAACGTTTGTTGTATGTAACTGAAATTGGGAAAATCAAAATTGCCTGTTTATGAGCTACAAAATTTAAATCTTGTAATAGGACTGATTGCTTTGAAGTACGTTGTAGTTTTTGGTACGACTGAAAATAAAAAATGGGAAAAATCCTAAATATAAAACCTTTATCTTTTATTTTTTTTCCTGAAAAATTACTATCATTACTTAGTAATTCTTCATGAAATTACTTCTTATATTGTTTGAACAATTAAGTAAGACTGAAATTCAGAGGTATCCAACCACAGGTATTTTAATTTATGTATTTTGATACTCGGGTATCATATTCACAAAATATATTACAAAAATTAAAAACTATTATGATGAGATATGTCTTTGATCCAAATAATGTCTGATGTTTTTTAATAATTGTTGTATGTAAGAAGTCAAAAGAAATCTGGAAGTTCTAAATTTTCTATTTTTGAACATGAACGAGCCATAAAAGTTTTTAGATCATTATTTCATAAACTTAGTTGAAGTATATTATGGTTTTCTGTAGTATTTAAAAAAAGAAGGCGATGAACTGATATTAGCACTTTAATCGGGTATCACGTAATAAAATGGCTGTATGCAACTTAGGTTTTTAAATGTGTTGTATTAATTTATAAGCCATTTTCAGATTCATGTTTCAAGCAGAAGAATGCGTAAAAAAATAAATCCGTGTTTCAGACCACAGTTCTAATATCATTTCAAAGCCTGAAATATCGAATCAGTCGCAATCTAGCAACGCGCTAGTTTCTACAATCGTTCACTAGAGGCCGTCACTTAACTGTGGCGAATACTGTTGCAGCAATTTTGAAAGAGATATTAGTCTGAAGGGAACAGAATCATCAAAACTCCTTGTAAAAACTTATTTCAACCGGTGATTCATAACTTAGCAAATAAACATTGAAGTCTAATGCATTTAGTTATAGACATTTTGTTTCTGAATTACTTGTAATTCAATGAAATATTTTTAGCATAAAATGGAGTATCAAAATTATTGAATCTAAACTTGTTTACATTTTTAAATCATGTAAACCACCCCTTTTTAAGATATATTTTTATCAAGATACTTAAATGAATTTCATTGATATATAAATATAATGCATCTAAAATTAAAAAAAAAGATCTATTGTGATATTTTGCTATTCGAAGCCCAAACGGACTTAGATATTTACTTTAATAGTGAAAAAATATAAACGGTTCATTTGAACGGGAATTATCATATTTTTTTTTTGAACCCACAAAATTTGGTTTCGAGACCGGCATCTATGCCGTCGGATGATTGTCTGTTAATGAATTTATAGGACAATTCTCCCTTCAGATCTCGTAATTATGATGATTGTTCGAATTTCTTTCCACACGTCATTTTTATAAAGAAGTAAAAAATCAGGCCAGAATCAGATATGATGTTAAAATAAAGAATCTAAACAATAAATTCTTAACAATAAAACATTAAAAGTGTTTTTAATGTTTCTACTGAAACAAACAGAAACTGTATAGTTTCAGAAAAATAAAATTATCTTGTTTTTGACGGACGGAGTCATCCTCCTGGTTAAAAAATACATCTGATGTAAAATAGTTTCTCCATACACATTTATTACGTCAACATTGGTTTACACGTGCTTTGTGAAACATGATGTAAAACTTCTATTTTCATCTTCGTTGCAGAAATAATTTAAAATAACAATATTAAACAGTTATTGATTTGTATCTCATCTGTAGAGCCAGGGCCGTTCCGAGCCTGCCGCCCGTGTGCGAGAAAAACTTTGCCGCCCCCCCCCCCCTCATACCGTATGGATTAATTGAAATTTCTCTGAAATATTTTTACCTTAAATGAAACAACGAAATACAGAAAATATTATAAATTCAGTTTATTTTTTAATTTTAAAATCTAACATAATAATTAGTAATGCATTGATATAATAACCAAATGAATACGTTATATTAAATACATACAACACATATCTATTAATACATATACTTAATAACAGACAGTCAAAAAGCTTAAAAAATCTTTGCTTTTCGTGCCTTTTTAAATGCAAATTCTGTTATAATATCTGATACATCTATATCTTCCGAAATGTCTTTTTCTATACTAATAATAGATAAGTCTGAAAGCCTTTCTTGTCCCATTGTTGATCTCAAATAATTTTTTATTATTTTAAGTTTTGAAAAGCTTCTTTCCCCGCTAGCCACAGTCACGAGTAATGTTAAAAAATTTCGTATGGCAATTTGGAAACAGATAGATGAGGTTACTTGTAAATAGGTATTGAATCACATTTAACGCGTTCATTTCAGGGAAATAAAGGATGCAACGTTGTCAATTTCATCGCATAAATCTTCAGCTATAATATCTTTTTCATTTTTAAATGAATCATGTAACATACTTTCCACATATTTACATTTTGTAGACCTATTTGATTTATCTGTTTTAAGGAAATTATTTAGGTCGTTGAGAAAATTGAAAACTGTGTGATGTTGTTTTATTTGTTCGAACCTTTCTTCTATTTTTGATAATAATGCAGTGTCCAATATTACAAAGTAAAAATTAATTTTGAATTGGTCTTCTCGATTTTTTGGAGCCTCATCTTTACATTCGTAGTCAAATAAACGTTTTCTTTGTTCGGGGTCTAACAATATTAACCAGAGGAAATGAAGTGTCGCAATAGATATCTTCTGCAATATTTTTTGCCTCTTCTAAAATATCACTAAAACCTTTATCTGACCTAATATTATATAAATATGCTTTGGTTTGCTCTAACATTAAAATAATATTTGGTAGTATAGCATCCGATTCCTGCATAGCTTTACTTACGATATTAATTTTTGTTCACACATTATACCATGTAATAATGGAACAAATAAATTTAAACGACTTAATTTTCAAAAGTAATGAATTTGCCATGTTTCTAGTTTCAGAGTCTCTAGTATTATCAGAATAGAGGGTATATAAAGCATCATATATTTTTGTTAGATTGTATCTAAGAACTTTTAGCGCATCTATTCTGCTTTCCCATCTAGTATCTGAAAGGGGTTTAAGCGTTAAGTTGGGATTTCATTTTTTAGGACCTTCCAACGCTTAGTGGATACGGAGAAGAAAACGTATAGCTCCTGTACAATTGCAAAAAAGCTTGTAATTTCTAAAGATGCTTTTGCAGCGTCATTAACAACTAAATTTAAACTATGGGCCGCACAAGGCACATAAAAAGCTCTAGGGTTTAAGTCAAGAACTTTTTTTTGCTAACCATTATTGCGACCCTTCATATTCGCACCATTATCATAACCCTGCCCCCTTAAATCTCCCAAACAAATGTTGTGAGTCTCCAAAAAATCTAATAAAAATTAGTTAAACTCTGTCCTGTCGAATCTGGTATTGAAATAAGTCCCAAAAAATGCTCCCTAATTTCTATTTGCTTTGATTTATTATTTAACAGAACAAATCTTACTACAACAGTAAGTTGGTCTTGGTGACTTAGATCAAGGGTGGAATCTAAAATAATAGAATAATATTTACTAACTTTTAAGAGCGATATTATTTCATGTCTTATTTTTTGACCCAAAAGGGAAATAAGTTCATTTTGAATATAAACTCCTAAATAATGAGGCATACATGATGGATTTCTGCTAATTCTAGTGAAGTGGTCTGATATGGTATTTTTAAACTTTGCAATTGCTTCAATTAATTTTAAAAAGTTTCCATTTTGTTGCTCGTATAACTTATTATTTTTACCTCTAAAACTCAAATTTTGACCGGCTAAGAATTTAACGGTATAAATTATAATTTTTAACACGGAAACCCATCTATCTTTTTCCATATTTATTAATTTCTGATTTAGAGAATCAGTAGTTGTTTTAGAAGAAATTGATAGAAGAAATTGATTTATTTAAATCAATCCAAGATTTTATATTACAAATGTGACTTTTTGATTTTTCATGGCGTTCTATAATCTGAGTTAAATGTCTCCAATCGTTATATCCCTCAACAAAGGCACTAGAAAAAGTTTTAAATAATTTAAAAGGAAAATAAAATACACAATCTTTTAACTTAGAATACACTAGCCAAACTCTTGGAATTATTTCCCCGTTACTTAATTTTTTTTTTAATAATAAATAGAAGGAAAGTTTACATCCGCTTCTGTAAGTGGGGTAAGGCCTAACTCTACTAAAGTTAATTTAATTTTGTCAGATAGTACGGAAGGCCAACAGCTAGGATCCTTATAAACATCATCTTTATAACAAAGATGAAGAAAAATCTTCACGGTCTTTAGTCACGGTTTCACTGGTTTCAAGACTTAGTTCTGCGATTAAAACATCTTCCTTGGGGTTTGCGATTTCGGTCTGCGCCACATTTGTATCTCTGGAACTTGATGGCGTCTCATGCGATCTTGCTGGGATTAAAAATGTTTTTAATGAACCACAAGCCTTCTTTACTAATTCTTCTTTTTCAAGTTTTCTTTTTCTGTATTGGGCCCCAGAAAGCTTTTTTCGATTATCAGACATCTGTAAAAAAATTAGGTTCTTTTCATAAAGAACTTATAAAAAAGGCGCAATGTAAGTTAAGCTGTTTCTCGATAAAGATTGACTTTTGCAAAGAAACGTTCCAAATCGATTTTATTTTTATTTTGTTCATATTTTAAATACAATTCCCCGTACGTTTACTTTAATTTAAAAAAAATCGTATTTTCCCGATTTCTGAATTGCCATATTTCACGTACCTGTTAAAAAAATAAGGTGATGCAGTTCAAAAATCCAAGTTTACACTTGTTCCTGTAGTATATGTTTAACATTTGCAAAATAAAAGAAACCTTTAAAATAGAATTAAGCAATGAATCCTAGCTTTTTAAAAAAAACAAATATCAAACCATAAATGTATTATTTCAATTTCTAACCGCTAACTGCTCAAAAGAAAAAATATCATTAAGTTTACTTACCTGTGAAATATTTTTGTTGGTCAGCAATCACAAAATCGAGCACAAAAATTAGAGACAAAAAGCTTTGTTTTTCAGTTGTTGAGATGGACACGTTCAAAATTAATATAGTGCAAATTGGTCCGTGTATTTATAGGCTCAGGGCATAAAAGAGTATTTTCCTGCAACCTTACAAAAACCGCCCGCACCGATGCGATGCCAGCGATGCGACGCGATTTGATGGGATGATCGGTTAAAACGTGTTAAAACAAAAACGAACAATGTAGTATTTCCCTACTGGTTGCGACGTGGAGTAGCGCTTTTAAAACCAATGTGGTTTTGTTTAAGTAAATTTCTCCATGACCGAATTTAAATTATCATTAAAATATAGGCATTCTTGCTTCACCAAATAAAATGAAGTCTTAATTTAATCAAACACATTTGATTATATATAGAGAAACACAGAGTTACAAAACGAAATCACAATAAAAATAACATACTGGGAGCGCAAATGGTCTGACACGACCTCACCCTAAGACAAAATCTCCCAGTATAACCTTCTTTTAACATTTTTCGCGCGCAAACCTCATCACATCCAGCATGTGCCGAATAAACAAAAATTACACTAGATCAGCAATGTCCTGTACACACACTGGCTTCGCAAAAGCGATAAATCTAAGGGCCTTATTATACAGAGCTACAGCTGTGGCGCGCGTTCGCCACAGCTTCCCGCGCCCAGACAAGCCACTCGAAGCGATACATGCAATCGTACGGAGCTTATTATACTGAGCCACAGGTGTGGCTACAGGTCGCGATTGTCGTCTGGGCGCGTCACTTCCCTTTCTGAGTCCAAACCTTACTGTGTATTTCCAGTTATACTTGTAAACTGCATTTTTTAACTCTAAGTAGTTACCTAGCATAATGGTGATATTTTTATATTGATTATTTTACTAATAAATTAGTTTAATTTTTTTTTTATCCGGGCGGCTGACTTGCCACCCCCCTTGATGTGCCGCCCGTGTGCCCCGCACCCCTGGCACCCCCGGGTTGGAACGGCCCTGTGTAGAGCACTTATCGTAAACAAAATTTTATATTTCATTTGAACCATAAAAAGTAGGATTATCATATTGAAACTTCTGAATTTCAAGACTCAGTACATGTTATTAAAAATCAATACTTATATTGTTGCTAAAACCTTCAATTGAATGATTGCATTATGTACAGAAGGCAGTAGGTATGAAAATATTATTAAATTTCAAAAAATAACTTTGAGTATGATCTTGCAGTTTTATCAAGCACATTATTGGTTGCTTTTTAGTTGTGAATGAGTATAATTTAACTATATAATGTTCAATTTAAGAGTGATATCAGATTGTAAGAGAAACGAATAAGTAAATTGTCTTATTAACAGTGCATACTTTAGTAATTTTTTAAAATCATATTAGTGGATATAGACTGAAAAAAGCAGATTAGTAGATATTTTTCATATTGACTACTCTTCATGTTAAGTATATTTCATTTTAAATAAATTATATTAAACTCATTTTATGTCTTACGTGTCAAATTAGTCTTCATTTTTTAATAATTATATCTTAAACTTCGACAAAAAATGAGCCTTTGAAATTTTTAACCTTTAGTTTTACCTTTGTTGATCAGTTTTAAATATTTTTAATCCTCCATCAAGTTTTTTACAGTTAAGCAGATCAACTTTTCCCAGTTTTCAGTTTTTAAGCCCCTAATGGCTTTTTTTTCAATTTTTACTCCGTATATTTTCTCTCAGGAATAGAATGCTGAACTTTGTTTTAGTGGTCACAATAAGCAGTTCGACGTCATTCAGTTATAGGATTTCATTGTAACTATTGTGCTTTTTTTGATGATAATATTGGTACCATTAAAAGCACAATATAGCAATTAAAATAATCCTCCAAATTTTATATTTAGGTTTTAGCTTATATTTGAAGTATGCATAGGTGCACAGACATTTATTATATGCGTAATACTCACGCACATTCTCCCTTTGTATCTTCTTTGCCTCACATGTTCTCTTCTTTGCTTAATGTAAATAAAATATCTTGTAAATCAAAACTATAATTATCCATATACACATAATTTAAATAATATAATTTGAAGCCTTGACAAAATGCAAATACTTTAAATTTTATAAAACAATTTTCAGACACTTTTAAAAATGAAACTTGAATCTGAGAAAACACTGAAAATTCATTACAATTGGGATATAATTCCTTAAGTGTATTGCTGTGTTTAAACTAATTTTGTAATGAAAGCCAACCCTATGGATTTTATGTTCTTCAGCATTTAGAGGTCTGAGGGACCCTTATTATGACAATGTCTTGATTAGGCCATTACTTATATAAAATACAAGTTATCTTTTTTGTATACAAGTAATGTAATATTACTTTTAAGGGGTGTTGCAGTTCATCTTTGGTGGCGCTACGAGCGCCGTACCGCCAATCACCTCCCGTTTCAAATGTTTGAATCGGAATGCATTGTGCATAAGAACCGATCAGTTCGGCCAGGGCCTTTTTATCGCATGGGCAAATCGGGACTTTGCCCAGGGCCCCCTGATGCTAGGGGGCCCCAAAACCCCCTTGGTGTATGCACCTATTACTTCTAATAGTATGTATAGCCCATAGATAGTTCTTATTTTTATAAATTTTCTTTAGTGGGGGCCCCCAAATAGCATCTGCCCAGGGGCCCCCAGTGTTCATAATCGGGCCCTGCAGTTCGGTAATAATGGAACTCTCGTTGGAGAGTAATTTCTAAGTAATCTTTAATGTAAATACTGTAAACTAATCTTAATTTGTAAATAAAGTATCTTAATTTAACCTGATCGTCGTAATTGATGAAAGGTATGAAGTATCATCATTGAAGACAACTTCCGTTGAACATCTTCCAGCGCAGAATTAGTAAGGGGTCAGGTACCTTTTAAAAGCTAAGAGACTCGACAAAGGTATTCCTATTTTCAATCATCAGTAGTTATGAAAATCATTTATTGAGGAATATGAAAATTTTACTGTGAGTTAAACACACTTTCTTCTTTATAAATATGGCTCTAAACTTTTTCTAGCTTGAAGATAAATGTTTTAATTTTTTAGAATTTCAACCATTGTTTTTATCTATGTTATATCACTGCGCACAGAATTGAATCTGTATAATAATGAATATACACTTTATTTTAGTTTGAAAACCATGTTATCTATATATATAAAACAGTTCCATAACTGACTGACTTACTCACTGACTGACTGACTGACTGACATTTAACTCATAGACCAAAACGCTGGACCTAAAGGGCTGAAATTTTGCATGGTGATTCTTCTTATAGTATAGGGGTACACTAAGAGAGATTTTTGAAAAATTCTTCTTAGATTTTTTAAATTAAAATTTTAAACTGTTTTTAACATTCTGTAAAGTTTGCATTTAAAATAATAATCCGAGGGTTATAAAATTTATATCACGAGAAAGATCACAAAAATTCCTTTAAAATGAAATCTTTTTCGAATCTTTTCCTCTAATTTCTGATTTTTGGTGAATTTTTAAAGATTAATTTTTAGAATTTAATTTATTAAATGCTGATCACGGGGTTTCTTTTCTTTTTGTGTAATTTTGCGTCAAGTGCATAACAACGAAATAGACAAAAAAATTTTTTTTTCTTCCTAATGCGGCAGACAATTGGACATTATCAAAAAAAAAATTAAAATACAGTAAAGGAAATGTTCCTCAAACTGTACTATATTAACTGTGCTATATTCTTTAGTATGTTCTATTAGATTTAATATGAATATTTTGTTCTACATTATTTTGTCTATAAAAATATCAGCTACGATTTTTTTTATAAATATATTTTTCGTTTTTTTTTACATCAATTGAATACATTGATCGTTGTATTTATTGTAAATACACACACACACATATATATTTTTTTCTAGGGGGGGGGGCATTAATTGCATACATTAACCCTTGTATTTAATTTGAATGTACTCCGTAGTGAAGTACAGGTTTTCAGCTAGTATAATATATATTTTAAATGACCGACTTAAAAGACCGACTTGAAATCAAAATTCTTAGTTCTTAATAGGAATTTTTTTTTTAATTTTAAAATTTCAAAAGTTGTTGATAATTTTTACTGTAATTATAATTTTTATAATAGGAATGACATAATAGTTTGTAATTTTAATTATACATGTTTATATTGCACGTGTATAAAATTTCATGGTATTCTAGCCAATTGTTCTGGTGATACCATGTGCGTAATGGCATAACAATGGAAAAACAATGGTTGAAGTTTTAAACAATTAAAAACTTTCTCTTCGACCTAGAAAAAATTGACGTGAAATAATTGACGATTTTATAAAGAAGAAAGAGTGTTTAACTCACATTAAAATTTTCATATTTCTGAATAAACTATTTTCGAACTACTGATGATTAAAAATAGGGATATGTTTGTCCGGTCTCTTGGCATTTAAAAGGTACCTGACCCCTTAATCATTACAACCTATTAAAAAATTCAGTTGTCACAAACTACATCCCTTAACGCTACTTATTCTCAAAGTAGTAATATTAAGAATTAAACCCATGAATATAAATGAAATTGAATAGTATATTCATAGTTATTTCAGACATAAAGCTAAGGAAGAATATGAACAAATGTGATTAAAGATATTATTCTAGAAATAATCTGCTTTGTAAACGAATAGTATCTAAATCTGTGTTGCTGGTACAGAAATATACTTTTTTTATCGTAATATATGGCTTAAATCTTTTATTGTTCATGATGGCTAATAAATACACAATGGTACTGAAAAAATAAGATTTGCCATGGAGAGTTTTCTGAAACAGTCCTCTTAATTAAAGATAAATTTTGTTTAGACATCTGTTCATGATTGCAGTTTTCTTAATCCACGCTCAAAGAATTCGTTTTTTACTTGCTGTATTCTAAATCAATTTTTGGCATTTACATTTCTTATTCACAAATTTTCTAAGTATTGTCTCAATGTTAATTTAAACATATCAACAAAACAATCAATAATTAAAAATCAAATCATAATAAAAGACGCAGTGTGAAAAAATTTATTTGTTCTCATTAAACGAAGAAAAAAGCTAATGAATTTAACGACATCTTTCGAAATAAATTCTTGTATAAATGGATAAGCAAATAAATATTTCCCAATTCTTTAAGCAAACGTTGTGAACGATGGATTTTCCCAGGAAAATGAAATAAACTTTTTTTCTCTACTTACCGATTGAGTAGCGAATAAGAAATAAAAACTTTAACGGCTTTACCGAAAAATCTCCAAATTATTCTGTGGTGGGTTATTATACTCTGGGTACCAATACAGAGTGGATGTGGTGCGGTGAATACCGGCGCCTGCTTTAAGATTTACTGCTAATGGCGTGCAAAACCGTTGTTTTTTCATATGTCCTGTTTGCTCTCAACGGGCTTATATTATAAGAGGAAAGAACTTGCTGGGGAAAATGGAATAACTTGCTGTAAAGTTTTTCAAAGGAATTCCAGATGCAGAAAATTCTTTCGAGGCCTCAAGGCTTTCAGTGGAATTTAATAAAACTCGAAAAGGGGTTTAAATATGTTTTACTTTTTGATTCAGAAGATATTTGCATTTCTCGTGGCGAGAAAATTTCTCGTGCATTCATGCACAATTTTTGTGTTCTTCTATGTGCAATCAATGCAAAACCACTTGGTTCCTGCGTGACGGTCATGAATATTTTGAGGCGCTTCAACTTTTTACTGCACCATAAATCAACGCCTTCACGGGAATATTCATTTAATGTATTCAAAGCATAATTTTACTTACAGATGTGCTTGTTGTTCGCATATGGGCATTCAAGAAGCTGTATCAACATGCATAAGAATACTCCTATTTGGAAACGCGAATAAAACATGGTTTTAATCCTGTTTAACATAAACTATTTGTCAACGGAAAAAAGAGCCTTTTCGTCATGCTATTACATATGTTATCTTCATGAAGGTTTCTTAGAGGAATACAAAATGCTAGATACGAAAGAAACAAAATAAAAGACATTTTTTAGCCTCTTCATTGAATGCGAAGTAATTTTTGTGGCAACAGGATTTACACCTAAAATGCTACATAACAGTCTCCTTACTGAAAAAAATTTACATCCGCTAACAAATGTGAACTCTGTATTAACGCTATAATATTCATGGATTTAGCTCAAATATTTCATGGATTTAGCATAATGATAGTTATTAATATTTTTAAAATACCACCGAAAAGTGTTGTTTACGATATAGATTTAAGCTTTCAATACCATATAAATTAGGGGAGGCCAGCTTGTTTAGGCTGTGCTCTAAAAAATCTTTGCAATAGACCAAAAAGAAAATAAATGACAATTTTTTACATTTCTTACATTTGTCCTAATATAGATGAAATGTGAACGTAAAAGGGTAATTATAACAAATATACCTCTAAATACCACCATATTTACATACAGGAATGATAGGGGGTAATGCTGGTCCGCCTATATGGTGCCCCCCCCCACCCAGTGTTATAGGCGAATGTCTTCCCTACACGTGCCTCCGCATTGGTTTAATAAAATATACAGGAATGAAAATGTGCGTGATATGTAGCCTAATACATATTGCCATTTATGAGGAGTTTGTAAAATTTTGATACCTTCTCAACCAAAAGTTTGATATTTTAATGATGCTATTTCGATATCCAAATAAAATGCTTTGATTATTTTTTTAACCTGATATAAAAGTCTGTTTCGAAAAGGATATACATACAGTCAATAATTTCATCAGTTCGTTTGTTTATTTGTTTTTGAATGCTAGATCTAACACGCTACCTTCTTTGGAGTTAACTATTTCATTGATATGCATTGCTGTTTTTAAAATCTGTAGTTATACAGTTTAATTCTTAAAAGCAGCCAAAATAGGAAAAAAAATTAGTCAGATAATATGTTATGATGTATCTAGTTAGGTGAAATGTAGAAAGTTAAAAGTAGGTCTTTGATGTGGATAAAAGGGGAATGTAAAAGCTCTTAAAAGTTTTTTACTTTGGAAACATTTTAAGTGTTTTCATCAAACTATAGAAAAATATATGATAAAAAAATTGTAAGATTCTATTAATTAGTATATGAGGTATCATGTATGCATAAGTCCGTTTTGCGAAAAATTCCACTTCCCAGAAAATGAATTTAAAATTTTTATTATCCTTTAATACATCAAATATTTGTTTTGTATGCTTAAAATTCTCCACATTTATAAGTTATACCTTCATTTTTTTCATTTAAACCACTTACTCTTTTTCGGATAGCCCTTAATATTTTTTCTGGCTATTTTTACAGACGCTGTGGAATGGCGCTTTGAATCTGCAATTCGCAGTTTGTCCAGATTCCTGAACCCTTCCACAGTAAATCCCCAGGATTTATGCCAAGTCTGCTGAATACACCCAGTAAACCCATAAATCCATCATTGAAAAGTATCACACTGACATTAGCTCCAAAAAGGAGTGTTCGGAGGCTTACAAATGTATCCTTTGGCAAAATCTGACACAAAATGCCATTAAAACTCTCATTTGCATTCTGAGTTTTCCATGCAAACAGTTTTTTTAAAACAAATTTTGATTGCATAGCTCCATGTAAACAGGCTTAATTATTTTAAAATATCAGCAGAAATACCATATGTTTTTACTACAATATTTTTCTTCTCAGCAACTGATCGCTGATATTGCACCACTTGACTGTCCACGTGGACACTGACCATGCATAGGGTTTTGATGCTCTAGAACTACAGTGAAACAATGCCGCTATTACTTCCTGCTGCATGGAACTAAATCACCAACATTGCTTCTGACAGCTATCCCATAATAATTTTGCAGTTTGTCGATAAATCTGTCAGTAAGTTTTCCTTTTCCTTTTAATCCAGGAGTAGAGTTTTTTAATTTTCTCAATCTACTGCCTACTCTTTTTGGATGTGTCCAATGCATTCAAATTTTTGAACACTATTTTCCCATAAATATCTTTCACAGTTAAAAAACTTTTAGAGTCACCATATCCATAATATTCCGGTATATTTCAAACTACTCAGTGCCTCTGAACGTTCGAATATGCGGTAAGCACCAACTGTTTCCATACCAGAAGCAGAGCCCTTATAGTTGCAGAGGCAAATATGATCTGCCTTACGCAACTCATATTTAGGGCCACGTTTCCATTTTCTCAATATATTACATATAACAAAAAATTTCGGACATGACTTCCATGTCAAGAATTTTCCAGTTTTAATGGATAAAGCAGCAAGACAACCATTTAATGATGAGTATCCTCTGCGTTGCCATGTCCCATCAACAGATACTCCACATTTTGTAACACTATTAGCTGCCTTCATTCCAGCAGTGGCGCACCCAGGATTTTTTCTTGGGGGAGGCTGAGATGAACGGATAAAAATATTATAATGCAGGGGGGGGGGGGCGAGATGAACGGATAAAAATATTATAATGCAAAATCAATATTCATAATGCAATTTCTATTTCTTTGTGGGGGGGGGGGCAGGGCCCCTTGCCCCCCCCGGGTGCGCCACTGCATTCCAGGCAGTTTTTGTACCTCCTGAGAGGCCTGTAACATTGAACTTTTTGCCACTGTTGTTACAACATCTAAAAGTTGCTCCTGCAAAACGCTTATATGAAGTGTTTTGTGGGGGAGAAGGTATATTGAGAGCTGCACATAATTTCTTCCTGCAGAAAGCCCCGTTCCAATAGCCTCATGCCAAACACAAACCTAGAATTTATGCCCAGAGATCTCCCTGTCTTTTTGAGGACGAAAACTTATGACTGAAGTCACACTTTTGACATTTCAGAGTGAAATATGAAAATAATCCAAATCGTGAGTCTTCATTCACACACAATGTATCTGAAAACAACTAGGACAGCTGAGCTTTGAAAAAACGTTTATTAATATCGAAATATCAATTATTCTGTTCCCAGTTAATTTATGTTTCACGTTTTCCTCATATTCACAAAAGCTGTTAGACAGTTTTGAAACACTAGCAGTCAAATCATGAAGGTCAGTGCTGGCAGCCGAATCATCACTTTTGATTATTTTAGCTAAATCGATTTCACAAATCGTCGTTTTTTTAGATCGTGCTGACCTACTTTTAGCCATATTAATGAAATAAACAATGATTCAATAAAATAACTCAGAATTAATTAACAATAAAACAGTAATAGCAAATCATGTATCAGGATGTTTCCACAAAAATTGTGAAACAAGAAATCACGAGGGAAGACTTGTTGACAAATTATAAATGAAAAAATAGAAACATCTTATTGCCAGATGTCAAATATACCCTAAATATCAAAAATTATTATGAAACGAGCAAGTAGGGGCAAAAAACGAAATATTAGATGTAAACAAATCCCTTTAAACAGCCACTGTCCGGTTACAATCCGATCACCTTCCGGTTTACTGAAGATCACAAAAACTCGTATAACTACGGTTCTAATTGAGATACCAAAAAAATAAAATCTGTTTGTGAGAGCTAAGTATTTGGTCTATAAAATAAAACCGTAAAAAAATTCGAAACTTTGACTTAAAATCGCTTTTGTACGAGTCGATACCCCTTTATACAGGACAACATAGAATTATCAATTCACATAATATAAGTTTAAATACTTCTCATACCTATAAATCTAGAGTCTGAAAATTCCGCTAATTCCGTGTCGTAACGTTATTCAGCTTTTTTAGACTGGATATATTCTAAACCCTTTTCATCATATTCACCATCTGAGGATTGTTCCCTTAAGACGCCTCCGCATCTTGTAGATATGGATACGGCCCCGTCTGCAAGCCTTTTCAATTCAACAAAAATCCTCTTTTTGCGCGATTTAGGGCCGCTGTGTTCATGTCTACACATTCCAGGATGCACGTGCAAAAGGGTTAGTCTCAATGTCAGTCACTTGGCGCATTCCTCGCCTTCCTCCTTAGACACACAAAACCGACTAGTCTTTGTTCTCTAAGCTCCGCTCCACGCTTGGCGGCACCAAATTCCACATCTGGTCAGCTCATAAAGACCACGTGATCATCCGAGACTCAAGCGGGAATTTTAACGACAATCACAGAGAGCACCTTTTCCACGACCCGTGATGGACGTAGCCATGAGGGGCAGAATAGCCAACACCGACTCAAACACAGTGTTTGAGTCGGTGTTGGAATAGCACGGTTCCGCGGCCTACCAGTTCCAGCGAGCAGATGTACCAAGCCGAGATGGAGACGCCCTCCAGATCCTAAAAGGACCACCTGATACTTTTTTTTTTTTTTGCCATGGCCTTTCATTTATTTCAACCAAATAAAATAACGAGATGATCATCAATCCAGTTTTTTTTACCTTTTTACTGTCACAGTCTTGTTCTTATTTTTGCAGATCATCAATGGAGGGGTTATATTCGATCTCCATCTTTTCTCATCTTAAAAGTAATACGACCATGAAATGTTGTACGACAAATTAACTTAGCACGTCCATACCATGCTATTACGACATTCCGGTAGACTTTTGCCGGTAATAAAAGTTTTGAGTTCTTATGATGTATAGTTAAAATATTTATAGTAAATAAAATTTCTGTGAACGCTGTACTCATGTTATTAGAATTACCAATTTTTTTATATGATTTAAATATACAACAAAAAACTTCTGGTGCAGATGAAAACTTAGTTATTAAAGTGTGTGAAAGATGTCGATAAATCTCCTTGGAAACAATTTTCAAGATTATTTTGTCACAAAGTTATTATTTCTTTAAATTTAAAAGTTGTTAAACAGGAGTAAAAAGATTGAAGTTTTGATGAAAGTTTTGCAATATTTACCCAAGGAAATAAAGCAATACATATTATTAACAATAGCTGCCTATATAATTAGATAAATCTTTTATTTGATCCGAAATTTTACATATGTGATATTTATATAATTAAAGAATAGCAGTTTTAACAGACATTGTATGTAATCTAAGAGAAATTTTAATCATCCACCATCTCACCTAATCAATTTTATACACCCTAGGAATCTTTATTTATGACTGTTTATCCTGATATTATAAAAAAAGAAATGTCGATATTATAACAGTTATGATATCATAAAAGTCACATTGAACAATATCGCCCTGTCTTAGGCCTTATCCGTGAGACTTTGTAGTGGCATCGAATTGGCATGAATACAAATACAGTTTATTTGCTCTCAGCAAATGGCCCACTTGTCTCTCGTATGGCCACACTTGGGAAAAAAATTCATATTTTTACACTAATAATTTCAATTGTTTAACAAGTTTTAAAAATTCTAACTGCATAAGTTAGAAATTTAAAGCAATCTAATTTTATGATTAACAATACCCTTTAGGTAAACTTTTTAATAAAGCATGCAACATTTTACCGATAAAGACAAACTTTTCTGCTTTTACTTTCCTTGTGGTTGACAGGACACTTGCCTATGATCACTGTGATTTTTGATGGCTACTTTATGATAGGAGGATTTAATAAGTGATGTTACTCCCTAAGAGGGGAGAATCCATGCCTCAGCCTGGTTTTGAACCTACGCTCATAAACTGGGTCATTGATATGCACTCCAGTATGGTGGTGGCTGAAAAAAAAAATGTGACACGAGAGAAAATATACGTTACGTGTTTGAAATAAGACTGACCTTATTTCATTTCGCTTATTACTTCAAAAAAAAAAAATAAATGACTTAAAATTCAAACAGTATAAAAAAGTGTTCATGTATAAAACTATTTCATGTCTAAATGAATTAAATTATGAATTCTCCTTTGAATGAGAATAATCTATATAATTTCATGCTTATATGTAAAGGTTAAGAAATTTGTCAGCTATTTATTTAGATAGATTTTGTTGATTATATGTAAAATATAGAGAACATTCAAGCAATTGTTGAGAAATACACTGACACTGTTTTATCAATGATCGACTATAATCAGTCAGAACCCAGCAGTGTAGTTATAGCCTGAGCATGAATCAATAAAGTGAAAACTATCTTACGAGGTGGTTTGTCTTGTGGTTGATATATTCGACGTTGAATGCATACAGCGAGGGAGGAAAACAAGGAGATGTCAGCTATTTACAAGGTTTAAAAAATTCAAGAAGGTGGTTGCTAATAATTTTAAAATTTTTCTCAAATTACCATCTTTAGACCTTTTGTAAGTGACTTCACAAAGATCCCGACCTTATTTTAGGGGATTTTGCGTTTCGTGCCTTTTACAAACATTTATCTTGTAAGAGAGATTTCGGCATCTCATTTATCAAAGTATTGCTAAAATTTCTTGTCCTAGAAACTAAAACTTATATCCGAACTAATAATTTATCTTACTCAGAAGTTTGCGGTTTACTTTATTAACCTTGAACCTTTGAGCATCAGATATTTTCTTCGGGTGTCTCAAGTGGATGATGATAAATTTAGGGATATTGTGATGAACTTTGCTACCAGAGCGAGTCTTATGAACCTTTGTTTTCTTGATTACGGAATGAGGGAAAGTTATCCACCACCCCTTAAACCTCTTTTTTGTCTAATAATTGTTTAAGAACAGACTTAGTTACAGACGTGAGAGACCTCTTCATCTGTTTTTTGCGATCTATATTCTAGCTCTAAATTTTTAATGTTTCCTATGGATTTTATTTAAGAGTAAACGTTGACACCCTGTTAACTACTTCTGGTAGATTAAAATTTATATTTCGTTGGCAGTGGCTGACAATCTTGCGATTCTGTGTATCATTTTATCAGTTCAGTAAAATTTGTTGGCTTTCTTTTCTCTAATGATATTTTCATGTAAGGGGAAAGTGGCCCATGGAATAAAAAAGGAAGAAAATTATTTCCTGAAAAAAAAAACTTAAATATGAACACGGAATAGGGAACAACAAACACAGCACATATAAAGAAAATTATTTTAGAGGTGCATGAGAGTTAATATACATATATTTTCAAAGATAACATCCCTTTTCCGTTTCAAAAATCACTTGTTTATATGAGGAACCTCTTGTTTATATGAGGAAGATACTATGGATTTCAGCATGACAGCACATATCATGGCAATCTTTTCTACCGCAATGATGCGTCACGTGGAGACCTTTGTAGGCAATCGCTTTAAACCGTTTCATTTTATTACATGCTTTAAATTTTGGAATAAAAATAAATGCTGTTCAGATTTCTGCAGTTAAGGGGTACCTTCATACAATATTAAGTTTAGTGTGAAAAAACTAATTATAAATATTTTAATTATTACTGTATATATCAATTGCGCCACATCTGCAAATATATTGTCAGTACTTATCTTACCTTTTTATGCCAAATACATTTTATAACGTAATCAACAGCAGCACAAAATTGTGTCTACATATTGGGTAGACGATTAAAGATGTCTCTGCTGCAGTTAAATAATGTTGTTTTTATAATTTTTTCTATGGTTTATCTCCATGTATAACAGAAACGAAAAGCTTCTTAATATATCCAATGAAAACAAAGAGAGCAACCAGTTTTGAACTAATTTATATAGTTTTACATCAAAGAAGCATTATATGTGATTTTCTCATTAGGCAGTTTAAAAATTCGTCGACATTTGTAAAAAGTCCATTGAGACTATCACGCATAATTATCCTATGTGTGATGAATAACTACATTAATCAGTTCAAAACTGGTTGACTCTCTTTGTTTTTATTATGGGTATTAGGACGCTGTGATGAGCTGCTGTTATGCTTTTTCCACAAGTTTCATGGGAATAATTAATTCCATGTCATTTAGAAGACCACGCTGATGTCCAAACCTATATGACTGCCTAAAGAATACATCATATATGCTAGATTTTAGATGAAAATAGAAATCCCGAATCTTATTTTACTGCAGAATTACGAGGAAAACAAAATTATAGTCCATGCAGAATAATAATAAAAAAACTGTATGATTAAAATGCATAGAGATCAAGTTAAAAATCTCGGGACGAAGATGAACTCGTCAGTTAATATTGATTTAACCAGAAAAATGTGAATGAAAATATACGGTTGTATTATATGATAACATTGTTCTGATTTGGATATCCAGCAAGAGAATAAATGAAAAATATGCAAAGAATAACCTGCCGTATTAAACACAAATCAAAATATCCCTTTGCCTTATCGTAACTTTTTTATAATTATTATGCTGCTCGTGATAAAGTCCCTTTAAATTGTTTTCTCATGTCGCAAAGTTACAGTCTTTTGATTAAAGTTGACACAGTTCTGCACTATTATAAAATATTAAAATCTTACTTATCTCCAGTTCTTCATTAGGAAATTCTATAACATTTGTCAGAATCTCTCGAGTAAAATAAATTATAGGAAGTGCTTCAGTTTACTATCACACTTTCTCGGATAATTAAATAGTTTTTAGTCATGAATATCCAAAGGGATTAAAAATACTGATAACTTAGTCATTTATTATGGTTTTTCATTCCTTTATGTAACAGTGAGAATGCAAAATTTTGCGTTGAATCAGCTTATCAGGGTTCTAAGCAGGAGCTTTCTGTAAGTCTGGGTTACACTTTATCAGTCTTATGAAGTATCTTTCTTTTGCACCTGTAAAGTTTTTCATTCATCTACAGGGACTTCCTTTCGATCCACTGTAACATATATTAGGAGAGGTGACGTATTTTTTAAACACGTTAGTTCAAAAACTTCACATATATTTTGGAAATTTAACACCGAAATATTCTATGTATGGCAGTTTTAATGCATGATATTTATATAGTATAAACCAATAAACTTTTTTGTCTCGAAATCACAAGAAACATTTAAAAATATATACGTATCTTAATATATTTAAACAATAAAATTGTTCAGAATAAATGTTTGAAAACCAAGGATTATTTGCGTATCTATTCCTCTTTCTTTACACTTACACTTACACTCACACTCACACACACACACACACACACACTATATTGCTAAAAGTATCATGGCACCTAGATACCCTCGATTTTCTTGCCTTTCTTCTAGGAAACTAAAGATAGGGGATGTTGACCCGTAATGAAAATCTATTTATTTTGGGACTACGTTTGATATTTTTCCACGAATTTTTGCCATACTTTTTTAAACTGGTCTTTTAACATTGTTTCCAATGGTTGTCCATCACTGTAACAACCACTTACTAGGGCCACTTACTAGGCCGTGTTCCTAACCACAAATCTGCCCATATCTGTTAATTATCCAGTACCGTGGTCATAAGAGAACTCCATCTAGCCGACGATTGCCGAATGGTTAAGGCACTGGCTTTCGGTTCCAGACTCTGTGTGTTCGAATCTTACTCTTGGCATGGACGTTTGTAGCCGTTCGGAATATGCTTTAAGCAGTAGGTCTCGGTCTAATTATTCCTCATGTAGCAAATAATGACCATAGAGAACCAAACAAAACAAAACCCTCTCAGTGTCCTCCCGTACAAGTTTATAAAATTTTTTATAACTCCCTACTTTCTAATCGTTTACTCATAATTTCGTTTTGAAAGTTTCCTTATGCTTTGGGATAAGCTTTTAATCAAACTCTTTTGCTTATATATGTCCTTTGATTAGAAAATATTCATCACTGTTGAAATTTCCGGTTGACAACTCCCCCCCCTTTCAATTTATTGTTACTCATTAGGTATCAATTTATTGCATTCGAAAAAAATTATCGACGGATAATAGGGTTAATATTTTTGTATGTAGAAATTGAATTAAGAGATTACATTTCTTCTAATAGATATCAAAAAAAATAACTTCTTTAGAGTTCTAATGAAAAATTTAATCTTTAATAATGTCAAAAGAAAACCTTGCTATTTCCTTTTTTTCAGTTTTACATTATGTCTTTAAATGTCCTTTTTATTTTTCACATCTAAAATTAAACTATTTTTTATGAAGACTGTTTTTATTCGTTACATTGGTCCTTAATACTTAAATTAAGAACTGATATCTCCAGGAAAAATTAATTTCGTAGAGAAAATTATGATTTAAAGATAATGGTCATTTCAGTACCATAATAAATGGAATTATTTATTAGGCACATATTCAGCTTAATTGAACAACATCAAAGTGTCGTGTACAAAATTATAGGACATCTGTTTTAGCTTATGGAAATTTTAAATCGCAGTGATTGCTATTCATCATTTTAATATATTGTTTTTTTAAATTTTAAGAATGAAAAGGGCATTGCTTTCATCATTTTTACCTCCGTCAGAGTAGTGATAGTGATCACAGTGATTATGTGATTTGTCAGAGATAGTTGTGATGAAGCGCTTTCGATTTGAAAGAAAAATTAAAATTTTTAGAGAGATAAAGTGATCGAAGGCTGTTTTCATCACATTTCGGTTAGAATACTAGGAAGCCGCCTTTGATTAGAGGACGGAACAGTCGTCTGTACGCATCAGCCAATTTAAAAGCGGCGGTGCGCGATAGGGGGTAGGTGATTCCAGACGCAGATAAGGAGATGGCACCAGGGTTTGACATTAAAGTAAAATACCCTATTGTAAAGAATTTATTGGGCCTATAGACCGCAAAACACGTGGACTGGACTTTGGGTGGTCTGTTGTATGACGTAATTAAGGCGGGCATGAAGTATGGGATTATCCAATCCAAGAAATGAAAATTGAGGCTAAGTGGTGGATTTTTGAAAGCTTTCCTGAATGGATTAGGAGTCACGAGAAGGCGTGGACATTGTTATAAAAAATAAATAAATAGAAGACTTAGAGTTTTTTCGAGGATTCACTCTGCATGCGGGCCTGGGTTCCCTTTCCCCGGTGCCTTAGCATCGCAGGTGATGAAGTGTTGTTATTTTAACTGTCGAGGAACAGTTGAGCTTGCCCGGGAGTTTCCCGAAGAAATATGTCGGTTAGTGGAGAAGAGATCCGGTTGATGTGTCCCGGTATCATAGCCTCATGATCCTGATACGAGAGTTTGTTTTGCTGATGATGAAAATCTGGTTGCTGCCAATAAATAATTGAGAGTATGTGTGGAGAGAATTGCGCCTTCACATTGGAGTTCCTATTGAGTCGTCCCGGAGATTAGAAAAGTTTTCGATTGAGAGAGCTTGAGGACATCAAGTGCCTGACAACTACCCCCCATCTTTTGAAAAGCGCGGAAGAAACATAAAATAGATGTCCACGACAGAGCTCAGATGCCCACGACAGAGCTAAGAAGGCCCACGACAGAGCCAAGAAGGCCCACGACAGCCGAAAGATGTTGAATGCCTGCTACCCGAGAAAGAAGAAAGGAGATCCCATGCCCGATGGTGGCATCGACACCCGTGTTCCTGTGCGGTCAGCATCCAATCGAGTGAGTGTCAAATCATTTTTGTCTTGTTCAGACCCAACCTCGAAAATTTGAATGATTTAGTGCGGGATCAAATGTTTATTTTTTAAATATAGATTTTGAGAGAGAGTAGTCCTTTGCCGTAGGTAAAATAAATAAATTTATGCTCCCTGAATCCAAAAGGTGTAGATTTAATTAAATACATGTCATTCGATATGAATCGAGGAGAAAATGCTAAAAGATTAGTAAAATGTGTAAACTGTGTACGAAGATTTGGTGATTCGGTTTTTTGAGTTAAATTGTAAATAGTTAAGGTTGTAAATAAATCGATTTTATTTTGTTATATTGGAGTCAGTCATCTTTGTTTTGTGTAGTTGATCTAAAGGAAGGTTTTAGAAACAAAGTTTATTTGACCTGTTCGGTTGCAAACCTGTCTAGAGCTTTTGGGTTGTATTCAAGAAAATAAATAAAAAAACACAACGCACCCAAATACCTATTAATTATAAATAATTTGTACTAACCCAAATAATATACGAATCTCACCCAAAAAAATAAATAACTTTAAGACAGGCAACACGACAATAGTACTCGGATTTATTGCTGGAATCTTTATCTCCAATATATTTGCGCAACATTCGCAGTTACTGGTTTCCCAAATTGTTATTTAAAAAAATAAAAGAAATCATCAATTTTACAAAATTATTCCTCATATTTGTAATTATTAGTTCTTTGAAGAGTTATCAAGTTTGAGGTATTAAACAATTCCTCATAAACATCAAATTAGTCCGAAATTATAGGAACATGGTATATATACACAAATGAAATGTAAATTTGTTGAGCGTTGATCACTATGCTGTTTTACAGTTTTTGTCAAACTTGCATGAAAATGAATTATAGAGCATAACTTTCATTGAAAGCGAGCTAAAATGGACAAAGACTGCTTTAGATACCACAACATATTTTAAAATATGCCATTTTAGATGCATTAGAATTTGACAGCAAAAAGTTTGAATTTGAAGCAGCTATTCCAATGGGCTATATTTTATGTATAACTTAAATAGCAACGTCAGAGGGTTAGAGTGTAAATTTCTTACCTAGAATAGTGATACGCTGAAAGCGAATTTGAGTTTGCCTGAGACTTCGTGTCAAAAATGATTCTACGTCTTGTAATTGGGACTTGACACCTTTTTCTTGAATTAGATGTGAATGCGTTTGATGTCTCTCTGATATTCTGATGACCTGAAGCGAAATTATGAATTCGATCTACGAAAAAGGGTCTGGAATTTTACACATCAAAACGAGAAAACAGTGTATAGTTTTTTTCCCCAAAGAAAGTCTTTTCCTCCATTTCGTCTGTTAGCATGGTGGTTAGAAGATACATCATTTCTAATACTGTATTACTAACTACAAATATAAAGCCAAAAACCTTAGAAATTACAATAAAATCCAGCATTTAAGCAAAACACTTAAATTTCAATTCCCACCTTTGACAAAATAATATAGTTAAGTTTCTGCTGTACACTCTGTCACAAAAAATATATATGCACCTCTTACGTGGAATTCGTTGTCCAGATGTTACGTGGTATTGGGAGATGGAGTACTAAAATGTCATAGGAAGAAAGGACTTCATATCTTAATATCTAGTGGCTATACATATAACATGGCCAGTGCTGGTCATTCTGAAAAAAAAAAGATAAAAGGGTGATAGACACGAGTATATGAAGTACTTCGGATTTATTTTTAAATTAAGTTAGTTATGGGAGGCTTAAGGCCAGTGGCTTAGTGCCGTTTTTACATAAAGTTACATCGTTGAGATTAGCATATCAGCCATGAAGAGTCAGGAGGCCGGGATGGAAACGCCGATCTTCGTCGGACCGCTTTCGCCCTGTAAGTCGGAGATAGTTGTGCTGGAAAAAGCATCTTCTTGAACCGGTGGCCAGACGAGATCTGTTTTTGCAATTCAAACCTTCGCTCCTGTGCTGGCCCCGTCACGTGACGTGAAGAGGAAAACATCTGGAATTTGGCGACCCAGCGGTCGCCAGCAGGCTCCGCCGAAGCTATAAGACAAAGGGTTATTTTGTGTGTTCTACGAGGGGAAGGGGATAAATGGAGAATGTTATCGCCAATCGTTAGGCAACCCCTTTTAAGGGATTAACATTGGTATTTTCTGTTTCCGCTGATAAGCGATGAAAGCAGAAAACATGACCAAAAGGGTGCTCATTTTTTGAGAAAGAAGTGATTGTCTGGGGGACTATATACCCCTGTAAATTATTGAGGGAACAGCTCCCTAATGCGTTTAAGTATTCGAATGGAAAGGCAGGCTTTACTAGTAATATTGTAGCAAAAGTTAATAAGGGTTTCAAAACGTTACGACAGCACCCAGAAGAAATCGAGCTACTATCACGAAACTTGGCAGGAATGTAGTCTGGTAAGAGATATGCAAATGATTAGAATTTCGACGCCAATGAGACAAGGGTAAGTGCGCTATGCGCATATGAGATGCGCAGCTGGGAGAGTTTAAAAGCATGATTGCTCGTGCCATAGGGTTATTAAAACAAATCTGTCGACTTGGATGGACGGTATTGTGACTAGAGATGCCTCTGAGACGTAACCGGTGACAGTACTAGCAGTTGTCGGGCTTTGAGAGGGGGCGTATAGTTGGCATCAGAGAAACAGGTTGGTCGAATCGGCGTATCGGCCGCCACCTCGGTTGGAGCGATACGGTAATATTCTCGGTGTTGGTAACAATGGATCACGGAAGGGATAGTCTACCGTCTCGGAAGGTCGGGGCGTTCCAGGAATACAAATGCGCGCGAGGATCATCATGCAATCATAAGAGCAGCCACGTCCGCACCAACAATGTCGCTAGAATCGGTTCGACGCCATTTACCACCTTCCAGACATCCGATGGTATCAAGGGAAACAATTCGGAGACGACTGGCCGACGCAGGTATAAGGAGCCGACGTCCATTAAGACGCCTACCACTGACCCCACATCATAGGCAGTGTCGATTGGATTTTTGCCGACCTCGGGCAAGCTGGAGTGAGACCGACTGGAGGCTTGTGATCTTCAGCGATGAATCCCGATTCAGTCTGAATGCTGATGACTAGCGCATAAGCGTGTGGAGGCGGCCAGGTCACCGGTCCGATCCGGCATTTGTTGTCGAGAGGCATACGGCGATTACACAAGGTGTAACAGTGTGGGGAGCGATTTGTTGGGACACAAGATCACCTCTAGTCGTCCTTCAAAGCACTTTGACGGCATGCAGTTACGTGGACGAGATTTTAACGCCAGTTGTACTGCCTATGCTATCAAGTCGCCCAGGTGCCATTTATCAGCAAGACAACCTCGTCCGCATACTGCGCGACTCTCCCAACAATGTCTTCAAGGATATGACGTACTCCCATGGCCTGCCAGGTCACCAGACCTCTCCCCAATAGAGCACGTCTGGGACGTGCTTGGAAGGCAACTGCAGCCGTCCCGGAATACTGTTGAATTAACTGCCCAGTTGCAAAGATTATGGCATGATCTTCCACAGGAGGTCATAGGGGACCTTATTGATTCGATGCCACGCCGTGTTTCGGCTTGTATAGTTGCCAGAGGTGGATTTACTACTTACTGATTTGTAACCTTTTTCATTCCATATCTTCATAATAAAACGGCCTGTTCTTCTGAATTTGTAATCATTTGCTTATCTCTTCATACACTACGTACATGTTAAGTTTCGTGATAGTAGCTCATTTCCTTTTAAGTGCATATATTTTTTTGCGACAGTGTATTTTCGTAGAAGGAAAAAGGCTAAATTATTTGCTCTAAACCCCGCCATACACAACAACACTATTATTAGATCAAACAACTGCAAATCTGTAAATACCCAAGAGAAATGTTAGAACACAAACTCAAGTACCGATTAAGAGTTACCATAAATTGCCCATCTATGAAACTTTTTTTGGCTACTCTTTCTTACGCCTACGAAGCTTGGCCATACTAATCTAAAGCAAATATTAATTTATTGAATTGTTCAGCAAATTGTACTCTTAAAAAAGATGTAATAACTTTACTAATTTAGAAAAAAATACTACTTTTATAGTCTTTTGTAAAAGAGAAGGAATATACGGAGAATTTCATTTCCCCACATGTCTCAAACACATTTCTATCCTCACAGGAATTTTTACTAAAGATATCTTTCAAATGAATCTAAAATTTTGATCAATTTTACAAACTATTATCCAATTGCTTCTTCCAGATGGAAATAACAAACAGCCACAATTCCTTTCAACGAATAATACACTCTCCTTTTCAAAGGTTTTTAGTAGTCTTGGTGTCATATCAAATGCAGAAGGTTAAGCTCACATTTTGCCTTATGTATCCCTTTTCTTTAAAAGTTTTCTGTGAACAGAGGTTAACATTTAATTTATTATAAATATATGTATATTTTTTCACTTTAAGGAATCTGATGAATATGAGAAATTTTGAAAGATTACCTTGAAATTATTTATTTTTTTAAAAATAAAAGTTCAATTATTTCTACAAACAAAACTACACAAATTCCTCAACTATAACTGACCCAACAAAACTTAATAGAAACAAGAATGGATATAGAAAGTGTGAAAAGCATTTTTCAAAATCTGCTATATAAATAACAATTCAAATTTATTGATGTTTTAAGTCATAATTTTAATTCCTTCGGAGAAACTGGTATACATTGCTCTTGTTGTGGTGAGTTTTGCTTATAAATTTATCAAGGATGACGTACCAAAGTTTGGACAGTCTTGTTAGTTTTTCCTTTCTAAAGTGGGAGGTTACATATGTCTCAAAAATTATTTTTTTCTACTTTAGAAATGCGAAACTAGGGAATATGGAATTAATATGTTGGATTAACAAAGGACATATTGGAAGTAAGATGAAATATTTTTACAACTTTTCAAATAGTGAATTACCGTACTTTATAATTAAGAAAGAAACGTAAATTCGACAAAAAAAGAAGTCTTTAAAGATGGGTTTAAAAAGGGGAATTTACAATAACGCTAACGAGTTCCGATTTAACTAAAGTGGCTCTTTGTCAGGTTAAAAAAATTTGCCGTATGATTGTCATAGAAGACGAATCACAAATGCACTGGAGAAATATTTGATTTAGGTTGTATGGTTTGTAAAATATTGGCGTGATACATGCATTATTATTTTTACATGATGCCAAGATTTAACTATCATGAAAGGTTAGTTTCAATACTATTCTTGATGGCTCTCAAAGTTTTCATTAATACACATTACTTTAAGGGTTTAAAAAGTTTCTTTTACAACTTCATTGAGTAGATGTTTATGAGTTTTTAAAGATGCAAGCACATGAAAATATTCTGAAAAATTTCCACTCAATGTTGATGTTAAAAAAAATAACAGTTTATCAAATAAAATATTTCTGATTCCTAGTTATTGATAAACATTTTTTGTTTGCATTAGAAGAATGTCTTAATGTAAGCTATCTAAACATAATTAAAAATTAAGACGAGAATTATGTTACTCTTCTAAAAAATTCCTTCTTCTAAATAATAAATAATAACAGCTAAAAACATTTATGTTGAGTAAATTTATAATTACCTTTACAGCTATAAGCTTTATTACACTGTATAATTTTATTGCACTAGAAGTTTTATTTCAATATTAAACCTACAATTTCATGATTTTTTAAAATCAAGCTTTGAAATATTTTGCAGTTTAAATAGTTTGAAAGAAAAGTAAGAGTAATTTAATAAAATACTTACAAAGAAGAAAAAAAACCCAACTGATCTTAACGTATATATTGTAGTAAAAATAAAGACAGTATTTGCATATCTCTCCCTGCACTTAAAACATTTAAAGATTTTTTCCTGAAGCGGAAGAAAAATTAATCTGTCTAAGCTATAATTTTTAATTCTAAGTCAAATTCTTAAGCGGTATGAAATGGATTTTCAGTTGTCCGTTCGCCAGGATATTTTGATGTGCTTACATTTATAGATATCTATAAAATATTAGATCTGGTAATATAGTCCATTTCTTCCTCCCGTTCATACTGATAGCAGTGCCCTCCTTCCAAAACTTCTAAACGGTATAAAATAAGTTTCGTGATTGCTGTTTACGGCTTTTCGATAAGAAATTCAAGAGCTTTAGTGAAAACTCTAAAGTATGGTAAAGGTATTTTATAACTTTTCCCTCATGTTCTATGTATTTTGTATTTACTGATTTATTCTTACTGAAAGAAAGAATATGTGAACTTTTATCTGATAGTACTGAAAACGTCGGTGGATTTAGACTCTGAGGGATTCTTTTAGAAGAAAAATGACGTTAGTTACCAGATAAGATTGAGATCATTGCGTTTTAGTGACGCTATCAGATTTATAACATGAAATGAGTTGTACATAATCCTAAAATATAACATATAATGCTATAAATGAAGAACTTTATAACATTTCTATTTTTAAATAAAGAGCCTCAACGAGTATATATTTATTACGATGACACAGAAATACATAACAGTCGCATAAGTGGATTAATAGCTTTCGTTTTTATGGCAATATTCTGCACATTTATTATGTAATGTGTTAACAGTCGATTGCAGGTGGAATGTGATAATATTTAAGGTTGAAATAATATCATTTGCAGTGAAAGGAGAAAATATATTTTCCCGACTTGTGGTCGAATAAAAAAATTCTTAGTTGTAATCAAAATATATAATTGTTTTAAAACATTTTAATTCATAACGATCAAAATATTTATGACGATAATGATTTAAGCTAATGAAATTGGAAATAAAGTTAAAATTGTATACAATTTCCTTTTATTTAAGATTTAATGCCATATCAGAAAACTGATATCCCCCGCTGTCTAAGAGAATACAAACATTAATAATGTGACGAATTTTTGGAGATAAAAATGTGTATTTTGATAAAAATGAGTGTTTTAATCAAATTAATGATAATTTCTTGTTAATATTAATCAAAGTGCACCGAATATTCATAACCGCTTTACTGTTTAAAAGATAGAGTTGTAATAATAATGTAGCAAGCCAATAAAGGGCCAGAGGTAGCCTAGTGGTAGCGTGCTGAATTTCGTTACTGAGGGTGCTCGATCGGATCGAATCCCGAAAATTGCCATTAAATACCTTCGTGTCTAGGCTGGATATGGTCACGTTAAGTCCTTAGACAAGAGAGTCCTTCTTTGAGGTCAGTGGATGGGGAAGGTACGAACCTCCCAGATGTCACCCCCAGTGGTGCTCGGTCAAAATTGAGGTGGCACCTATCTAAGTCGGACTCCGACCCTTGTAGTGCCATTATAAACCAGAGCCGCATGCCTATATGGGCCTGGTCTGGAATGCATTCCTGCCAGGAGGCATAAGCAACAAGTAAAGAAAGTTCTTATTATAAAAACAAATGCACATTAAGAAAAAAATAATGCATCAGGATATAATGCTTATTTTGATCAATCTTTTGAAATTTCAATTTCAATGCACTGTTTGAATCAAAAATTAATTGCAGAATATTGTGTAGAGAAAAGATTATTTTTATCAATCAGAAATATTTTCACACTAACCACTAAATTTACATTTAAATTTAGTACACTAAATTACACTAAATTTACATTTGAGAGGTATTTGCAATTCTTTTCAGTGGCAACTTCAAAATGAGACAGTTTTTTTTAATCTGCTGTTATCTTCGTTTTGTAAGAATTAGAAAGCACATTTACTTTTTAATTTGATTCGAATATGTTGAATGTTATAAAATTTGTCATAAAATTTCAAAGGTAAGATAAGCGAAGGTAGTTAAAACCAGCAGTTTGCATCACGTGTGAAAGCATCTAAAGGGGAGGCGTCTCGTCTGTGCGACCACTGGATGGACATAAGGCATTTCTTATGAGATGAAAGTCGGATTTAGTTGGTGGAATGTTACCTATTTGCAGTTTTGAGCACGCTTGCAAGTAAAGAAGCCGCTTTAATTTTCCCCCTCCTGCATTGAATCATTTGTCCTGTTACGTGAACAGTTCTGATAAGCATACTTGACAAATTTTTATACCCAGCCCAGTCAAATGAAATCGCATCTTTGGTCATTCTATTGCAATATTAAATAAATTATATCTGGCATTCATTTAGTTTTTTCTTTGAGATAAAATGAGGAAAATAACAATGGAATAAATTTTATGGTTCATTAGCGACATAATTTTATTTACGACAAGTAATTGTAGAAATCCAGTAGCATTTAATGAAACTTTGCACGAAATTTATAAATTATCAGCGGTTTCAAATTTTGTATGGAGTGCCATTAAACTCATAAATATTTACAAAATTAAGGTGATAGTTTTGTATATCATACCATGAGAACATACAGATGTAGCCAAATATATTCATAAAGACAATATAAAAAAGAAATTATTAAGTTTTTCTAAAAAAAGGATTTAAATTTCTATTCTTTCCTACATATACTATATGAAGCACATTAAACGTTTATATTTAAAAAAAGAAATAGAAAATTAGAGAAATATTAAAAATTATTTCATATTGTTTGTTCTCTATTATATTTTACGTCAGGAGATTAGTATAGGAAATTCTACTTGATGTGACAGTTGTGGTAAAGAAAATCAAATTTATAACGATTACTTAAAAGTTAGTTATATGTTTATCCCCTATTTCTCCCTTTAGTCTGTTTGGAATTAAATGCAACAATTTTTGAGTCGTTTCGGGCACACTATTTAGTGATTCTTGTGAAAGTAATTCCTTGAACTTGATTTACTAATTATGGGAGACTTTTTCACTCTAATTTCCTCCATATTAGCTTTTCTAGATTAATACATGATGACTGTTGCGATGTTATAGTGAAGAATTACAAAGAACTCCTTGACAAACAATTTCTTCAATATGTTTTAGGTCGTTATCTTGCGGAGGATAAAAATCTTTGTTGAAAAATTACAGCCATCATTTCTGAAGCTAATTTTTCTTGTTTCGAGTTTTAATTGAGGAGTATATTCAAACAGTGGAATTTTCCCATATTCCTCCAAACCAATGGAAATTAATTGTTCAACGTCCGAAGCATTCATAACCACCAGAACATGACACCACCAGCAGTATGCTTTGCATACTTTACTGTTCAATTGTATTTCACGGCATGCTTCAGAGGTTACATGGTTTTCCAAATTCTACAAGCACACTAAATCTGTATACTCATATTACTTTTCTGTCAATTCTTTTACTACTGAAGAATTATGCAAATATTTCCACGCTGAATGAGAATGTCAAAGAAATGAAAATAGAGGATGGGTAGGAAAAGCTGTGTGTTACAAGTCAAGGCGGCGATATATTGCGTTGAATTTCAAACTTTATATGTTGCAGAATATTGAGTGAGCCCTTTTTAGGCCTAATAAATATTGGGAATTTTTTTTTATAATTGTTATTATTTCTTAATTTTCTAGCAACCTTGAGAACATTTTGCAAAGCGACAGTGTTATTTTTGTATCTGATCACCGAGAGTTTCTAAAACTGAATTTGTTAATTAGTTATGGGAAAATGAAGTTCGAGTCATATTTTTTTTGTGTTAATAAATACTGCATTAGCACTGAACCCTTTATACGGTCTTGAGCTTACACTACGCAAAAAAAGTTGATTTAAATTAGTAAAGAAACATTTATAATCGACAGAAATCTGATAAGGTTTATAGAATAAGGTAAATATTGACTGTTAAGTTAAAAAAACTTGAACTACACTGAAGTGCCACTGAATTAGGGATACCTACCTAGTAACGAGTTGGGCCTCCTCTGGCCTTGATACCGGCTGCCACACGACGAGGCATAGATTCAACAAGTTTCTGGAAACGTTCCACGGGAATGGCTTGCCAAATATTGGCTAAAGCTGTCCATAATTTAGTAAGGTTCTTTGGTGCTGTGTGATGGCCTTTCACGCCTTGTTCCAAAACATCACAAAGATGCTCAATAGTATTTAACCTTTTACACGCCAATGTTCAAAAAAGGGAACATCAACTTCAAAATTCTGTGAAAAATACAATTTTATTTATACTTCTCTATAAAAATTATTACTTAGAACGAAGATATTGATTGATTTTTTGGCATCGAGGTTATGTTAATAAAATAAATAGTATATAGGGGAAAAATCGTAACTTTGGCTTTTTTCTAACTTTTCGTCGAACAAAATTCAAAAATTCGTATAAAATTCAAAATTCAACAAATGATTTTAAAATTAAGAGGGAGTAATTAAAAATGATCATTTTCTTGGTAGAACATAAGTTATATCAATAAAGATTAAATTTTGTTGTTACTATTAGATGAAAAATATGCATGTTCCCAAAAGGGAACATTGGCTTGTAAAGGTTAGTTTTTCAACATAATTAAGTTATTTTGATTACAGTGCATAGGAGTATTGATAAAATGTTTTCGAATACGAGAGCTATTAGTACGTATCAAGGAAAGATGTTTATGACTGTGATCTACTTTCATTACGCCTATTCACCCCTCAAACCCCCCCGTGTGTGACGGAGAGGGGGGAGGGGGACTCCGATGGGTCTGAAGTGGATTACTCATAGCTGCCGTTGAAAAACGCGTGTTTGTTGATAGTTAGACGTTGTTTATGACTCTATTGGAGGGGCACATAATACACTCATGGACAAAAAAATTAGCGCACCAAGAAATAATTGCGGGATCGTAACGGAACTTGCAATGAAGGTACATGTCGGGGAGATATGCAAATGATTAGACATGCAGCGTGATTGCGCATTACGTATAGCCGGTAGAGGGTGTTGAACATCGTACTCTGTGGAGTATAAAACAGGTAACCAAAGCTTGCTTGAGTGTGCTGAATCATTTACAAAGGAAGAGCTGAGATAGACATGCCATTACGCCGTGTTCGAAGACAATATAAGCAGTTGTCGCAGTTTGAGAGGGGGAGAATCGTCGGGATGATGGAAGCTGGGTGGTCAGCTAGGCGAGTAGCTCGTCAATTAGGCCGCTCTGATTGTGCTGTGAGGAGATGTTGGGACCAGTGGACCCGAGAGATGTCATGTACACGAAGACCAGGCTCAGGACGCCCTCGACAGACCAGTCGTCGAGAAGACCGCCACATCGTAAGAAATGCCGCGTACAGCCAACTGCTTCATCGGCCGCCATCCAGACACAGGTAGCACCTTCACTAGGGGTCTCTGTGTCTTCTCGAACCATACGAAGGCGCCTGGCTGAAGGACAGTTGGTATCGCGGCGCCCATTACGTGTGCTGCCCTTGACGCCCACCCATCGACGCCTCCGTTTGGAGTTTTGCCGCGCACGAGGAAACTGGACTGCAGCGGAATGGAACCAGGTCGTCTTTAGCGACGAATCCAGATTCAATCTCGGCAGTGATGACAATCGTGTTCGTGTGTGGAGAGCCCGTGGTGAACGTTTCAATCCTGCCTTTGCTGTACAGCGACACATCGCTCCCACAGCTGGTGTGATGGTATGGGGTGCCATTGCCTACAATACACGGTCACCCCTAGTATTGTTCCGTGGCACCATGATAGCTCAGCGGTATGTTCATGAAATCCTGCAACCACATGTGTTGCCACTCATGCAACGGCTCCCAGGAGCCATTTTTCAACAAGACAATGCTCGGCCTCATACGGCAAGGGTGTCACAAGACTGTCTCCGCACTGTTACTACCCTTCCTTGGCCTGCCCGATCCCCAGATTTGTCTCCAATCGAACATATCTGGGATCATTTGGGACGACGAGTTGGGCATCCCACGAGTTTGAACGAACTAGAGGCAAGGTTACAGCAAATATGGAATGAAATGTCTCAAGACATTATACAGAACTTGTATGACTCAATGCTCGATCGTATCGCATCGTGCATTCTCGCTAGAGGGGGTCCAACGGAGTATTAACTCCTCCGTTCTTTTGCCTTTTTCTCTGAAATAAATTATCCTTTTTCTTTGATTTTCTTATCATTTACTTATATCAAAGTAGTCATTACGTATGTAAAATTTCGTTTCATTTTGACGACTCCTTCTTGGTGCGCTAATTTTTTTGTCCATGAGTGTATGTTGGAAAACACGTGATTATGAGTTCTCATTATTTTCCTTTACTCTGCGATTATCTTCAGTTGAGAGAGGATATGTCACTTCCATTCTAAATTGAGTATAGATGAATCCACAATGCCCTGTTACGATCATCATTCGGGAAAATTGTGTATACGGGGTAAATCAATATCGTTTGGTTTTAAAATATGGATGTTGTGTTCCAGCAGTGGCTATTCATATGCTATGAGAATCTGTAATGGAAAAAGTTCAGAAATAGAAAACTCTCCTCTTGGATCTAGAGTTGTGCGGGAGCTTCTATCCAGTGTTGAAAATCCAGAGATGCATGAAATTTTCATTGACAACTTTTTCTCATCACACAAGCTGTTTACTGAGTTTTCTGAAAAAGGGTTTCAAAGCAACTGGCACGATTCGGGAATTTCGGACAGGAAGATGCTTTTTCAAATCACCAAAGGAAGCCTCAAAATGGCAAAGAGGAAATTTTGAGTATCGAAGTGATGGTCAAGCTTATATTTGTCGCTGGACATCCAATTATTCGACCCATGAGCATATCGTAAAACTAAAAAAAAATTGATGTTTCTCAGCCACATCTGATAAAAATGTATAATGAGAGGATGGGAGGTGTCGATTTACTAGACAGACTTCTTCGATCATATCGACCTATGTTTAGAAACAAAAAATGGTATTGTAATCTATTTAGCAATGGGCTAAACATGGCTGTCGCTGCTGGATGGATTTTGCATTTACATTTGCACAAAGGTACAACAGCAGAACTATCGCATCTCAGGAGAGAAGCAACTGTGTGTTTGCTTCGCTTGAAATTGAAAATCCACTCTGTTCCTGGACCTCACGCACATTGCTATGAATCTTTGAGACAATCATATGCACATTTTATTGTGCCATCAGCACAAGGATGTTGTGTTGTATTCCAAACGAATACTAGAAAAAAATATTTTGTGTGAGAAAAGACTGCATGTGAAATACTTTCCTACCTACGATGGACAGCAGAAAACACGTAGAGCAAAAAAAGCTAAGAACAAAAATCATTTTTCGTTTTCTTTTTCTTATTTTAAAGAATTTCGGCAGTTTTTTTTTCTCCTTGTATTTTTTAGATTTTCATTCATATTACTATTGTGCTGTGAATTTTTACACAGAGATTATCTGTTACTTCCTTTTTTCAAATGGTTTTTCTATTGTTTGATTAACATGCTAATAAATAATTGTAAAACTGCTTAAATATAGTAATTTTTGCTCATCAACTGTAAAATTAATTTTTTTAAAATTTAATGGGAAAAGTTTTTCTTTTGAAAGCTTCGTTGCACCTCTTGACTAGTTAAGGTGGTATAGCTCTTGAGCACCATCACGGCTCGACCCCGACCACGGGGGGTGGGGGGTGGACCCCGACTATTTTTCTTCTTAACCTGTGCTATTACTCTATAACTTTTAGAAATTTACTTATAACTATTAAAAAATTGGGTACAGAAATCGAAATTTGAATGTAAGAGTCGTTAATCATATTTTATAAAAACATGTGGAAAAACTAAGTGTTTCCCCCCAATGTTCCCTTTCGGGAACATGTTATAAATCATATACAAAAATTTTTTTCTTGAAAAAAAAGTACTCATAGTTCTTATGTTTGAGTTTTAATGTGATTTTTATCAATAAATAGTTTGTGTTACCTTTCGAAAAGGTTAAGTCTGGGCTTCTAGGTGGCCAATTCAAGACAGAGAAGTCAGAGGAATGCTCATCCAACCAGCCAGTAGCCAACCGGGACTTGTGAGAGGTACAGTTGTCTTGCTGGAAAACTCCATTACCGTGCGGATAACAGAACAGCATAAACGGATGGAGGTGATCACCCAGCAACTCTACGTACCGAATTGCATTGAGGGAGGTTGGTACACGCACCAAAGATCCCAAACTGTGCCACGAAAAAACACCCCAGACCATGATTGAGCCACCATGCCCTTGGACAGTTCCAGCCAGGCATGCAGGATCCATGGCTTCATGAGCCTGAAGCCATATTCTCAGCCTCCCATCGGCGTTAAGTAGTCGGAATCGTGACTCATCACACCATGCTACTCGTTTCCAGTCCTCTACACTCCAGTCTCTGTGCTCTCTTGCCTAGGCAAGACGTGCAGCCCGATGGCGAGTATAGAACAATGTTACTCTCGTAGGTCGACGGCTCCCGAAACCCATACGGTGAAGCGAGCGTTGAACAGTCCGTTTACTGACTGTACGACTGGCACCGTCATTAAACTGGGTGGTAATTTGAGCTAATGTTTGGCTTCGCTGGCTACGTACAATACGCCTGAGCCGTCTCTCACCACGCACTGTCAAGGCTAATTGTCCTTTGCAGTTTGCCCGATCGCTAGTTTTTTTTCCACCATCCATGTATTCTTGGTATACTCTTGACACTGTCGACCTTGAAAATCCTAGCTGTTTGACGATTTCGGAAATTGAATGGCCCATGCGTCGCGCACCTACGATTTGTCCGCGATCGAAGGAGTCTAAATCAAGCAGTTTACCCATACTGGAAATTCCAACAACTAATTCAGAACAACCACAGTACGCGCTATATATGCAGTTACCACAGCGTCCTCACTTGCGCATACAGGATGCGCAGCGCTACACAATTTGTATAGGCTTTGCTATCCCTAATTCAGTGGCACTTCAGTGTATATGTTACGACCACAAACGACT
This sequence comes from Dolomedes plantarius, assembly GCA_907164885.2. Taxonomy (NCBI): domain Eukaryota; kingdom Metazoa; phylum Arthropoda; class Arachnida; order Araneae; family Dolomedidae; genus Dolomedes; species Dolomedes plantarius. The sequence goes on along the minus strand of OU015494.1, from coordinate 60,317,724 downwards.
ACTTGGTACAATTTTCCTTGCAATTTTTTAGTTTCCTGTTCAAGAAAAAAAGGGATTATGTTGGTATCAGAAATCTCATATTAGACAAACTCTTTTGTATTCGATTTTTCAAAACTTGCAAATTGTTCCACGATTTAAGCGTCACAACGATTGCACAGAGAAAAGAATAAGTTGATAGTTAAAGGTTATGATGCACTTCATTCGTAAAATTTTTCGATTATGTATGACAAATTCGGATACAAATTTGAGTGATGTTGAAAATGACATGAAGTTTGCTAGCAAGAACTCAGTAAAATATGATACTTGAATTGTTGAAATTATTTGTTAGTGACATCAACTGACAGCCAACACAAATGGTTCCCAGTATATAGCTTAAAAACTTCAGTAAATGGTACCTAAATTCTCAACAGAAGTGATATTTTAACCTCTGTAATGGAAACATGCATTACAGATTCATATCTGACGATGCTAGATCGAATAGGTTGTGTGTTATAGATATTTATTTTTACAGATTTGCTCATTAACATTCGGATCTTTTGAGAGAACCATAAGGGTCTTTTTTTTTTTCTCTCATGACATACTTTCCATAAGTTGAAGGTTCGATTAAAAATAATCGAACTTTTAGGTGAATAAATCTAAAGAAGCCGCTTAGGATATGCTAATTGCAGCATGCGCAATTGGTATAAAAATACCAAGCAGCTAGATTACCAAGTATACCACAGCTAGTAGAATAAAGAAACGGAGTGTCGAAGAACTGTTAAGGAAGTGAGAGGAAGTGAAGGAGGAGTAGAGCTGACGAAACGAAGTATCGAGCGGAGCTAGGCTTAGAGTCTGGTTTAATAATAGTTTAGTGTTGCGAGCAGCCGCTGGAGGCATAGCTAGGGTTGCTTCAAACCTACGCGAGTTTCTTGTTAGGCCCAAGTTTACATGGCAGCACTGCTGGTTGGACTTTCAAAGTATCTGTGAGGATTGCAAAGTGTATTTTTCTTGAATGAGTAGTTATACAGTGAATATATTGAATTGTATTTCCCTTGCATGAAAGCTTTATATATCTCGTACTATTAGTACGTATGCTTTATGTTGAAAAGCAAATTGACCATATATTTAAATAAACATTGTTGTTATGTTGAATGAAATTATTTAGAGTGCCACTTTAAGATATACATTCAGGTAGGGTAGAAGTGCTAATTCTCTATAGAGTGTCAAACAATTAAACAAGCTATATAATTTTATTTGACATTATTAACTTCATATTTCAGAGATTGCTTGCACAATATCAACTACATCGCAAGACACGTTATTATCTAACTTCATATCATGCGGGATTATTCTACGAAGAAATAAAATAGTATCCTGCATTCTACTTAATCTCACCTTTCCTTCTAATGCCAACAAAGGTGTATGTTTACTTACTTGATTACGTTTAGCAAGTGATAATTAATCCCCGTCCTCTACATTTAAGACAACAGAATATTCAGTGTATGAAAACAAGTAACTTTAAATATTTAGACATATCGAGTATGTGAGGCTAACAACCTTATAAAAAAGTTCTTAAAATGTAAATAAAAACTTTTGCAGAACCTTTTCTGTTACTTATTAATCTGCCTTACTCTACATTACATTACATTACTCCTCTTTCGCTCTCTCTCTCATAGGCAAGCTCGTTACAAATTTTAACTGCAATAAAATGTGGTACATATTAACTAATCACACCTTGTTTAAAGATAATGTTGAGTGTGTTGTTCGAAAAATTGAGGATTGCATTTTAGTAATATTTTTGAACATTAACTTTCTACATGCAGTAAGATCTTGGTTGGAGTGTAAACGTATGTGCGATTATCTCTCGAGTAAACCGATGGCGGATGCATTTACGCGGCTAAGAGTTTCGTGTTTAATCAACGCATAAAATTTTGACACACATTTTACTTATGCACATCTTACAACCTGATTAAATTTACAACATTAAGAGTTGCATCCTTTACTTTTAATTTTCCGATATTTAGGGAAGTTAGAATTTGTTTATTTGAAATCTTTTTAGAAAATGAAGTTTTAAAGGATTATTTTTTTGTACGTTGATCAAGATTTAATATGATTTGTTGCACTATATCAACATACTCAGGATTCTTAGTCTATGACTTCAGCATACATTATGAATATTTTTTCTGTAAAATACCAGAAGAATATAAGCTGTGACTTGGTATTTATTAAGAAATAGCTAACACTATAACGTTTCAAGCCAGAAAATTAGAATCCTAGACTCTTTGTAAGTTAGAAGTATTTTAGAATTCTAATTTGTATGTTGAAGAAGCTGCTTATAAGTAACATTCGTTCACAGAGAGCTAGGAAAAGAAATGTTAACTCTGACCATTGTATTAGCCATGAGGTAGTTACCAGTGGGAAGTATTAACCAAGAAAATTTGCATTGGTAAACCGACCGAAATATAGGTTAACTGCAACTCTTCTCTTCCACACAGAAGTAGGTTACAATCAAAGTTTATTCCCGCAAATTATCACATAAAATTCAAAATGAGAACAATTACGAAAATTCCCCCCAAAAACCAAAAAAATTAGAAACAATGATTTAAAAACTCGTTGAAGGGTTTTTAAAGTTGGCTTGTTACTTATCACACAAACGAAATTTTAATTGGAATACAGCTTGACATTAAAAATCTGAATTATAGATAAAGCTGAGAAATGCAAAGAAAAATACTGTAAGAAACAGTGTGACTTCAGCTGTAAAATTGGAAAACGTTAGCATATAAATATACCGAAACAGTAAATGTAAATCTCACAACTTACATATACTTCAAGCAAAGAAAATTTTTTTATGTGATCATGTCAAAAATAGTAATTTTTTGATAGAAACAGAAAAAACATTGAGGAATAAAGAACAAAAAAAAAGGACAAATTAATTGAAAAACAACATTGAAGTAACCTCTGATATAATATGAAGTGAAGGAATATGTTTTTGTACGCCTTCTTGCGTTTATTTTACTTAGGCCTATTTACTTCAAGGACGTTTTGAAATTGGTAGAAAATTCAGAGATTTCTGCAATAATATGTGTTTTAGATCTTAAAAAGCGGTAAACAGGCCTTTTTATTGTCCCACATTCCTTTATAAAGGCTTTAATTTGTCTGCAAAAATGACGTGCAATTCGATCTCATACAATAGCAATAATGGATCAAGTTTTGCTACCATAAGGTGAGCTATTTGGTATAATATAGTAGTAAGATATATGTAGGATAATGAATGCAATTCCGGAATGGGATATTATAACGCAATTTTACTGTTATCCAGTCAGTGGCTTTTGCATGTCCTTTATTTATCCGTGTTGCAAGATTAGTATTTCTGGTTCAAAGTTAAGTATCTCTAATTTCTGAAGTTCGAAAACTTTGAACATGTACTTCACCTTTATTATATTAATCACATACTTTCTCAGACGTTGCCAGTGTTTACATTCTTTATGATATGCGTAGTTGAAATGTAGTCCTTTATAGATTTACTTCGTGTTTAAACCTTAATGATAGTCAATTTGTAACATGTACGGTGAGCGAAGTCCCTGTTTCCAATGACAGTCATGATTTTACCCCCCATTACATGGTGCCTATAGAGAATGTATTTTATTCGCAACTTTATTCGTCAAATTACCTTTATACATACACCATACATACACACATACATACAATTTCGAATTTTTGTCTCCGATGAATATTAAGAAAGGACAATAACCAAACTGTTCTCACAGAGCTAGAGGTCACGCAAGTATAGTAATTATATTCCTCCCACGTTTATCTATTTATAAATCACCAAATGATACAATCATATTGTGAACGATTCAGTTTAGCCATGAATGAAACTGTTGCAACATTTTTCTATTTCTGTAACAAATAAATCTTCTTTTAATAAAATAATACACAAAAATATAATCTTATAGAATTTTAGGTAAAGATTTCTTTCGTGGAAAAATACTGTCATTTTTCACTGGTGACACACAAAGATGCATAGTAGATATAATTATTGACTACAAAGACTATGTAATTATCTTGATAATTGTTCAAACTTCTGTCCAAAGGGCAGTTTTTTCGCTCCTTATTGAATAAATAAATTTCATTTCTATTTTTTAAAAGAAAAAAAAAACATGTGTTACCAGATTGATCTGAAAATTGTGCTTGATCAGAAATAATGATTAGAGTATTATTAGACATATTCATAACGCCTGGGCAGATCACTCCTTAAATGTATTATAAATAACTAGATTAACTGAAAATAAATTAACTAAATAATCAAAACTAAAGAGTAAAATATTGATTTAGAGAAGACTTAATGATTTCTTGATTTGAGATTTCAAAGCAATTACATGTCATCCAAGATAATTTATCGGATTATTTAGAACTATCTTAGGAAGCTTGTTGTTTGAAGCCTCTCACCTCTAATGGAACTGAACCACGTATTATCTTTTCTACGTTGAGGTAAGATGGAAATCTAGGTTTGTCATTTTTACCCACACACAAAGGGACAATTACTCTGGATTAAAAACTGCATAGCCAATATTCTTTTAACAGAAATCATTTATAGTGTACGAAAATAGGTTGAAAATATTAGATATGATCTATAAAACAACTGTATAAAGTATTCAATTTTCCTAGATTTGAAACTGAGATCAGTGAGGATGTTCATTATATTATGACGAAATAATTTTGCGAGTGAGATACTAAGGTAAATAGATTTTATCACGTGGTAGATGTCAGACTTCAGCTTACAAATATATAGAATGAAAGGGAACACAGTTATGAGGTTTCCACCTTCATATGCAGGTCCTAGCACCTAACCTATGAAGTCAGTAAAGTATTCAGCACTATTTCTCCCGGTCTATAACCTTTTGGGTTTCAGAGAGGTTTGACTTCTCACAGTTGTAATAAAAGGGATATAATGAGACTTTAAAACAATGAATATAGTGTGACTATTTGGAAAGATTAGAAAAGTACTAAGAATTCTTATATATATATTATTAAGATTATTATTTTGGCATGACTTAATGATTCCACTTTAAGTTGTCATTTTAACCTTTAGTTTACGGGGCTCATTTTACCAATTCCCTTTTTAGAACGGGAAATTTCATACTCCCTTTGTAAGAACGGCCATTATGGGAGTTATATATATATATATATATATATATATTGTACATATATGTACATATATACACACACACACACACACACATATATATATATATATATATATATATATATATATATATATATATATATATATGTGTAAATGTGTGTGTATATATATGTACATATATGTACAATATATATACAGAGGCTGTTCACACATTTTTTAGACGATGTATATTGTATTCACAAAACTAAATTACATAAAATTCTTGTGTTTTAAATGTTCTATATGACATCCCTTATTCTGAACACCTTACTTTCCAGGATAATAATGCCTTTTGAAGTGTCAGAAGAGGTATTCTATCCCATTCCTCCTGAACAGCTTTCCAGAGTCCTGTAAGGGTTTTGGGACGCTTTCTTAAGATTTAAATCAACGTTTATCATTTTGTTTACAGTGGACACCGAGCATTTTAATGATTTTGCAACTGTCCTTTGACTAGGGGAATTTTATTTTAACATTAAACAACGTACCTTTGCAATAGTCGAAGATGTCCATCTTTTCCTTGGATACTTGTTTGGAATTTTTGTCCCACTTGAGGCTCCAATTTGACGTTTTATTCCTTTCTTGTTGACGATATTACCTATCGACGCTTTAAATATCACAAAAGCATGACTCTCACATCGTTTTTGGATAACGGAGTATGTATATTTCTCTTCGGAAAGAGCATAAATGTAGCCTTCGAACCACTGCTTTGTTAAAAACGCCATTTTGAATAAAAAAAAAACTTTCAAGCCGCAGACGATAATTTTGACTTTTAAAAACATAGTACAATTGCAATTATTTCTTTTGCAGCAAACGATTTTTTATTACTGCTTACCAAAATCGTTTAAAATATGTGCGAACAGCCTCTGTATATATATATATATATATATATATATATATATATATATATATATATATATATATATATATAAATAATGTATGTATGTGTGTGTGTGTGTGTGTATGTATGTATACACACACATATATGTATGTATGTATGTATGTATGTATACACACACACTATATGTATGTATGTATGTATACACACACACATATATGTATGTATGTATGTATGTATGTATGTATACACACACACATATATATGTATGTATGTATACACACACATATATGTATGTATGTATACACACACATATATGTATGTATGTATGTATGTATGTATACACACACACATATATATATATGTATGTATGTATACACACATATATGTATGTATGTATGTATGTATGTATACACACACACGCACACACATATATATATATATATATATATATATATATATGCGTGTGTGTGTGTGTATTATTGGGCCCGTATTCTTGGGATACATGCTATCCCACCCAGTAAGGAAAATGTTAATATCAGCATAGTAAATAATTTTCAGTTACCATTAGTAATTGAGATTTGTTATTAGTTTGGGGGCCCTAAGAGCTTTTTAAAACAAAGTAATTTGAAGGCTGTCATCATAACATTATTTATTTTTATTAAAAAGTTAAAATTTTTATTGTAAATTTAAAGTCAGTGTTACTAAAAAAATAATTTTATTTCCAGCAGTCTCACAGAAGATTGAATAAAATGGCGGAGGTTGATTTAATTCAAATTCGGATGTGTCAAATGAGTCACATTTTTATGATTGCGTGCATATCATTTATGTAATTCGTCCGAACCTGGAGACTTCATTAAGAATGAAGTTTCTGTGCTTATTAAACAACATCTGTGACTATTTCCCCGCTTGAGACTTTAAATGAAACACTGCTTCATATTTTCTATTAAAACTTATGAAACTAAATGAGATTTCTCTCACATAGCGCGCATTTGAGGGACCGGATAAGGAAAAAAGCTGCGAAACAGATTCCAAAAACGGCTGAAGTGAACTGAACTCGAAAATTTAAGTAATGCAAAATGTTTCCTCATCACTTCTCTTCGACTGTGCATCAGTTCAGTTAGAAAATTGTGTAAAAGGAGAGTTGTGGTGAAATATATATATATATATTTTTTTAGTATGGTGATTAAATTCAGCGCAGAGAGCGAGAGAAAGCAGAACTTTATTCATTTCCTTTATTTATTTAAGGATGAATAAGGAACAGATGACCACATGGACAGGAGAAAAAACATTGTTTCTTCGCCTTTTGTTATGGAAACTTACGGTTGAACTTTCGTGAAAAGAGTCTGGAAAATTTTTTAAAAACATTTTGCTGCATATCAGAGGAGTATAAGTCTTAACTGTTAATAATGCCTCTCTTTAAATAAGCTTTAGCTACTGTAGAATAAAAAACCTAAGTAAGGAAAACAAATTTCCGCATGAGTGTCCAAGCATTTTATAAAAAAACAAAGAATATTCTGTTTAATTATATTATAAACTATCACTCTAAAGCCGAAGTTACCGTTAGCTACTGTTAACAGACTTGTTTGTGCAGTTTCCTGATTTATTTTAAGCAGAATCAATGTATTCAATTTTTTAAAAAAGAGATTTTATTAAATCTAGATATTTTTTAAATTTCAAAGGATGTCGACAGTGTAAAATCGTAATTGTAAAGACTTTTTTTTCTGAATACAGCTGACACTAATCCTGGGGACATACACCAACGTCACTCTCTATGAGGGTGCAACGCAGCGACATCCATGATCATGTTGAGAAGTCCACTTAGGCCGATGCAGTGGAAGCTTTAGGCTAGCGCTGTACCAGACGCAATTTAAAAAAAATATATATATATTTCCAATGGTAAGAATTACAGGACAACAGATATCAAAAATATAAAAATTTAAGATAGAAAAATGCCATCAGTTAATCCATCAACTTATGTCTGGCAATCCAATAGCGCTCCCATAAAGAAACGGGAGGTAGAGCAGGACAAGAAGCAAGGTGAGGCATGTCCATTTCTTCCTGGTTATCACACAGGAGACAAAGAGGGTCGGGAGCCAAGTAAATTCGTTGGAGGTGCTTGCGGAGGCAATCATGGACAGAAAAAAGTCTTAGCATTGCCACAGATTTATCTCTTGGCCAGACGCAAATTGCTTTGCGCAATTTACGCACTTAATGCTTTTACATTCGCAGGGTCAGACGTAATAAATCAGTGAGTTGGGTTCACTCCATCGTAACAGCGTAATATGACACTACCAATGCATTTTAAGTGGCATGTAAATTACGCGACGTAGTTTGCGTCCAGTGCAGCGCTAACCTTAGATTCTAAATCCTATGCATTATGGGTGGCATTTTTGCATGTTATGTGACAGCATAGTATGGGATTTGGATCTTCTTCGACGACATAGCAGACATCGGACTATCTTTCGTATCTATAGTCTTAAGAATGATTTGACCATAGTGAGAGATTTTAAACATCATAATTTTTAACCCTAAGGGTAAATATCATATACTTTAATTACCTTTTACAAAGCCACATGTACGAATTCTAGTCTGATATCTGGTAAATCACTGAATAGATCTAAATCCAATAGCATCTAATCAAGTTACATTGATTGCAACTGCAACTTTATACAATATCTTTAAAAAAGGAAAAAAAATCCCATGAAATCATTTTTATTTTCAACTAAGAAATATTAATTAATTTTTAAATAAACTAGAGATGGTTTTGAATTTTGTTGGAAAGTTTAATGATTCTGGTGAGAATTCACCGTTCATTAATAATTTTTAGTGCCTATAATACGTAAATGTGTTTGCATTTCGAAAAAGATCCCGGTGTCATGGTCTCATCAGAATGTATCTATACATCTGTTGTATATTCCGTTTCTTAGAGTTTTGTTCGCAACAGCCTTCCCTCTGTTCTAAACACGCTTCGTGTGTTCATGTCAGCAGTCAAATACCCTAGATATCCCTTTAACAGAATATGTGTTATTTTTTATAAAATGGCGAAACAAATGAAAATGAATTTTATTACTAAAATGACAAGAAATAGCACATCCCCATGCCGCATCTTATATTTTAAATGTAACAAACTTTACGAAACACAGTTAATTCCATAATCTTCCCTCCGCTACACTTTTGCCTATACTGACACTTATGAAAATGGTAAAGCAAAACACTTTAATATTTTTAAGAATCTCTGAACATAAGAAGCCGTTTCAAATTCCACCACGGCCAACGAGTGTAAGTTGACACGCTTTGAGCTGCCTTTCTACGACCATACTGTGGTTCATATGCTACAATGAAACTATAGCACACTTACCTAGCTTCATTTTGGCCCCTTTTCATCGCTTCCTTTTTAAAGGGAGGGAATATAACATTACATGATTTAATTATCGTAATTCTCGATAGAATATGAACTATAAATTTTTTAGACCATGTTGCGACCTGCATACTTAGTTCTAACCCGAGGAGGTATTTTTCTTTTGAACATTCGACCGTCCAGTTCAGATTTTACGACTTAGGGGAAAAAAGCTCCAATTTTAAATACAATCTCTTACTGACTGAGTCAAGGATCTGTATGATATGAAGGCGTCTCAGACTATTCAGTGCTGCTATGTACTAAGAAAAAAAATCGTATTTCCCTTTTTCCTCTTCCTTCTGCAGACTCTTGTGGTGGGAGGAGTCCAGTGACAGTTCGAGAAGTTCCACCCCCTTAGGATTGACATTTTGAGGGATTGTAGATGGCTCTCTCTCTATAGGAAGGGTTTAAGCGCTGCCCTCAAATTTTTTATTTAAAATATATTTTTGTCAACTATTTACAGGTACATAAATGCTGGTAATCAAATAAAATTGGTATTGTGAGATAGCCTGAACATTTCTGCAAGCCGCTACAGGATTCATTTTATAAATTTCGTCCACCGAAGGAATTTATGAGCGTTTAAAACACACTATAACGATTTTCCCCGAATAATTTAAATTTTAAAATATTAATTGCATTTTTTTAAAAAGAAAAATGTACATAAATGCAAAATTTCTTTTTCTATGACGGAGTACAATTTTAAAAAGAAAATCTTTGAATCCAAGTCGGCAATCTGTGAACAAATTTTCTCCATAGGTTAACATTGAGGTGAGCGAATCCAATGGGGTTAGTACATAGCAGCCTTAAGGTTTTTAAAGAGCTTATGATAACATCCTTTTATTCAAACTTATTGCATAAAGCCACTGTACAGAAAACAACAAAAAGAGCAAATAGTTCTCAAAAGCGTTGTAGTTTTATGTGACTGTTTTCTCCCTGTTTAGTGGAATTGAAGGAGGGGGGGGGAGATAACTCATTGAAAATCTGGAACCATTTTACAATCGCAACTAGAAACTGTTGGGGTTTATTTGAACTTCGGCATTTCAGCTGAAGCTTTCATCCATGAAGATTAGCTTCTCTAATACCAGTCCATGAAGAACCATGAGAAGGTTTTAACATTTTACAATTATTTATAGTTTAGCATTTATTGCGAAGATATTATACAATAATTTTACTTACATGTTTCATAATAATAAAATAGACGTACACTTATAATATATAACCTCAAGAAAATATTAAACAATGTGAAAATTATAAGTGTTTCCATCTGCACATACTTAGTTTCATCTTAAAATTTCGCAGTTCAAATATCAACAAAATCTCGACATTTTACTTTATAAATCTACATCCATTTTTATTCTACCCCCAACCAACTTACAAGATAAAAAGAGCGACATTTTATGTAAATTTCAATTAGAGATGTCATTTTCTCAGAGAGCACAAAAAAGTTCCTATTCGTGCTGCAAATATTTTTGATTTTCCATTTTCTTTAAACCATTGTATAAAAACATATAGTTATTTATTCAGGGACACGTTCTTGATCTACACTTTAATATTTTTATATTCTCCTCACAATTTTAAAGAGCCCTTTATAAAAGATGACTCCATTTTAAATACAGAACTTTCTTGAAAAAGAATTTCTTTAACATGGAATGTTTATAATTCACATATTAAACTAAAATTTTACAGTATATGCGTTAAAATGTAAGACCGAATTTGGTTTTATGAAATGCTTTATATTATAAACATTTCCAACTGAACTGCAGTAACAAATTCAGTAGAAGGCAATTTTTAGGGTAGTAATTTTATGATATGTTGTATTTCATAGTTATTTTCGTACTCGGAAAAATCGGTTAGTAAAATTATGGTTTGATAAAATTTAAGTTTGGTTTTCTTGAATAGTTTAGAACTATCATTTTAGAAAAATATTATCGCATTTTTTTTATCTACATTCCTGTTTTAACCCACATTATTCATGACATCAGGGGTCGGCAACGCGGTGCCCGCAGGCACCAAGATGCCCGCGAAACAATTTTAGGGTGCCCGCCGTTCAAATTTCGAAAATTTTTAGATAGTTGAACAACAAACGCTCGTGCTTGCAATGAATAATTGTAGAAAAAAATAAAAAATCGCAAAACCGTAAAAGAAAAAAAAACCTGAGCAGCCTGATCTTTCGACAGCGTCGTATCCCCTTGCTTCTATGATACTCCGATAAATGCATTAAAAGATAAATTGTCGCTCTGTAAATCGCATATTGAGAAAGATAATTTATCACATTTCCCAAATTTTAAATAGAAAATTCTGGAAATGCTACCACCAATTAGTTTGTCAAACTTTTGATTCCTTATTGAAGAATTTAATACCAAGAATTTATGCTTGTGAATTTTGTTTTCTAATTTGAAATAGCTTAAATCATGAGTACCGGATGAAGCCCCACTGACACTAACTTGGACCAATGCCTGAGAATAGGGAATTCAACTCATGTGCCACATTACAACGAGTAGCCGCAGATTCACATGTCAAATATTGCATATCAATTTAAAGATTATTTTTTTAAATTAACATTTGAATTATGTATTAAAAATTTAAGTCGCCATTAGATTTCCATGTTTAATTATTACTCCCCTTCCTCCTCTTCACCTAGTGGTGCCCGCCGAACTCCCGCATATCTGAAATATGCCCTCTTGGTTAAAAAGGTTGCCGATCCCTGCATGACATATCCTACGCTAAACCTACCGTACATTACCATACGACCTAGATTATGAATCATTACTTATCTTATAAACGCACATTTTAATAACCTATTGATATTTGCAGTTACACGTCACCTGTTTCAAAGATTTCTTTTGGATATTATTTGGCCGAAGCAAAATTACATAAGAATCAACCACGGAAATTTAGCCTTTTTATCTTCTTCTTTAACATAGATTTACAACTTCGTTTTGACTGGGTGTTGACCCGGGACCATATGCTCTCCAAGGAAGATCTGATGTCTAAAACGACTAGGTCTTATCCTGATAGCTCTGAATTATCCTGATAAAACTTTCTCGGTGATAAATTTATATCGATTGGGATACAGAATATTCCGGTGGTGACGTGGTTCCATCGCACTGATTCTATACTTTATTTTCTTCTTGGTTAATTTTGTAGCTACTTTTCTCTGTAGCTGCTTTATGATTATTTTTTTAGATTCCTTTTGAAACTTGTCACAATACCGTTAGTATGACATCACGAAGATCAAGATGGTGGTTGGGAGTGCCCTCCCTACAATACTAATTTGTGTTCTGTGTATATACGTATATATATATGTGTGATCGTCGCTAAAGAGTGAAAATGCTCAGGAAAGAGTGATTTCTTTCTTTGACGTTTAGGAGAAAGAGGTTTGTTATAAAAACCTTAGCCTTACTAGGATATTGGGATTAAACTGGGAAAATTTAGTTCAAGTTATTGAAAGCTGATGAATCATATTATTTAGAGTAAATGTTAGGTGTTGGAATAAAATAATTTTGTTTGGGTTAGTTTGTAGTTAAATACTATGCAAGATAAAATATCTAGATAAAATTAGCGGGGGAAAAACAATATCTTCGTGTCCCATAATATATATTAATATTACAATTGACACTTGTTTATTTTGTGTATAATGACTTCAATTTTAATCAGGTATTACTCTATTCAATCGAAGAGTTTTTTACACGGAGTTTAATATTTTGGTACTTTTAAGTTGTGAACCACTACTTGTATTCCATTATTCCCAGGATTTGAAGAATTGAAGATTTTCAGCTCATTTTTTTGCAAGCAGCTCTTTAAAACCTTAAATATTATTATTGATTGCTGCCAGGGATTGCCATGATTATTCTTTACAGTTTTAATGTTTGAAAGAATTTTATTTATTTTTATGATCCTGGATCCCACACTTGTCAGATTTGGATTACATGGTACATGGAAAAGATGCTTACCAATTTCCTTAATTTGCAATGTCGCAATGTAGTGAGGAGTTTCTTGCTCCATAGTATGTGGTTCAGCAAGCAATATCTCACAGTTTAAATTTTCCATTTTCCTATTCGTTGGTTCTACTAGCGTTCGACCATAGGAAAGTAAAGAAACATCAGGCAAGCAAGGCTTAGAGTTATTTGAGAACTAGCATCAGTGTTTACACCTTACCTCCTTTAGATTACAAAGATATGATTGGATCAAATGATTTCAATGCAATTTTTTAAACAGATGTTTTACTGAAAGAAAAAGAAAAACTAACTGTGCTCCATGAAAAAACGTATGAAGCTACTTGTCATTGAAGTCCGTGAATGAAAAATCACCTGACAGTGTAAATTCAGATTAAAGACAGCATGGCAGCTTGTTTTTCGGACAGAAGAAGGGGCGAAAAGTCACGCAGGATAATTTCCATTAAGCCGTCATAGCTGGCAAAGGTATTTACAGTACCCAAAACTAATGAATCATTAAGGGAAAATGAGGGATAAAAAATCAAGAAAAAGGAATCAAATGATAAAACCTTGGACAAAACCTTCTAGCAGTTCCATATTTTGGAAGAGAGGTTTAGGATTTCAAGACTAAGGCTGCATTTGCTGGTAAAAATCCACTGGATGTGCATGGATTGATAAAAAAACAGTGGAGTTTTGCGGATGTTTTTAAAAGTCTTTAGAAAATCTCGCTACCAAGGAAGCAGCAAATTTATTATCCTTGGAAAATGCATAAGGTGGTTTCTTGAAAAAGTGCGTTGATGAGATCTCACAGTCTGCATGAACCTGCAAAATCTGATGTAAAGGATGCAAACCTGCAGGTGTCTTCTTGTGTCACTATAATCAGGAATAAAGAAGGACCGTTTTTTCACTCTCCTGAAAAATTAGTTTTTAGTGACGGAGTAATTTAGTGGAACACTGGTAATTTTCCGAAAAGAATTTGGCAAGTTTTACATTTATTAACTAGCAATCGAGCTTACCGATGTATATTAACTTGAGTAAAAGCATCAAAGAAATTGTGCACTTCCATTTGACTTTGTTGTATATAATGCTAATAATCGAAATACGTATATTTCACCTTTCAAGGTGTTAAATGTCATTTATTGCATCTGTTACTGAATAAATAATAAAAAAACGTTTATGTAAGCTATTTAACATTAAATACGACACTGCATTAAAAAAACCCTTTGGTAGACTGGGGTTAAAAAAAGTGATATACGTCCAAACTCACAGACTCGACAAAAATAAAAATTATATGACATTTAGTCGCCTTTTTGTGTCTTACTTTGTAGTGAAAATAAAAGGATGTGTTTCTCAACTGACGATGCATTGCTATGAATGAAAACGTTATTTTAGTGGAATTAAGGGTCCAATCCAACAATGACGCCTTTAATGAAATTTTCGAGTCTTATTATATTTCCCCACAGCATGTGAAAGATTAATTATTCTCTAAAGTGAGTTGCCTTAATGAAGAAATTAAATTCTGTAAAATTATAGGGTTATTCTACTCTAAGTATTGCGTTGTCTCCAATTTATTCAGCTGTGATGTCATGCTGAGACACTCGTAATGAAAGTCCAACCTTGGTTCCAAAAGCTGTTGAAGAATTTTTTGTAGATGCGCATTAGTTTATAGTTAATAACTGCTTCTATGAATGTCTGTCCTGAGTATTTGTCCCCAGTTTAATCATTTGCAATGAACTATAATTATTTTAATGAGGAAAAGTTGATTTTGCATGATTCCTTAGAATTCTGATTCCTTTTTTCTGATTATGGTCGTAATGCTTATGCATAAAAAGCATACGAGCAATATTATAGACGGTTTGCAAATGCTTTTCAGATTATGAGGTTAGTTCAGAAAGGGTGAAATGAGTATCTATATGGTGATCAATCGAAACAAGGTCCCGAATATCTGTAACAACTCTCGCTAAGATGAAGCAATCTGAATCAAAAAGATACGCTACATACCTTGACGTATGTGTGTTGATTGCCTTACATGCGATGTTGGAAGTGATCACCGTTTGTCTGCCAGACACATTTCGACATGGCGCTCCATGTTCCTGAACCTATTGGCAAGAATATCGGGGGAATATCAGCAATATCACGTTGAATGTTTTTTCTTCATATCTTCTGCAGAACGAAGCTTTGTTCAGGACAGACTTTTACCAAAGAAGTCTGCTGGTATCAGATGCGGGCAACTTTGTGATCATGGAGTTGGTTGGGGTGAGTGACAAAGAAGTTCTCAGCAGCCATTACGGGTGTTTCACGTTGTTTAAACCGATAAATGGAATCACGCCTCATCTGAGAACCAGGTGATGTTATTCATGACATCTACTGAGGAGACCATTGTATGTTGTTTCATGTGATTGCTTCGTCGTAGCACGATTTATTACAGAATATTCAGGACCTCTTTCAAATAAATCCCCCTACAGATCAGTGGTCGTCAACCTGGTCCATACTATCCCTAGTGGGCGATTCAAGCTTTCATGGTGGGTGGTGGGAGATTTTGTCCGGTGTTATAAATTTTGCTCTTCCTCCATATATCGATATCACCTACTAAAAACTTCGCATGTTTGATTTTTTAAAATATGCTTCTGCAATTTACTTTCGAATTCCATCTCTATACTTTGAACTAGATAGTCAAAACTTGACGGTAAAATACAAATCGTTATAAAAGTACTTTTAAAAGTAATATTAATAATACAATAATAAACAGAAATTAAAAACATTATCATCGTAATAGAATGCTTTACCAAAAATCACATGAAAGCCACATGTGAGCACATAAAATATTCAATTAAACGACGTCAAATATTCAATTAAAGCACGTGAAATATTCAATTAAAACACTATCATCGTAATAGAATGCTTTACCAAAAATCACACGAAAGCCACATGTGAGCACATGAAATCCACGTGTGTTGGCAATTTAGAAATATTCAATTAAACGACGATGAATGAATCACGGTGAATGAATGACTCACTCGTTTACATTTTCAAGTTCTGAGTATATTAAATGAATACTTTTTATTAATTTAAATAAAACACTATGATAACGCGAAACGTGGCGGAAAAGAGAGAATTCTCTAATGAATATGAAATTCACAAAGAAAATAAGTTACAATTAAAAGATATTTTATGTTGAGAAACATTTCTGACACGGTGCGAGATGTTTTTTAACTCTCATAACCGTTTTTACAGCCTTCTAAATCGAAATAAAGTTGATTGTGTCGATATTACGTTGTTTCTAATAAATTATTTGGATTTAGATAGCAAATAATTTTTTGAACTTTACTTTAACTTGTTAAACACCTAACTAATAAAAAAAAATGGATGCCATAGGCTGATATATTTATGAAGCGGTAGCTCCGGAAACGTTACGTGACAGAAACATACACAGAACACGGAAACTATTAGGGGAATATCGATAATAATTCATCGGGTACTTCTCAAAGTATATTCTTGAACGAGGGAGAAACGAATGAGCTCCGTAGCCCTTCGTCCTATATATAAATATTACATAACAGTAGCAAATAAAAAGATAAATTTAAGAGCAGATTTTTTAAGAACCCTTCCATCTAAATAGTACTTCGCACTGCGCTATTAGATGGCGGTAAAGAAATTTTACCATGAACAAAGACACGAAAGTCGGCGGTAGGTATTGAAAGGTTGACGACCTCTGCTATAGATGAACATGCGTCATACGGTTGTCAATTTCATTTGCAGTGTTTTAAAAATAATTTTCTAATTTTTAGGTTAGCTTACATCGAATGTCTAGTAAGATAAACTAAAAATTATAGTCTTTCGTGTGTACGTCTTTAACATTATTAAATAGACATGCTTTATTTATCCGCTTTTACGTTTTGTGGCATAGTTTTCAGTACCTCATATCGTTCTTTTTATTGGTTAGGAATAATTCCCAGGGAAAACGCATTGAAAATTTAAGTATTTACACAAATATCTCACATTTTCTTTAGGTATGATGAACATAACAGCACGCACTAAGTATTGAGTTTTGATAGTTTATTTTCCATTGAACCAGATCGAAGTTAGGAAACCAGTATTCGATTCCCTGTCATAACAGTTGATCGATATAGTGGAGCCAGACCATTGAAAAGTTCAGTAATTGATAGTTAGGGAGGTTTATGACAAAATACTTTTGGTAGAAAAAATATTCAACATCAACGAAAAAAAGAAATATGTCTTGTCTCTATTTCCTTCAGACTTCAATAGAGAGATCAGGAAAATATCAGGAATAGCATCCAAAAACGAGACTTCATAAATTCGTCAATCTAGCTCAATAAATTAGTCTTCGAGCTCTGGAGACCTGAGTTTGATATTCTGTCCTTTCACACGGTCATTACAAAGCCCTAATGTAAACGAAAGGTTGGCTCATGATTGATTTTAAGTATGCAAGAAATGCTTGTTAATGTTTATTAAATACTGTGCATTAAAAGCTGTACAAGAACATATATTTCAGTCATACTTCCGGAGCTTTTATAATAAAAGCAAGAACTCTGATTATCTAAAAAGGTTTCCAAAGAGAATAAAAGAGTATACCGTTAATCCTTTATTAATATTTAGAAAACTAATGGAAGTTGAATCAACAAATGTAATCTTATACCGAGAAAATTTTAAAATTTTTGCAATAATTAATGGATAGTTTCAATGGTGTATTAAGTATAATTGTGAATTTCAGTTTTCTCCTCTGTGACTAAAATATTCTCAGCATAAAGAAAACTGACTGTTTCTCAAATTGAAAAGAGCAAAGGGAAATGTGAAATAATTAAGTCACACTTGAACACAATTTTGAATTTCTAAATATTTCACGTAGCTTAAAACAGGTAATTGTTTAAAATTCGTCATTAATCTACGTAATTTCCATCCAATTAAGCACAACTTTAAATGCAATGCTTTTAAAGCAAGTTAGATAATTTAAAGCGGAAGTAACTAAATCTTTAGGTTAAAAAATAATTTCAGCCTGAAAGTCTCATTAATTTTACTGCATGATATTTTGTGTTTATTTTTAAGAACATAACTTGGAGTGAAATAATGCCTTTTCAAAAGGGTTACACAAAATCCTTTTGGTGTTTTAGAGCACGTAAAACTTGTTTCAGCCCTTAAAATCTTCTTTTTGAGCTTCTCGGAATGATAAATACTGCCATAGCTGAACATGAATGCGTAAAATTTTGAAAGTTCATTCCTTTGATGTGTGAGGTTTGAATGAAGGAATAGAGCTCATTGAATAAATCCTTATATTTTAGTTTTCACTCGGAAGTTCGAATATTTTATTTGAAGTGGTGCGTGTGGAGAATTTCCGAAAACAATGAATAATACAGTAGTGTGTGTGTAGTGATGTAAACACACAACTTGGGGCTAAGGTTTTTTTTTAAATAGAAAATGTTTATCAAAGAGTGAGTTAAGCTCATGCTCATTAATAGGCACTTTAGTCGTTAAAAATACTTTTGATATCTTGTCAAAACTCTAAAATGGGGCAAGATTAAATAAACTTTGGGGAAGTAAATAAAAATATCAGACTGATAATTATTGACCGTATATATTTTAATAAAAATGTATTAATTCACTGATAACATCTAAAAATGTGTAATGAATATCAAAGCAGACTTTATTAAATAGTTTAAAGTTACGAGTATTTATGCATGAGCTCATGGGAAACAATTGTATCGGTCTATATGACCAAGCATTTGGCCGTTAGTTTAGACCATTAACTATTAATCTTTACAAAATAAATTTATTTTATTCAGTTTAGAATGTATATTTATATAGCCCAAAATCTTAAAAATTAAAAAAAATGTACAGTGTGATAATTTTCTTAGAAGGATTTATTTCATGATTTTCAGAATTTAGGTAGCATTAATTTTCACTCTCTACTAGAGTGAGAAAGATGTGCTAGAATAATGAAAAATTCCTGTTAATGTATTTCCCGAGAAGTTTTTCTCTTTACGGAAGAAATGCGAGAGAAACTGAAATTTCAGTGCAACTGTGAGGGGTGCAGGAATTATTTTATCTGTTTATAGATTGGGGGTTTTCATGCCTCGGCATTCATTCAATGATTATTTTATGCACTCATATGTGTTTGCTAAAGGTAAATTGAATTTATTATTATTATTTTTTAGCAGTAATTTCTTGTCTCAACTTCTTTTAATAGCATAAGTGTGCTAAACTGCTGTTCTGTGGAATATAAAATAAAACGAGGTATCTCCCATAAATAATTTCTTCTGGAGCTAAACAATAGAACTGTTGTAAGGGTCCCACAGCAAAAAGCAAACATTAATAAACAACATTCGTTAACCACAGTGAGATGAAAATTAGGGATGAAAATTATGGAAAAATTGAAAATTAGAGATGAAAATTATAGAATTTAAATTTTAGGTCGAAAACTTTCATAGAGAAACACAATACACTCTTAAATAATAAGAATCCAAAATATGAATATTTTACTGAAATCATGATTGTAACTTCATTTAAGAATGAAGTTACAAATGTACTAATATATATTTGTTACCCGCTCCTTCTGATACATGGTATGTTTACTCTAGTTGTGCTTTTTTGCCACCATTTTCACCGAAAACAAATTTTATCAACATAAACATACATCCTGTGAGGTTTATCTATCCAATGGTTTTCCATCCACTTACATTGTGTAGCTAGTTTTTTATTTTATGGATAGAGATGTCTCCGTTATGGATAGAGATGTCTCCGTTTAGAGATTTTTCCGTTTCTGATATCAGTGAAATTCAAGCACTCTCGTATATATTACAAAAGTATTTACTTAAATGTGCGTTATTTTGAAATTTAGCTTCAAAGTCAAAGTTATATATAATTTATAGCAATAACGGTAGGAGAATTAGTTTAGGAGATAAAAACATATAAAAAGATTGTAGTTATGTTTAAGTGAAATTTAATTTTTTTTAAAGACTTTTGTTAAAAGTTTATAACATCAGTTACGGAAATCATATTCTTTTAACGACTGGCATCACGTGAGCTAACTGATCTAGAACTCTAGCAAAAGGAATTGGACTGAAAATAGGGCTCTTTTGTTCGGATGCTAGACATATTAAAAACACTTAACTCTGAAACGATAAAGCATCAATTTAAAATATATTAATAACGATTATTTTTGATGAAAACAATCTTTCTGCTCATGAATATTATTTTCAATAATTAAAGAGTTATATTTTATTTTGTAGATGACTTCAGCTACAAATTATTCGAGTTAAATGCATTTAAGAAATTCTGTAGTTATCGATCATAGAACATAAAATATTTCATAGTAATATAGTCAATATTTGCAAACACAAAGCTAGAGGTCTCAGATAGATAAAGATTAAGGAAGAGGGAAAAATGCAGTCTAAAATGTTTATCTTACTTTAGACAATGCAAATATCTTAGATTTTACAAAATTGTTAGTTTAATAAAGAGGATCAAAGGATCAAGATCACTCTGTTTGCTAAAAACCTTCAAAATCAAGACCCGGGCGATATACGTTCATTCTTAGGAAGCAAGAATCAAGCTATTGGTGAATAAATTATTTTAAAGGATATCTTTAAAAGAATTGTTGTTCAGCAATTCTCCTGTCTTACGTTATCAAATTAAACTTATTATTTATAACAGAGAGGAAAAGATAATTATGTAATACTAGAGTGTTTTCAATGCTGATATTTTCAAAGAAATTCTTTTTTAATCTGTTACAATATTGAATTTATTGACCAACATTTATACTAAAATAAAAATACCATTTTTCTT
This sequence comes from Dolomedes plantarius, assembly GCA_907164885.2. Lineage (NCBI taxonomy): Eukaryota > Metazoa > Arthropoda > Arachnida > Araneae > Dolomedidae > Dolomedes > Dolomedes plantarius. The sequence goes on along the minus strand of OU015494.1, from coordinate 60,296,590 downwards.
TACCATGAAATAGTTGAATTTTTTTTCTGCTTTCATTTTATGAATATCCAAGGAATGAATTTGATCACTAAATTTGAGGAAGGCTGAGCTTACTTTATCTTTAGAGTCTAACTGGTTTCCAGTTACTGTCTTTGTTAATCCTGTCCGGTTACCTCATTGGATACTCGTTTAGATATACAATCCAAGAACTTTAGATATGCAATTTTCTATGCCTTCCAAGAACTGCACAAAGAAAAAATTCATACAGTTACGCGGGTAATTGAACTTAGCGTAGAGAACCAACCGTTTAAGTTTTCTGAGTGTACTTAAATCAGTTAAGTTTTAAGATGAAGGTGACACAGTCAATACGAACCTCGTTGTAATAAATATTGTATTAAGGGTGATGTACTACTCTCAGTAAAGAGCTTTGCTGTGCAGTTAGGACTTGCATTATACTTAAAAAAGGCTGGTGATAGTGGTGCAAAAGTGCAAGAGTGTTTATTAAAATATCTTCTCAAGAATTACCCAGATCTTCCAGATAGTTTCTCTAGGGCTAAAGAGATGTAATGAATTATTTAAAATCCTTTTATTTCATAAATTTAATAAAAATGCAGTAGATACATGTTTGAGGTATCCAAGGAGAAGAAATTTGCATCGATATGCTTTTAAATTTTTTATGTGAATTTGAATTAATGCCAATTTTACTTTGACTTTTTAGGTTTCCAAATATCGTTACCTGACGTCTTATCTAATTTGAATTTTACGCTTTTAACTAAAAGATAACACACAGAACATGTGTATATTCTAAAAGTTGTGTACTAATATTTACACACATTTATTGAAATGAACACCGAAATGCTTTACAATTCTGTCTTTCCGATGCTATGCATGTATTATATCGTAATGCGAAAATCCAGAGAAAATAGATACATTGAAACATAATTAAGTTTTCTCATAACCTATTAGATACACCGAAGAGAATAAAGTAACCACTATGCTTCTGAGAGGTAGAGAAAATGCATAATGTCGTAGTAAATTTTAAGAGAAAAAATGGGCAAGTTCCAGGCACTTTTTTCAATTGTAATATTCAATACATCTGTCCGAAGGGATTAAAAATGATCACCCAACAGCCATTCATATTCACTCCCCTATCAAACGTTAATAAAAGTATATTCTTTAAAACCCGACTTTAGAAACTACTTATCTTACTTTTATTATGATTTTATACTTAAAGAAATCTCAACGCACTTTATCATCAGCATGACAAATTCTTTAAAGGAGTGAAAATACACTTTTTGCACATCCCTCGGGATTTTTCATTTTCAGCTTTTTCCGAGCCCTTGTTTCATGTGTCAACGGCGATGATGAATGTGCGGCTCCAAAAAGCAGCCAAGTCTGTCTGATGTTAAGATTAAAAACGTGTTTGCAGAGATGTTAGCCTCACTCAATTAAAATCACTTTTTAAGACTTATAAATGCACTTTTTGACTTTGCCCCTTTTAATTGATTTTAGAAAATAAATTCTGGAAGCCTATAGGAAATGTATACAAGAACAAGTTTTTCTTACTGCCTATTTTTTATATTTGTTCTCCTTTAAGAAAATAAAAAATAGTATTAACTCAAAGAAGATTTATTCCTATATTTTTTATTTAGTTCATGGGAGAGTCGTTAGAAAGAAGTAGAATGATGGAGTATCTTCCTGTGCTGTTACATATCTCGGCCTAATTTATGTAATTCAAAGGGGTATGTTGCTGAGGGTTGCAGGATTATAGAAGTTGTGTCCAACAAAGTATCTTTGTAGTAGGCGGGCCAATCTAATGATTTTTTAAAAATTTCAAATACAGTACAGCCAGCTAACGATAGTCGTTAGGCACAGACATGCAATTATATACGTAAGCTAGGATAGATGAAGGACAGGAAACAAACATATATACATATAAAAATACGGAAAAAACAACACTACAATTATATTTACACAGAAAACGTAAGTTCTATGGCCTATCAGTAGTGCGAATACAGAGTTCGAGCTGATGAGGCAGGGCAAACAGCCAAGTGCAGGGCAACAGTTCATGTACTTAATGGTACAACAAAGGATTCAGCTAGGACTAAGAATAATTCCAATAGGGGGCAAGAGGGCTGCGAGACAATCAAGGTTCGGTATACGGCCTTTCCGAAATTTATTATCGAACACCAGCAACTGCTACCAGCAAAAACTTCATGGAGCTTCTTTTATCCCTGGTAAGTCCCCCTACATATTTTATTGTACTTTTCAAAATAAGAAATCTCTTACGGTTAAACCATTTCAAAAAGAGAAATTTGCAGTTTCCTTCCCAAAAATAAATTGAGTTAAAGTATATTGATTAGGCAGAGGTTTGATTCTTGGAGAGATTGATGAAGCTAAATACAGTCAATTTTCTTACTCTGCCTTACTTGTTGAATACACGCAGAAAAATGAATTTCTATTGAGTTTCCAGACATGAATGAGTTCTCCAAGAAAGCTCTTTATCTTTATTTAGAAATTTTCCTTCTTACCATGTCATTTATTAGAATTTATTAGAATGCATATGTCTAATAAAGAAGCTATGTATGTCACTGTTACTAGGTTATATACATACAGAGGCTGTTCGCACATTTTTTAGACGATTTTGGTAAGCGGTAAAAAAAAGCGCTTGTTGCAAAAGAAATAATTGCAATTGTACTATGTTTTTAAAAGTCAAAATTATCGTCTGCGACTTGAAAGTTTTGTTTTTATTCAAAATGGCGTTTTTAACAAAGCAGTGGTTCGAAGGCTACATTTATGCTCTTTCCGAAGAGAAATATGCATACTCCGTTATCCAAAAACGATGTGAGAGTCATGGTTTTGTGATATCTAAAGCGTCGATAGGTAATATCATCAACAAGAAAGGAAAAAAGCGTCAAATTGGAGCCTCAAGTGGGACAAAAATTCCAAACAAATATCCAAGGAAAAAACGGACATCTTCGACTATTGCAAAGGTACGTTGTTTAATGTTAAAAGAAAATCCCCCTAGTCAAAGGACAGTTGCAAAATCATTAAAATGCTCGGTGTCTATTGTAAACAAAATGATAAACGTTGATTTAAATCTTAAGAAAGCGAAAAAACGCAATGTGCAGCGTCTTCTTCCAAATCATATCGCTGAACGCAGGACACGCTGCAGAATTTTATATGAGAAACACTTATCCAAAGAAAAATGGAAAACAATTGTCGCAATAGATGAATCATGGGTGTATTTAAATGATTGCAACAAAAAAAGAGCCATTTATTATCATAAAATGGGAGAAAAAAACTTAAGTACATGGTTCAAAGAATCGAAAGAAAGTTTTTCTAAGGGATTCATCATTGTTGCTGGTTTTTCTTATAATGGCAAGTTAAAAATAAAGAGAGTGGAAAAAATGTCAAGATTAACTCCAAATACTATCAGGAACATATTTTATCGCCAATTTTTCTGAATGAAATACCATCGCTTTACCCACAGTGCCATCAATCTGTGAGACTCCATCAGGACAAAGCTAGCAGTCACACATCAAAATCCACTGTAAATTTCCTAAAAGAAAAGGAACAAAAAACTGGTATCAAGGCCATACCCTTCACTGATATCCCTACTAAATCTCCCGATGTATCACCTATGGATTTTTGTGCTTTCGGACTTTTAAAATCTGCATTATCCAAATGTCGTCCCAAAACCCTTACAGGACTCTGGAAAGTTGTTCAGGAGGAATGGGATAGAATACCTCTTCTGACACTTTAAAAGGCATTATTATCCTGGAAATTGTGGTGTCGAAAGATAGTTCAGAATAAGGGATGTCAAACAGAACATTTAAAACACAAGAATTTTATGTAATTTAGTTTGTGAATACAATATACATTGTCTAAAAAATATGTGAACAGCCTCTGTATACATTCAAGTTCTAAGGTCTCCTATTTTTTTCCCTGAATAGCACTTGCACTAGGAAAAGCTAGAACTAATGTCACTTCTCAATATAGTCCCCCTGTAACTAGAAACATTTTTTTCAACATTCACGCCACGACTGTATGGCCGCTGTGAACGCTTCTTTTGGGGTCTGTTGATGAGACCACTGGAAAATCGTTGATACAAGGGCCGCCTGACAGGAAACGTGTGGCCATGTAGACAATCTTTCAGCGTTGGGAAAAGTTAAAAATCGTTTGGTGCAAGATCATGTAAGTAGCAAGTATGAGGAATCCCTTCAAAGTTGTCGTCATGGAAAAACTGCTACTGAAGGGTTGCTCTTGTAAAGTAAATGACGTCATTTTTAGTGTCTAAAACACACCTATTGGCAGTTGGCGGCATTTGAGTTCTATGAACCAGATGTAACTGCCATCTATCCCTCATAACCGTAAAAAATGCTCCCATCTTTAAAAAAATATCCCAAGTTTCTATTTGCTCCCATTCTCAAGAAAAATAAATAGGAGACTTAGAACTTGTATGCATCTCATGTATATATATATATATATATATATATATATATATATATATATATATACACACACACACAAGGTCATCTAAAAAGTTGTCCGTCATTTCAGTTGTGCATACCAGGAACAACAATCGACCGATCGGATTTTGCGGAGCTGCAGATGGCATGTTAACTCTGGGAGTTTTAATTTTCCAGGTCTTGGTGACCGTGACTTCGCATGGGGCATGCGCTAACGCTGTGATTTCGCGCTTCCTCCTACATGGGTTTTGACGTTGGATAGGCACGGACGGTCCAATTTTTTGGCCACCAAGAAGATCTGATTTGACTCGTTGAGACTTTTTTCTATGGGGTTTGCTAAAAAACATTGTATACGCTGAGAAATCCGGGACTACGCCATTTACCGGACAGAATCACTGCTGCAATAGTGACTGTGACTCCTGTGATGGAGAGTACCTGGATGGAAATCGACTATCGCATAGATGTGTGATGAACGACGAGGGGTGCTCATATCGAAACCTATAAGGTAATGTCCAAAACTTGAATCGTCTGTATCATTTGGGGAAAAAAATTAAAACCATGAGTACTATTATATGGTTCTTTATTTCCCTTTGGAAATAAGGACACCTTTTTCAACTACCCTATATATGTATATATATATATATATATATATAAAATCTATCTTGGTACATTCATAATCTATCGCTACATTCATAATAAATTTTGCTACGATCTTAAAAGAAGTTTTATGTAATTAGTTGGAGGTTATATTTTAGAGAAATTAAAAAGAAGAGTGTGAGAAAGAGAGAAACTCTCAGCATCTATACGTCAGGTCTCTCTGGTTGTAACAAAGTGAGATCGTATCCGAACTCCCCCCAAAAATAACAAGGATTTTCGATTCATATTTAGAAATCTCTACAGTTAAGTCTTAAGATATTAATTTTTAAAATTTTTAAAAGAATATTTACTACTTTTTCTCAAGAATATTTACTACTTTTTCTCCCAATTAAAAGTCAGTACAGTTGGAAATTACTAAATAAGTAGAAATTCTACTTTCCAATTTGTCTAATCTCGTAGTATGAAGGAATATGACCACAGATTAAACAGCCTAAATGTATACCACTGAGTCGCAAGAAATGTTATATAACTAATGCTTGATTCTTAACATAATTTACTTTCCCCTGTTTCAGGATTTTGAGGGTAATTTATAAAATCCTACGCAGTTCAGGATTAAAGTACGAGTACATCCGGCCAATAAGAAGACAATTTACTCGCCATGTTTAAAGTTACAGAACCGATGAATGAGATTAATTTATTCCGCATGTAGAGAAACGTATATACCACGACAGTTTATGTTCAATGGATACTTTATTAAGTGAAAAGCAAGGGAAGGTCACAGTAATGTTACATACCCGGGATGGTGAGTGTCATAGGGACATGACAGTAGTGTCACGGCCAGGGGCAGGAGAATTGAAAATTACGGGACGAAGTAAAAAAATTGCTAAATGTAAGAAAGAAACATGGCAAATGACGGGCAATAAAAGAGAAGTGGAGAGAGCCAACAATATAGCGAAACTAAATATATAGATTGTGCTTGTAGCAAGAAGTATAAGATAAAAGTTCAAGAGAGTGAGTTGCAACGAATAGAAGAAAAGAAGAAAGGGAAGACTAAATTTATGATGGCTATAAAACAGGCCACCCTGCTTGATGCCGGAGCATGGGAAAAAGTTAAATTAGAGGGAGAATTTTATAAACCCGCCCTCGATGCGCATTGGTGAAAAGGGGATTGAGAAGAGGTAGCCACGGACGAATGACGATGGCATGGTAATAATATGACCAATGGAAATTGTAAGAGGTGGAGTCAGCATTAATAAGAGAAAATAATATGAAATAAGATGGGGAGGCAGATAAGAAGGAGAGTTAGTCAGAAGTTTGAAATAGAAGTAGTGCCAATCCGATGAATGTACGAAGTACCCCGATGATATAAATATAAGTCTTGGCCCATGCAAAGGAGCCCTAATACCTAGGAAGAGAGCACCCCAGTGTCCCGTGCCGAGGGCTTGCAAAGAGTGAAGAAGCCATATAACCTATGATACCCCAGTTTACTGTGTAGAGTGTCTGCCACGATTGAAGGAGCCTTGTACCAGACGAGCCGGACGATGGCCGAATGGCTAGGGCGCTGGCTTGCGGTATCAGAGTCTGTGGGTTCGAATCCCACTCTTGGCATGGACGTTTGTAGCCGTTCGGAATCGGCTTTAAGCAGTAGGTCCCGGTCTAATTAGCCCTCGTGTAGCAAAAAATGACCGTAGCGCTCCAAACCAAAACTTGTACCAGACGAAGACTGTGCCTTAGTTCCCGTGCGATGATAATACAACGAAGTTTGTCCTTACGAGTGCCAGCTGCCCATCATAGTGATCCAACAGTCATCTTTCGAGGTACCGACTTTTGCGTTTCCTTTTTATATTACCGCCATTGCTTCTCAGTGTGTAGCCTTAATAAGTCATATAGAGCGCGATGAGGATGTTATTTGAGTATAAAATGTTAAGGAGATGACCGATAATTCGTAAAAAACAATTTAATTAATATGATGTATGCTTAGATATGAGTAAATATTGGTAGTAATGGAACAAGGTTATATGAGTGATTATGTTTATAAAATGTTATCATAATAATTGAATGAATTAAATATATGAGTCATAGAGAATTAATTTAGTAGTAATGAAGTTGAGAGTAATATGTGTAGATGAAGTACGAAATAGTGTCATAATAATTGAATGAATTAAATATATGTGTCGTGGTGAAGTAACTTAGTAGTAATGAAGTTGGGAGTAATGTGTAAATGAAGGATGAAATATTTAGTAGGATTGTATCGTGTTATTTATGTGTTTAAATATTCAATAAATTGATTTGTCAGTGCAAACCAGAGTTGTTTCCATCATTTGGGAATCACAATTAATCAATGTACTAACCACAATCTTAAGCAATGAATTCAAAATCATTATTATTATAGAATATTTAATATCTAATACCCCAATCAATTAAATATTCTCTTTTTCCCCGCCACAGTAAGTTAACCCAGGAGAGAAAAACTAATTACTAAACAATTTGGATAGAAGAGTTATAAAAGGATTGCTCTGTCATATTTAAAAAATATAAAACAAACAAACACACACACACACACATATTTAAATATATATATATATATATATATATATATATATATATATATATATATATATATATATATATATATATATATACATACAGGGTTATCAGGAAAGAATCATCCGATTACAAAATTTAATATTTTCCATAATTGCAAACAGAAAATTATAATTAATATGTCATTGTAAAGGAAAAATGTTAAATTTTTTTTTCACAGGTGTTCGATATGACTTCCTTTAGTCACCCGTATAATATCATTGCGATATGCCATTTCTTGCCAAACACGTTGTAATGTTTCAATATTAGCCGTTTGTAAAGCATCACAAATGCATTGTTTAAGTTCGGGAGAACTTGTAGGCAAAGATGGTATGAGCACAAGATCTTTGACATATGTCCAAAGGAAGAAGTCACATGAGGTTAAGTCCGGTGACCTAGGGGGGTTAGCTGTGTAGGACCAAATCATCGGCTGCACTGCGACCAATCCAACGGTGTGGAAGTTCTCTGTTTCGAAATTTCGTCACTAGGTTTCAGTGCTTGCATGGTTTGCAGTTTGTAAGGCTTAAAATGTAATTTTTTTTCTCGACACAGTACAAACGATAGACTGGGGTATTCCAAGTTCATGACTAGCACCAACCGTCGATTTCTTCAGAATGCGTAAAAAAGTCTCTCGCTCTCTTTCAATATTCTCTGCTGAAACACCTGGTTGCCCTGGATTTTTGCTTTTACACAGGTAGCCAGTTTCCCGGAACTGGTTTTATCACCTTCTAATACTCTAAGATGTTGGTGCTTTATTTGTAAGGTACTTTCTCCTAAATTCACGATGAACAGTGTTTACTCACTGATTTCTTGCAAAGGAGAGCACACAAAAAGCTTTCTCCTGTTTAGACGCCATATCCGCTTCTTTTCAAAATTTCAAAAACAGCTTAATGACAACAGTGCTGCCACCAATTGAGAAAACAAAATGTTACAAACTAAAAATTTAACATTTTCCCTTTACAATGATATATTAATTATAATTTTCTGTTTGTAATTATGGAAAATATTAAATTTTGTTATCGGATGATTCTTTCCTGATAACCCTATATATATATATATATATATATATATATATATATATATATATATATATGTACATTGTTATAAAGACAGAAAACCAAATTGATCTTCTAGTACCGATTAAACCATATAAGAAGAAAAATCTCTTTCTCGACCTTGTTTACGGTTTAAAAGTTGGTAATCGAATTTCGGTTTTCTAGTTTGTTAAGAGATCTTATTAAAATTCTTATTTATCAAAGAATTATTTTGGAATAAATTCTTGTTAAAATTCATGCAATTTCAAAAGCACAAATAACTGAGAGGTATTGATTTGCATTTTAGTGGCTAGAAACCACATGTTTTTATTTCGATTTCTTTCCTGTCACCCAATCCCAATTAACTAATGCCTTATTCTGAATCCTACTCAAATATCAAAAAAGAAACTCCATACAGCAATCGATAGGGAAATCTATGGTTACATATAAAATGTCAGAATGTAAAAGAAGCATCAAATCAGAAAAAAATGTATCAACTAAAGAATAGGTAAATAGAGGAATGTTGGTGCTGCGTTGATGGTCTGAATAGACAGCAGTATAGTTACATCGAAGTACTTAAGTCACTACTTTTGAATATATATTCTATTATCAGCAGTTGTTCATGACCGACAATGAATTCTTTTACTCAAAAACCAATTTAGTATGAAAGCGTTTTATTAGACAATAACCACACAATTCTATAACCTAATGCCACTAAACTAGTTAAGAGAAACAAAAACAGTTAAAAAGATTTACGATACTCATACACACACACACACACACACACACACACACGCACACACACACACACACATACACACACACACACACACACACACACACACACATATATATATATATATATATATATATATATAAAATGCACAAACACTATAAAATTTCTGAGTTCTTATTTTTAAAGGAATCTCAAATTCTCTTGAAGAAAAAAATTTTACGCTATCCTATTAACTACTTGAATTTCTTTTTTCAATAAATCGCCCGTATCACGTGTGGTTACATATGTATGAGGCAGAAGAAGTCACGATATAGTATTCTGTCGCTAAGGAAATAAAACCAACTAATTCAAATAAAGTGTAAAAAGGAAAATATTTCCGATTCCCGCTGAGTATACTATTCGAAGTGGAAAAAGCTTGAAAATTCCTTTTAGAAGACGCGTACGGTAAAGATAACAGAATTTTCTCGAGTGTAAGAGAACACGTTGAAATATGTGCATTTATATACAATCCCACACACATACATTTGTTAATATATATAAGCATACATGATTACACCCACACGCATATATATATATATATATACAGTGGTACCTCGTCTTACGAGTTTAATTCGTTCCAGGACGGAGCTCGTAACTCGAAATACTCGTATCTCGAATCAATTTTCCCCATTGAAATGAATGGATATGCCATTAATTCGTTCCGGGCTCCCCCCAAATACCGCAATTTTTTGTTACATGTTTTTAAATAAGAAAAATAATGCTTATATGCGACGAACATTGTATAAAATCGCAATACAATAGAATGTATTGTAAAAAATTTGTTTTTTTAAGTCTAATGTACAACATTTACCTGGGAGAGCAGACTTGAAGATGCTGATGGAAGAGGAGGAGAAAGGCTGAACTGAAAAATTAAATCTTATTCGTTGAATTTACCTTTTCGCCTCGCTTTCCTCACTTTCGCTTTTATTACCAGCTACTCTCTTAAAGTGATATAGTGAGACACGGAAGCTGGGTGATTGCTGCATCATTCACCGTGCCTGTATTGTCCAGATTCTTCTTTCTGAGAAACCGAAGAACGTTTTCTCAGCATACGTAGAAGGGGGAGAGTTTCTGATCCTAGGACCAAGGTCATCCCATCCCTTAGACCCCCCATGGAGAGTTCCAGTGTGGGGGAGGGAACTGAAGCTGTCTCTCGGCTTGAGAGGTTGGGCGCTGTTCGATTTCTGAGGGCGACTCAAGTTTGGGCAGAGCAAGCATGGTAATTGTTCAGTGTTAATCTCTCGGTTTAAGACTGGATAGTAGTCTCAGAATAATATGTATACAATTGTATAATATTTGTACATATTACAAGGCTGTAAATATTATATGCTTCTTGTGTTCTCATTTGATGAGCACGCAACGTGGCTTTCGCTGCTCAAACTAGTGGTGGAATATCTGAAGCTTGCTTGTAACCCGAATTTTAGTTCGTAACTCGAAGCAAAAGATCTACCGAGAGAAAGCTCGTATCTCGAAAAACTCCTGAGACGAAACACTCGTAAGTCGAGGTACCACTGTATATATATATATATATATATATATATATATATATATATATATATATATATATATATATACATCATATATCTAAAGTTTGCAAATACTATAGCCATATGCATGGCGCAGCCTAGCAGCTAACACAAAAAGAACAAAAACACAGGTGCATTAGCACCCAAAGATAGAAATATAGGTGAATGAACACCCAAAAGACAAAAAGTCAAGCAATTAGACTGAAAAAAGTCAAAAGATATCAAGAAAATCATCTGTCTTTGCTTGGCTCATCAGCCGTGGGCAAAGCAAAGAAACAATCAACACAAGTGGTTTCGCCATGGTGTCATATATATATATATATATATAAAACTTTTATAATGAATATGGCTGAATCAGATGACAAAAAAACTAAAAGAAATTGTTATGACACGACGGTCGTAGGTAGGTGCTACAAAATAACCGCTTATAAAAGAAATATGAGCACCACCCCACGGGACCACTTGTAGACCTGCAAATAAACGAAAAAAGAGAAGTCATACCAGAATAAACTGCGTTAAAATAGAAATCTTCGTATCCAGGCTTCAGAGCTCGTACAAAAGAACAGACGACTTAGAAACGATGACCATATCCGTCTATATCTTATATGCGTAAGCCAGTACACGTGCGGTCGTTCCATCACATACGTCAGCAGCCATCCTGCCCCGGGCGTCCAAGGGCTTTAACCCGGGCCATTCATATTCTTTACGTGTGCAGTGGAATATCCAAATTAGTAGCGGCCGACCCAATATAGCATTCTAAAAAGTCCAACGGTATGCTATTATCATAATATTGTTTCGCCTTGAATATAAAAAATTGCTTACTAATAGCTTCTTTAGAATTACATATTCTGCAAAATCTTAGTATCTGACATAAGATAATATTGATAAAGATTCTCTTCGCAATGTTTGATGACCAGTGTGTTAATGATATTACTTTAAAAGGGAACGTTATTATTTTATCGTATACTGACATATATAAAAACTGTTTTTTATTTCGAAAGCAATATCTAGGAAGTCCGCGTTAAAAGATTCGTCATTTGTGTTTTTTAATGTAAGGCAGTCTGGATATATATTCTCTAATCTGAAATTGTCTGGCGTATTAAAAATAATAAGATCATCAATATAACGAAAAATCTTTAAATCCAAATTAACAGAATCCGACATATTGTATGCACGCTCATAATAAAATAAAAATAGGTCATAATAAAATAAAAATATGGGAACTAGTTACTCCAGTACTGCAGCCAACCTATTTTTATATCATCCATAATAATTATATCATCCATATACAATACAACAATACCTTCATTAATGAGATTTCGGAATACGTGAAAGATATATCTTTGAAAAACACTGGGGCTGTTAGAGAGACCAAAAGGTGTTTTCAAAAATTCATATTGTTCACCAGGAGCTACAAAACTAGTAAATTTACGACTATTTTCTTCTACTCCGACATGAAAACAGCCATTTCGGAGATCAATCGTTGTGAATATTTTTGCACCCTGTAATTTATCCAGAACGTCTTCAATTAACGGTAAGGGGAAACGATCCTTATTGTTTTCTTATTTAATGCTCGGTAATTAACTCATAGTCTCGTAGATCCGTCTTTTTTCTTAACCAGAACAATCGGGCTCGCATAATCAGAGCAACTAGGTTTAATTATTCCGGCTTCTAACCATTCTTTAATTTGTTGATCTACAAATGATTTCTCGGGAATTGCTAAACGTCGAGGTCTTTGATACACGGGAATATCGTCGTTTAAAATTATCTTCATAGAAATATCTACGGTTTCCGTTTTGTTTGGCGTATATTTAGATACAAGTTTAAAAATAGTGTCTCTTCGTTGCTTATCTTTAATGTGGTTTAAATCTATTTCGTTAGAAACAAAGTTGGGTAAAATTTTTCCATCAAACAATCAAACATGGTTGTTCGTGTTTGGAGGGCTGCTGAATGCATCTAAAGAATCTTTTTTCAAAATAACGTCATGTGAATCAACAGAGTGGTGGCAACTAATAAGGTCCAAAGCTTACTCGCCTTCGTTAGGGCACTCCGTTGCAACCAGCAATTCGAAGGATCGTGACCATTGATTTCCACGCTATGCCATTAAAAGAACCTTGGTAAACAATTCTTAGAGGCCTAGTCCTACTATGATTTATGGCGGGGAGAGAGCAAACAGCTTGTTAGACAGTCCTTTCATAATTCAAGCCGCGATCGTTTAGTTACACTGCAACTGGCAACCACTGTCGAACAATACCCGTCAGATAATTTTATGTCGTTCATACATGACGCCTTATATGTACAAGAGAATTTTTCTCTGCGGGAACACAGCGACTGATATTCACGGGTTGAGTCGGGGTTTTACTATTTTTCACCGGGACAGTTAGCAGAAACCGTCCATTCGTAAACTGGTTACAATGAAACATTTTCTTCCGCGATCTTTAAATGGCAAAAACTATGATTTTTATCACCGAAGTTTTTACAACGCTGAATGCGGGGAGACGTCTGAAGAGGGGTGAAAGTTTTTTCTTTTTTGTCGTTTCTGGTTCAGTTGAAATCGTAGTATGATTTAGTATTTTTTCGTACAATACCAAATTTTTCCTTGAACTCTTTTAAATCTTCGCACCGTAAAGAATTACTTTTGTTAGACGGTTTATCGGGAATACCATCTATAACATATGATTAGGGATTCTGTTTCGATGTTACCTCTGCTTGCTAGTTCTTTCATGACCAGAAAATATTCTTGCAGAGATCCTTCGTGTTTTAAACGACGTTTCGTCAACATTTTATGGAGGTTGGGCGCTTAGCACTTCGAGGCAAATTCTGTCAAGAGGTAATTTAAGCTTAGCCCCACGAAGTTAAGCCAGACTTCACTCTGAATAAAGAGTTTCGCTAATCCAGTAATGATCGTTTCGCGAATATTTTTTGAAGATCATTCCATTCGCAAACTACCTGCCGTTTCTTCAAAATAGTTATCCACTTTTCGATGGAATAATTATCTTCCCCGTCAAACTTCTCAAACTGTCTTCTGTATCATGATACGAAATAGTAAATTTAGAAAGTTTATCTACTGATTGTTCTAAACGGGTTAATTACACTAACTTCGCTACGAATTTTCTTCATTCAATTGACGTGCTCGACGTCAGATCTTCCGCTATCAGATTCAAATTATCATTTTTAAGCGTCTTTAATATCTAATAGGCTATCGAGAATTAGAAGAGTAGCCGAGAAACAGTTCATTTCCGTCACAATCAATACCATAAATATTGCAAATTGTATTAAATTCGCAAAGCCCTAACGTGTTTCACAGCAAAAGTTACCCCATTTTCTTTTTCATAGGGTTATCGTTTTTTCTGGTAGTCAAAGCCAGAAAATTCTCGTAACGCTTTCCGGTTTAATCGTCACCTTCAGTTTTCATAAACAAAATTATGCAAACATCTTATAGAATTAACAGAAGCAGACTTCAAGTTTGCTTTGATTCGGGGAATATCAGCTAATTTCATTTTTTCCATTTAGAATCGTCTAATCGTAGCAAAAATCGTAATTATTCGTTAACATAAAATAATGCTCGTAAATCGTATAAATAGAATTATCGTAATTAGCCGTAATTCGAAGAAACAAAACAGTCACTATCGTAATTCATAAAAATAGGATCTTCAGTTCGGAGTCCGTTGCGTCGTTAATGCGTTGATGGGGATTACGTCGGTGTGTTCGTTGATAACATTTAATTCATACCCCATCGCACTTATGACACCATGTTGGGGGGCAGGGGGTGGAGGTAAAACATCCACAACAGAAACTCACCATCGAAAATAACAATGAACAATATAAAGTTTATCCAAAGCGGGAGTTCTTAATGTTCTCCCCAAACAGAGTAGAGGGGTCGTGATAATGTTCGTGCTAGCGGCGCCCTCTTGCGCCAGACATATGTGTTTTACAGTTCATAGTTAAAGTTCAGTTTCTGCTTTCTATATATATAATATATATATATATATATATCAAATGAATGTCAGAATGTTTGCGTTTAAATAATGGACCGTTTCTGAATGATTTTGTGGGTATAAATTTTATTCTTTGCAATTCCATTGAAACACTTGGAAAATAGCTAAAATGAGGACATTCGTTACCAGAAATCCGCGGGTTTGAGAGCTGCAGGGCCTTTAGTTGAGTAATGAATAATATTAATATGTTGTGTTACAAAAGAGATACAAGTTATGCATTGCTTAAGTACGTCGGTTTCTTGACCATTAAAGCTCTGTTTCGTGATATGAGGGCAAATATACTCATTGAAGGCAGTCGAAATGCACAGGACCAAAAGAGTTTGGGACTGGGAACATTACGTGTAAATCCTAATCTATCTTGGGAATAGCATCTAGGGAATAGGTTTAAACATGAAATTCCTTTGTTTCTTAAACTTTTGTACTCATAACCTGAAGATATTTTTAAATATTTAAAATAATTTGAGCAGGAAACAAAGTTCTGGGTAGGTTAACATCATAAGAGGTTTAATGTGTTAATTTCAGCCTCTAATTTGTTTAGATCGTTGCCAATACCGTCCCTCCCCATTTGAATTTATATATTATTGTAACAGTAAATTATAAACCAATTATTTTCTAACACTTCTCATATAAGTGTTTAACCCTTTGCTCCCCGGTGGTTCCATATAGTGGAACACCAAAATTTACTCGCTTCTAAAACCGTCAAAATTCTGCGGAAAAACTAAGCAATAGCTTCATTTTTTACTTTGATCTACTCTTTTTGATAATACATGGCAGCGTGTCACAAGCCCATATATACCCTCGTTCCAGTGGCGTTATGAAAAAGAGCCATATTTCAGATCCATAATTTAAAAATCATTTTTAAATACAAAAAAATGCAAGGGAAAAAATTTCTATGTTATTGTATTGGCTATACTCTAAACTATTTATTCTATATTATTTTAATTTCTTATACCGAAACTATAGCAATAACGAAAGGTTTTCAAAAGGTGTTCCATGATATGGAACACTGGAAACTAGAGCAGTTTGAGCAGTAGAACACGGTTCTCTCTGGCGACCTCTCTGTCCAGCTTAGCCAGTCCCAAACCGGTTCAACTTCTACGCATACCTCGAACAAAAGCCCTATGTCCAAAATTCCTGTTGCAAACTAGTCCTCCGGGCTCCATCGTGTTCGTCGATTGCCTGGGCAGCATCTGGCCATCCGAGTTAGCAATAGTAAACTCGAGGACTTGCAATGTGGTTTTTGCTTTTTTCAGAGGGACTGACGGCTTCCAAAATCATCGCGCAAGCAAAAAAACTAGGTTATTGAATATTTTTAAGTGTCGGAATGCTTTTGTACATAGGAACTGTAAATATTATTTAAAATCATATATAATCAAGTTTTTTTTATTGTGTGTTTTTTGTATATAGGAACGCTTTTGTAACAATAGGAACTGCTTTTGTATATAGGAACTGTAAATATTTATTTCAAATCATATATAATCAAGTGTTTTTTTTTTGTATTTTATTGTGTGTGTGCGTTTTTTTCTTTTGTTCGCTTCACCGCAATGCTCGCTTAGCCGCACTTTTCAAAACGCTAGTTTCCCAGTGTTCCAGGTCATGGAACACCCACAAAATCGAAACCGGAAGTGCCAATCTTTATGAAATTTTTAACTGTGTCCTCCTTTAAGCCTAAACAGAGTGCCTACAAATTTTTAGGTCAGAATTTCAACTTTAAAGGGTACTGGGAAGTAAAGGGTTAAATGAAAATATTTGGCAAGCCATTTATTAAAACTAATGTGATAAAGAACAGAATTTTGATGTAATGTCAATGCTGAAAACATTTTTGAAGCTGATTTCTGATAAAGACACTAATGCTATATAAAAAACTCAAATAACGTTATACTATTTTAAAATTTTAAAAAATTGTAAAGAATCTTTTGTTCCTGTTTACACTGTACTCTGTAAAGCCTATTTTAAATTAATATTTATGCTACCCAATGTCTAATACCATTTCATTACTTACGTCTCAAAAATGTCTAAACATATGTGAACGTATAATCATTTTTAACATTTAACTCACTACTTTATCTTTTAACACAGCTTACAATTCTTTCTACCTTTGCAAGAAGTAGTAAAATAAATACATGACATCGAGAATTTAATCTGTTTTTAGCTATCTCCTCGAACTTCACCTTAATCGTGTTGCCAAAACTATAATAGAACGTTCGATGTACCTATCCTGAGTGTTAAAATAACCCCCAGATTCATTAAAAATGTTCATTAGCGTGCTTAGAACTTTCCGCAGGATGTGGAAAGTAAAACTGAGCATAAAATCTTTTTATAGATGATGACACGTCATATGCAAATTGTAAGAGTTTAGATTGATTTAGTGTAATTTATAAGCGAGTTTAAAAATGAAGGGGTTGTAAAATTCCAGACCGGGTGAATGAAGAGAAATTCTCTCAAAATCATTTCAGAAATGCTATAAAACCGTACATAAAATTTAAAACCTGAGAGCTGCGTAATCTTTAGACTAATGGAGACATAAAAAGGATCCGTAGGATACCAGAGATACGAAGACATCAGAAAATTTTGTTTCTTAACAGATTACATGGAGCATGATTAATAACTGAGTTAAAAGTTTAAATATAATGGTTCCTAAATAGTTTCAATGTGGATATTGATATGCAACCCATTGATGTATGTACTCTGTATGACCAAATTTTCTGAAATCTAACGAAAATTAATTCACTCCTATACATTGTACTACGAGCTCAGAGAGATTTAAAGGTACACTGATTTTAGAAACCTTCTGTTAAAGAAATGCTAAGGGATAAGAATGAAGAAGTGAGCGAAAAAAATACCAACTAAGGGCAAGTTCGGCTATTGCATTTTTTTTTTTAATGCGGACGGCACCTTGTCACGAAGACATTCACCTATAATTTCACCGCAGTTTTGCTGGACACTTTATTATGGGGCCAGCAACATATATGGCAACCGCCTATATGGCGGTTGGCGGCCGCATATAGGCGGACCAACATTGCCCCTATGAAGGAACGACACAACCGGAGGCATTTTAGTGGCGCTTCGCCAGGATTCGATCTGAGCACCCTCCCAGCACCGAAAACAGCGCTCTGTACCACAAGGCCGCCACGGCCCCCAGCTATGTAATTAAAATAATGTTTAAAACAGAAGAAGTTTAACGACAAGTTTCACTTTTAAAAGTAAAGAGTTTAAAGAAAGATTGTTCTTGAATATTTTTGAATGGATGTTATTATGTAAACCATGATGTATGTACACTGTATGATTTATAAGTCTATGGACATCCAATTCATGTTACTTAATTCATTCACACACGTCATGCTACGGGCTCAGAAAGGTGTAAAGTACAAATGTGTGTTCAAAAAGCTCGCGCTAAGCAATATTCGTGGGATAAAATAAGGATGTGAACTACGAACATCAATGAAGACAAAGTACTAGGAGTTACCTGGTGGCAAATTTATTTGTCATACTTCAAACGTCTTGTTATTTGCCGATCTACAAGCAAGTGACTGCAAATAACTGAACGGTACTATTGCAAGTAAATCCCTCTTAGTAATAATACTTTAAAGAAAAACATGTATGAGATACAGCAACGCATTCGGGAATAGTAGTGTACCGAGGAGCTGTGAGATGTTGAATATGAAGAGGTGACTGCATCTAAATCCTTCTTTCACAGTTCCTGAAGAGAGTGAAACTTTGATGCACACCCTGCAAGAGCTCCCAAACATCAGTAACGTTAGCCAATGACTATTCATAGGAAGATCAGAAAATGAACTCTCGTAGCCGAAAGTAACCCTGGGAGCAAAAAGTAGCTTTAGTAATGTAGCTGTGGTGCAGAGATAGCATTAGACGGTAATTATATTTAGTTGTTAATTAAATATGATTTATAAACTGTCGCTCAGGATCCTAAAAGGTTGTACTTTTAGGACAATACATGACATTCGTGGAACAATCATTGAAAACGTCGGTAATTTTATAATTAAAAACTCATAGAGCAAAAGTAGAAATGCAATGCTCTGGAACTATAATTAATCCTGATGAAAGGAGAAATCATAAAAAGAAGAAGAAATACTACAAATTACTTGTATCTTCCAAAAGTTGACAGCCATACTCGAAATATTCTTATTATCTATTTACTTAAAACTGTGGATTTTTTTCATTCTAGGGTTAAAAGAAGTCTTATTGTTCCATTATTTCTTTATGCTTTATGTGTCAGAGTGAGGACATATGTTACTTTCTCTTAATAAAGACAGACAGTATAATTTAATTTCTTGAAACGTATTAGGTTACTCAGTGTTTTTAAGTTCAGTTACAAAGTTTACGATTTATGTAATTTTCATAGATAGAAGTAGTGGTTCATTTTAATTCCACACATTAGACATTACGAAACGATATAAATTCTTGGTATGTGATATTTATTTTGATTAATATCAGATGTGATTATCTCTCGATTAAGGAATAAATTATTGAAGTTTTCTCTAATGTATAAAATTAAATACTGATAATTTCAATGCTCTTTTACGTTAGTTTATTACTAAAACACATTTGGAAGTAGAAGTATGTTTAAAGGAAATGATCAAAGTGTTTTGATTAATTACCCTATATCAGGTACAGTGACAATTTTATAAAGTAAAATGAACTTTTTAAATACTTTGTCTGAAAAAGCAAAAGAAGTTTAATCAAAGATGAGGTTTTGATTCAATTTGCAATAATCTGAATGTTTTTAAATGAAACATGATGTCATAAAGGTAGTAAATCACTAATTTATTACAGTTTCTATCAGATATTTCCTTAAAGACACACAAAAGAGATTAACTGTCCTATATGATAGTTTTTGTTTACATTATATATTAACTATTATTAGCTAACAATTAAAAGTTCTAAACGTTTTAAGTAAGTCAATATTGATTTTATGAAGTTAAATTAACGTGCGGTTTTTTTTTGATTTAGGAGTAACCCATAAGTGTCAAAAACAACTGATCAACCTTTTCTTCTTGGAAGAATTTTTCTTACCTTGTTCCATTTACACATTACATTTTTAAGAATATTTGCGTATCAAGTTTCCGACATTATCCCTATTTTTGGGCCAATACATGCTAAAACTTTTATTCTGAGATTTAATATCCCCACGAAAATTTACTTGTGCATTTTGATTTTATGGTCTGCATTTTTATGTTAAACATAATTTGTTATCAGAACTAAATAACCACAGAAAGCAAATTTGCTGAAAAGTGCTTCTTACAACTTTTTTTTTTTTAATTCCAAAGACTTATCCAATAACCTATGTGTCTTTGTCCTGCTTCCAATATAATTCTCATCGTAAATGAAAGTAGTGCTGAGCTATGGCTTATAAATGAATGTTTTCCCCCATCACTAAATGTGCAAGCTTACGGCTCAGAGTCCATGGATTAAATGAGTCATACCAAGTATTAGTAGAGCTTTTACGTGAAGATATATCTCATGAAGAATGGATTGATCGGTGTAGACGCACTGAAATCTATAAGTTGATGTGGCTGAATATAAAGGAGGAGAATAAGGGGTAATTTTTGTATTACTTCCTAGCTATTCAAACATATTTCTTATTGTTTGTGAAACTATTGTTCCCTTGAATTGTATAAAATGCTGTGGATAATAAATGCAATCAAAAGAATATGGAACATCGGTCGTCGACACTTAGATGCAGTGAAAAATTCTTTCTCTTTTTACAAATTATTTTTAGAGGAAATGAAATATTTCTCGCTTTTTACTCTTAAAGGGTTGTCAGAGGACACCCATAGTCGTAGGCGATTATAGATCTTAATAACACAAGAAAATCGGTGTAGGTCATGTCAGCACTCCGAACAAGAATTAGTCGTCTTGATGCCTACTATCACCCCTCTGAATTTGACGGTCGAATTCGGCCCTGTATATTTCCTTTATAGAATTTGGGATAAATGTTTGGCTTAGTTTCTACCACTTTTGATAGGATAACGGTTGTTTATTTCATGAATTCTAACTTTGATTTCTATTTGTGATGAATGAAAACATTGTCTTTAGTAAACAGTGCTAGTAACTTTAATATAATTTTAAGAAGTAAACAGAGTTTAGCAAAAAGTAACAATACTTTGACAGTTAATGAGTTTTTAAAAACTAGATTAGAGGACTTTTACACCAAGGGCTCGCCCAAATACTAGTTCCACCTCTTTATTTGATATAACAAAATAGCAACTTAATGCCTAGGCAAGCACAAATCATGGGACTCTTTTCCGTCAGATGCTGACCATTAAACTGTAAAGGCATTTCGCCTTCCTTAGCGAGCCTTGCAGTAATATTAATTTTAAAGAAGAAGATTGATTCGAAGAAGATTAATTTATAATCGAAGAAGATCGACCCTATTCAAATCAGTGAAGAACTAATAAAATGTTACTAAATCTTCTTTTAGGGATTTACCCTTCGTTGTATCTCTACCAGCAAGTCCCTGTAGTATTAGTAATTGAATATTTTGTAAAATTACAAGACCCCAATTTATCAACAAATTAAAGGCAAAATATACAAATATATATATAATAAAAATATTAAGATATTTAATTTTGGACTGCTGATTTAACTTTATATAAAATATATTTGCACCATGATATAAAAAAATAAATTTTTTTTTCATATGAAATTATATTTTCTATATCGTTTGAATATTGGATACTAATATTAAGTCAATATTGTTGTATCTATACTGATTTCCGAGATGATTCAAAATGCATATAAGCCTAACATATTTTCAATGTATCTGTTATAGTGGTTTTAAACCATATCCTATTGTTTTCATTCATCTAAACAGTCCGTAACTGACTGACTGACATACACAACGCACAGACCAAACTGCTTGACCTAAAGGGCTGAAATTTTCCATGGCGATTCTTATAGTGTAGGGGGTGCACTAAGAAGGATTTTTGAAAATTAATCTTAGATTTTTTTAAAATAAATTTTTAAGCTGTTTTAGTAACTTTTTTTAAGTTTACATTTAAAATAATAATTTGAGAGTTAGAAAATTATATCACAGAGAAAGATCATAAAAAAATTCTTTTTAAAATGACATCTCTTTTTCGAATGTTTACCTCCATTTTCTGATTTTGTGGTGAATTTTTAAAGATTAATTTTTAGAATTTAATTTATCAAATGCTGATCAAGTGATTTTCTTTCTCTGGTACTTTAAATAAATTTATCGTCACGTCATAACAACTAAATAGACAAAAAAAAACATTTTTTTTCTTGCTAAGCGGCAGACGATTGGACATTATCCAAAAAAAATATTAAAATACAATAAAACATTATGTTCCTCAAACTGTACCATATTAACTGATACTATATTCTTTAGTATGCCCTATTACGTTTTAATTTGAATATTTTCTTCTACATTATTTTGTCTATAAAAATATCCCTTGCGATTTTTTTTAGTAAATATATATATTTACATCAATTATATACATTGATCGTCGTATTTATTTTATATATATATATATTATATATATAAATTTCTTTTTTTTTTGGCATTAATTGCCTACATTGACCGTTTATATTTAATTTGAATGTACTCCGTAGCGACAGTGCGGGTTTTCAGCTAGTATTAGTATAACATTCTTGTGTTTCTGAAATGTACTGCCGCCACATTGAATCATAACTACGCGATTTTTATGTTATGTGGTGTTATTACACTGGTGTAAGAAATTAAGAGGAATTTGCAGACTTGGTCGATTATCTCTAGAACTACTGTACCGATTTTAATGAAATTTGATATGTACATGCAATGATACAATACAAAACAAATAACCGTTCAATAATTGTACTACACACGCATGATCGTGCGGTAACACTCGTTGAGCATAGCGGGTCCATGGTTCTTTCCATATGAACGTACGGCGAGCATCGGTGTTTAGGCTGAACCGGGACTCATCAGTGAAGAGAACGGTCGCCCATTGCTCCATACTCTATGCTCTCTGCACCATAATAAACGGATTCTCCTGTTCGTAGAAGTGAGCGGGACGCAAACAACCCTCTCTCATGAAGTCTTTTGGAAACAGTCACCCTTGATACACGGGTTCCTGTGGCTGCATACAAGTCACGAGAGAGCTGAGAAGCTGTAGCACTCCTGTTACGCCTCGCTATAATCGACAAGTGGCGATCTTCTCTGGCCGTCGTGGCTCGTGGACGACCTTGCCCAGGCTTTCTCTCGATGGATCCGGTATCATGGAACTGTTTCCATAAGTTACACACGACGCTAGGCGTTAAATTGTACTCTCTACAAATTTGGACTTGAGATTGGCCTGCTTCTATCCTCCCCACAATTCGCCACCTCATTCCATCATCTAAACGTTGGTGGTTACTCATTTTTACTGCTACAATTTGAAATTAACCGATTGCTGAAAAAATAACACCACGAAATTCGCCGAGGTGTGCTAGCGAACGAAATTGCGTCTTAACTTACCTGTTTCTCTACTGGCTCACCCTACACACACGGTATGCTTACGTATTTGACGTACAAGATTTACATTTTTGTCTCGAAGCAGTGGTTTTACGTTCAGTTCTTTTCATGAAATTTGATAAAATATGCAAATTTTTTAATTTATTTCACCAGTGTACATAACAATGTAATTTTTATCTGCTGTAAGTAAGCACAAAGACTGCTAGCGTAAGTATTAGGACGTGATAGAATTATAATTTTCAATTTTTTTAGACCGAATAGTACATAATTAGACTTTTACTTTTTGAAGTATTTTCCAGAAATACCGGGTGGCCATAATTAAACTGACAGTGCTATCACAGTGTTCTGTAGCGCGATCTATTTGCGAGAATGACGCCACATTTTGTAGGAAGATTAAAACAAGACGGGGGACGAAGGATTCCGCGCGAAAAATAAATTAGTTCCAAAAGTCACCGCTAGGGGAATATTTGGCGCTGTGTAGAAAATAGAGTGTTAACAAATGCAAATTAATACGGAATAAAATTACCTTTTATTATGCACATTTTCTTATTTAGTTCAAGTGCAATATGGCAACACTTTTAAAAAAGTGTAAAATCTACATAAACACCGATAAAGTCTCGTGATCTGCAATATCACGTACGCTGAGCAGAAGAAGAAGTTCTTTATTCAAATTTCACGTTACATCCATTGGCACAGTGCCAGCTGCTTGGGTTTTGAAAGGCAATGTGTTACGTTTCGAATCAATCGGATTGAAAGTTTATGTGCAATGTCTCCTTCTTTAGTCGAGCGTGCATTACTGGTCAAATTCTTTTACCTCAACCAGTGCAACGCGTCAGCCGCTCTTCGTGCTTTTAGAACGCACAAAAAAATGCGTAAAGGTAACGGTCCTGTGTCAGTTAATGGGCTAAAAGCAATGGTTGCGACGTTTGAGAAAACAGGTTCTCTGAAGGTTCAGTCAGGCAGAGGACGAAAACCTGTACCACAGGATACAATCGAAGCAGTTGCCACGGCGATTGTCGACAGAGGACCAGACAATATTGCTGCCACCTCTAGCGCTCGTGGATTAGCTCGGAATATGGATATGCCTTACAGTACGGTATGGAAAATCTTACGAAAGATTATCAACTTCTATCCGTACAAGATCAGCCGTGTACAGGAGTTACTGTACCCCGACCATGATAAGCGATTGACTTTTGCTCTCACTTTTCTTGCCAGAATGGAGGTGGATGATGTTTGGCCGTAGAAAATCTTATGGGGAGACGAGGCCCACTTTTACCTGCATGGAACTGTGAATACCCAGAACTGCCGAATTTGGGATGACAAATCACCACATGCAGTCACAGAAATTCCCTTACATTCACCAAAGGTAACTGTTTGGTGTGGGTTCACAGCGGAATTTATCGTAGGTCCATTCTTCTATGAGAACATTACCCCGACAGGACCGGAAACCTGTTCTGTTACCGGAGAGAAATATCGCCACATGTTGAACAGCTTTGTCATTCCGGCACTTCAGCAAAGACAATGCCTAGGGAAAATCCTTTTCATGCAAGATGGAGCCCCTCCACACGTTGCTGTACGGGTGCAACAGCTGCTACGACAGAAATTCACAACAGAAAGAGTCATTAGCCGCTACTTTCCAACTGCATGGCCACCTCGGTCGCCTGATCTTACCCCATGCGACTTCTGGCTATGGGGTTACCTTAAGTCCAAGGTCTATCAAGGAGTGGTCCAGGACCTGGCTACGTTGAAGGATAACATATCATGGACTGTACGGGAGATTCCTGCAGACATGTTACTTTCTGCTGTTGTGCATACTGTGCACAGAATGCAATATGTGGTCCACAACAACGGCAGCCTCATTGAACCTCATTTGAATGTAAAATAAAAGGTAATTTCCGTATTGATTTGCATTTGTTAACACTCTATTTTCTATTACACAGCGCCAAATATTCCCCTAGCAGTGACTTTTGGAACTAATTTATTTTTTCGCGGAATCCTTCGTCCCCCGTCTTGTTTAATCTTCCTACAAAATGTGGCGTCATTCTCGCAAATAGATCGCGCTACAGAACACTGTGAGCACTATCAGTTTAATTATGGCCACCCGGTATGTCTGTCTGTTGGTTGGTTGATTGTACTCTCATTTTTTGCCTCTCAAGGTATAATTTGATCGGAACCTTTAGATTAGAGGATTAGAGGATGTGATTTCGAAAATCTACAAATATCCATGCCAGTTGTGGGACTGCAACCCAGAGATTTTTAAACCTGATAGCAACGCCATAGGCACTCGGCTATTATCCGGCCTGTTTATATAAAATATCTATAAAATAACAGCGTATCCTTACACACGCAACTGCAGTATCCTGAGCTAAAGCCTAAAGTTATATTTTAGTGCTAGTTATCAGTTTTAATCGCCACTCTATATGATAAAAGCTTTTTTAAACTCGGAAGCCAAATTTACACAATATTTATACTACATGCTTTTTATTCTTTTCTGCAAGACCTCTAGAAGACTTCCATAAAAATTTCTGATTTCAAGGACTTGTGAAATTCTTTTGTCCGGATTTTTGATTTTTCATGATTTTCACCAGTCAAATAACTAATTTTCAAAAGTCTGAAAACTGCACTGTCGTTTTCTCTGGGGGCATTGTTGTAGGATGACAGCTTTCGTGAGTGTATCGTCAGCAAGCTCTGCATCAAAGAACCAAGTTTTTCAATTACGTTGCGATCACCACGTTGAAACAATCGCTACTTAAATGCAGCTGCTTCGAACCCATGACATGAAGTTTAAAAGAAGAAACATTTGGACATTTTAAAAATTTTTTATAAAAATTACGACCTAGACGTGTCTCGACGAAGGATGAAAACAACAAATGGCTCTAAACAGCGTTTACAGTAAACATATTTTGGTATCCTTCGCAAAAGACTTGCGAAAATTCTGTATATTATTTTGTAACCGGTATGTATTTTGTGTCCTAAGTCCTACTTTTTTTACTCAGATCATGAAAGAGAAATAGAAAGAAAAGTCCCTGAAAGAACATTAGTTTTAGTATTTAGACGATTCAAATAACGCTCAGCATCCGTAAAAAAGCTTTTCCCGTCCTCCTTAATGCAGGAACAGAGAGCATTCATTTGCATAAAATACATATCAGTATTTCACCAAAATACGTGATCTCTATATAAGACATAGAATATATTTGCTTTATCCCGTTCAATTAGTTTATATTTTTGAGGTCAAACGATATTTTACGATTACATAACATAGGTTATACAACTTTTGATCATTTATATGATTATCTAAAATTTTGCTTAAATAAAGTGCCATTCTAAAATGAACTTATCTGATATCCATTAAATATTTCTGAATACTATTAAATCTGCATATTTTGAACGAAATGCTCTGCTATTTTCTTTTCATACAGAGTGAAAGTAATCATATCTGTGGTATTGAAACTACATTTTAGGAATCACCTATCCCCCCCTATATATATATATAGTGGAATCTCGATCTATCGTTTTTCAAGGGACAGATTGAAATGAACGATAAATGCAGGAAAACGATAGATGCGGAAACATAACAAAGCAATATGATCGTTGGGACTGGATAAAATGAACGACACATACGGAAAAACGATGGATCCTAAAACTATCTATCGAGATTCCACTATATATAATATATATATATATATATATATATATATATATATATATATATATATATATATATATATATATATATATATATATATATATGACAGGTTCTATACATCCGTACAAATTAAGTCCTTCACGATGCAGTCGTATTTGGAGACCGGTAATGGCAACACTTTAATTCATAAGTAATTTAATTTATTCTTCAAACTTTAAATGTAATTCTCAGCTCAATCATCATTTCTTAATTTTCCTCGACCGTTCACTCCATATACGTCCTTTCAGCAACACTTTTTTCCGGGCTCTGTACTTTACTTTTAATATCCCCGTCGCATAGATTGCGCTCTGGAATGTAGTGCGCAAAAATGTTATATAACCAACTACAGTGATCTGAATGGTGCTGCCAACTACTTAATTTCCCATTAACTATTTGTATCCCATTTTGGTAAGTTCAGGTCGGGATAAATATATATATATATATACACACACACAGGTTAAAACTGTGACACATTTTAATAAGTTTAGGTTGTATTGCAAGTTTTGACTGCACAAATAAGGGCCCGAGGTAGCCTAGTGGTAGCGCGTTGGACTTGAGACTTAAGAAGCTCGGCTCGAATTCCGACGGACGCCATTCAACACCTTCGTGTCTAGGCCGGTTATGGACACGTTAAATCTGTAAACCAGAAGATTTTTCTGTCAGATTAGAGAGGTTGTGAGAAGGTTCGATCTCCCCAGATGTCGTCTCTGGGGTGCTCAGTCAAAATTGAGGTGGTACCAGGGGGTGGTGTTGGTACACTTATACCGTACTGTGGAAAGCAACCAACGATTTTCGTGGATAAAGTGTGAATGTTTTCATGGATTAGCGCCCGCATTGGAAAACTACTATAAGTGAAATAATGCCTTTAAATGTTATAGATTTATGGATTTAAAGGCGTAGAATAATGAAAGATACGAGATCCTCTAAAAAACAAACAACACAGCTTAGGGCCTGTTCACATAGAATCCATTAGCGTTATGCGTATTGAAATATATTAAACCAATTACAAACCTCCAAACGATTAGCAAAGAAATTGTTAAGGTCTGTGATTGGTTTAAAAAATGTCAATACGAGTAACGCTGACGCTGACGGATTCTATGTGAACAGATCCTTAGTTTCATTCATTTTACCAAAAGAGAAAATTTGTATGAAACAGGATATTTGAAAGAAGTTCAGTATGATCTTATTTATTACACTTAAAAAGCAAGGTTGAGTTGAAAATTTGAACCCGATCTTGACAGGTGTGCTGACTATTACTTTATAGAGGCAGCTGTGATTTCCCTTAACGAATCTCAGATTCTCGTGGCCTGAGCCAGAAAAATGAAGATAAAAAAAGGAGAGGGGGAGACCAAAGTTTAGATCTTACCAATTTCTTAATTTTTCCGGTCTGTTGTCATTTTAATGGTTTGATTTCTGCTACATATTCTTCTCAAATTCATTGTTTTATCTTTAAAAGTCTAGATTCTGTCGGTAATCGAGCCTGCTATTAATGCTTACCGAACAAAAGTGCTGACTATTACACCAGAAAACTATCATATGCTAATGGAACTTATAGATCCTTTGATATAAGCATAAAACGACCCCAATCTCACATTTTAAAAGATTTTACATACCCTCGAAATAGATCTCGTAATTTTTGACATCAAGCTCCAGGCCTCTCGCTCCCCTGAAAGGTGTGTTATAACTTCACATAACCAACCCATGTTATCATCATCTTTAAAAGCTTCACAAACATAATTAACATTTCATTATTCGTATACTCAGAGGGCTTGCAATGTAGTGTTCCATGAAGCACGACAAAAATAAAATCCATGGCAAATTTGTCAGAGGATTAGATTTTTTTTCCTGGAGGCAAAAATAAAACTCGCTGTGAAGGCATTCAATAAAATCTTTAAAATTTAATAAATGTAACACATAGGATAAGAACAAAGTGCTAATATTTTCCTCTACAGACCATAAATTACTTCCCAAATTGATTCTAGAAATGAACTATATAATGACTTAATATTTGTTTGGCAATATTTTAGAGCTATACTGATATATATAGTGGAAGGAAGAGTATCATTCACTTTCATTGCCAGATGCTGGCTTCCCACTGTTGACGTCAATTAGAATGCCCCCCACCCTAAAGTTCTGACGGAAAGATTGTTTGCCTTTTCTGGTCAAAAATCGCAGGTCTGGAGACAAAAGGTGGGAAGGCGTGCCAAAATATCATTTCGTAGAAAGCTTGAAGGTAAGAGAATAGATTGTTCGAACGAACTTGATTGCTAGAGATGGAACAAAAGTAAGGTTTGGAAATGAAAATCAATGGGGCACTTCTTTTTAAACTACCCTCCAGCGGAATTCCATTGTACGTTAGTATCATCAATATAATCTGAAATTATGTTTTGAAAACTTATAAATGTTTCTTTCAGCAATATTTCGAAGAAGAAATTTTTATTAGCACAATACCTTTTTATAAACTTGTTTGCTTTTTACTGAATTTATCGGTTTTTTTTCTGAAAACGATATTTGCTTATGTTTGTAATTTAAGATAAAGTGAAATAATTCTCTAACAACTTTGTTCTATCAGTAGACACATGTATTATTGGCTCGTCTGTTGATTGGGAGAGCTACTTTCCTATTTTAATACACGAAGGCAAATTAGACAGGCAGCTACTGTTTGAAGGCGATTCCCACTCATATATTACGGAAAGATCTTTACTATCAAACATATGATAATGAGCGCAATAGATGAAAATATTACTAGATGAAATTTTATAGACTCTTTATAACTTAGGATTAAACATAAAAAAAGTTGACTTACAGACAAGTGAAATGTTTTAATTTTTGATAGAATATTAAGTACATTTAATAATTTTCCAGCTATTATCATTGGATAAAATATTCATCAACAGTAATTCCATATGAGGGAATAAACTAATAAATTGTTAATGTTGTCATAAATGATATATGAATAAGTTAAGAAGCTATGTTTAAGGATGCGGGATCATAACATAGCATTATTTTGATTAGCTAGGTGATAGAAATTATGTCTGTCATTCCTAAACGTTTTATATAACATTTTCATGATTGAAGCATTGCTATTGCGCAAGGTTTTAGTGATATCTGCATTCATTCATATAATATTGTAAGAGGAGAGATATGAGCCTTGTTCTTGAACAACTATAAACTTCCAATGAACATCGGCTTTGACTGAGATAGTTTGTTCTTGTTTGTAGGGACATCCACAAAAGATTTGATGCTGTTACTATTTTACATTACATAATTT
Organism: Dolomedes plantarius; assembly: GCA_907164885.2. Classification (NCBI taxonomy): domain Eukaryota; kingdom Metazoa; phylum Arthropoda; class Arachnida; order Araneae; family Dolomedidae; genus Dolomedes; species Dolomedes plantarius. Next base: position 60,266,194 of record OU015494.1, on the reverse strand, counting down.
TTACTGCATGTTTTTTAATCTGTAAGATGCGTTCTATAGTATACCAAAAACCTGAGTTGCACTACCTGTTGTTGTGAAACTGTATCGCCTCTATAAAGTTTCTTTTAGGAAAAGTGATAACTACTGTGATTAATTCTTATACATTTTCCGAAATTTCATCGAATGGTTGAACACAAGATTCCCAGTTCACTAAAATGAAGTCATTTTCTTGACAGCAGTATATGCTTTCTTTTACGCATTTACAGATAGCAGAATTTTTAATTTGTGCGTTAGAGAATAAATAATTCAATTTACATGGCAACTAAGAAACTAAGTTTCAAGAAATGTCCCCTTGACGTCATTATTTATGGCTTACTGCTAAAGGCCAGGGACAGAAGAGGATAACTGATTCCTTTTACCTAATAACTAACGATAGCAGCGAAGAATAAGTTTAGTCATGAGAAATATTTAAAGCAATTACCTTTATTTTAATTACACGAAAGATAAATGAAATTTATGTCAAAATATGGCGAATAAGGAATTTTATTCTTTACCCGTATTAAGGCATACAAATTTGTGTAAAATACTACGTCTTTTGAAACACCTAAACGTGTATCCCTCTCTATTCATGAGGAAATGAGAAAATTGAAAATAAATGGAATTGCACATTTTGAATCTCGCTGGTTTCAAAAATAAAATGCGAATGTAATTTCCACGCCAAAAAGTATTTTAAACTGTGGTTGGATTTCAGAGAATATCACATAATGAGCATGGGTTGGATAAAATTAGCCATTCAAATTGAAGTGGGATTCACCACTTTTCAATTGGAAATCGAGAATATGAATTGTTCGAAAACTTTCTTAAGTGCATGAATGCATAAGAAATTACATCAGTTCAATTTTAAACAAAAATGTAAAAGGAAAAATTTTACTGAAAGCGTAAGACTTAATATCAGACAATGATGGAAAACTCAAAAATGCAATGGGAAAGGCTGTGAAATTTTTTTAAGTTACAATCAATAAAACTAAACAGCTGAATAGTTTTATTAAAAAAATATTGTATTTTACTATCTACTATCGTAAGTTGAGGAGATATTTTTCTAGGGCTTTCTTATTTAAGGAGACAGTTTCATTATTATCAGATTCAATTCATTAAGCTATAACTTTAGCCTCGAAAGATGAATGATCTACGTGAATATGTCAACACATTTGGATAATCCGCGGATATAGAAGGATGCCTCCTAGATACGAAATATCAATGAAGTGTGGAGTATTTATTTTATACATTCTGAAAACGAGCTCTTCAATATCTATACTGAGATCTTATTATCATGTGGTAGGATTTCACCTTTTGCGTATCCCTGATTTGGGGGATTGCAGTTGGTGGAGCCAGCAAAATTCTTAAGAACGCGGCTGATGAATAGGCGGTTGCTTTTTTACGAGAGTGCCAGCTTTATGCTAGAATCGCTTCTGAAAATGCGTCAAACGGTAAACCGAGTTGTTCCTTTAGATTGCAAAGCCTGTTTCACACTTTTTGTGTTCTTTTACAAATAAATAAACGTTGGTATAAGTTTATTTTACGGAGTTTTCTTTAACATAAATTACATTCCCGATTAACTGAAATCTCAATTCTAGTAACACTATAGAAAATTTACCAGACGCTCTTTGGCTCAATTGTAGCTATTGGGATTTAAATTTTCGACCTGTTTGATTACCATTCTCACTGTTAAAGGCACTACTAGTCATTTACTTTGAAAAGAAAAGATAAAACTTTTGTGCTCGAGGAATAAACAGGAAATCCCACGTAAATAAAGCACAAATAGCAGTAAGAAGCAATTTTGCATACGGCCGTTTCGAAGCTACAAAGGAGCTTCTTCATCCGTGCAAAGAACTTAGTGGCAGCTCAAAAAAGTCGAAAACTAAGCAAATAGACACGTGCGCATGCACTTAAGTACCTGCACGTATCGAGTACCCGAAGGCGCGAATCAGCGAAGAGACAGAAATAGTGCAAGCAGCGCCATCTAGTGGCAAAAAGGGGGAAAAAGTGAAGTAACATGCCAACACGGCTAAATAAACCCTTTTCACAATTGAGGAAAAACAGGGATGCTTGACAAATAATTAACTAAAGAACCCGAATTTTTAAAAATGTGATAAGCTTCCCAGAAATCAAGATCGGCAGTCGAGCGACATTACTGAATAACGGAGGCAGAAGAAATATCCAACCGATGGTTCGAAATCCAGGCGTGTTGAGCAATGGACGAACGATTTAACTCTTGTTTTTTAACGTAACTCTCGTGTTCCATCAAGCGGAATTTAAGAGCACGCTTAGTTTGTCCAATATAAGAAAGGCCACACTGGCAAGAAACCCGTTAGATACCCCAGCTATTTAAGCGATCAATGGGGTGTTTGAGATCAGAAAAAGATATTTTATTGACAGGAGAGAAAATAACCTTAATTTCAAACCTTTTAAGAATTTTAGCGATTTGATGACTGATTTTGGGAAAGAAGGGCAACAAATATATAAACGACCCAAAGTTTTGGTTATGCGTTAGAAAAAAAAACTTAAGAGGGGGGCTTGTGCTAATTCTGTAAAATACAACGAAATAGAATAATTATGAAATCAGATAATGAACAGCCATAAGGACCATAACTATTTTTCTTATGGCTCTTCTACAATAATAATCATTATAAAACTTATTCTTATTCCAGATATCAATATTGGTAGGCAAGCCTCTGCGTATATTATTAAATTGACTGCATACCATTACACAGTGCTCCACCGATTGTTCAGCACCACAAGAGCAAGTGCTACATTTTCCGTGAAACCTGCTTTGATAACTACCAAACGACCCATGTCCTGTGATTGCTTGGTTTATGTAAAAATCTGCACTTAGCCTGTCAGTTTTAACTTGAGGAAAAATTTCTCTTACTCTAGTTCCAACAGTTTTATTGTTCCACCTATCTTGCCAGACATGTTCCGCCATTTGAAATAATTTTGCTTTTACTTGGTTTCTAGTCCATTTAATTTCTTTATTTATTACTTCTAATTTAGTTGCTTCTTCTGCAGTCTGATCAACTGCTTCATTTTTATCAATCCCAATATGCGCTTTTATCCAATGTAGTGCGACATTAAGTCCCGAAGTTTGAACTAATTTTTTGATGTTATTCACCATCTCACTTTTAAAACTAAGTGTATTTAACGCCTGTAACGAACTACGTGAGTCTGAATATATATCAAATGCTTTATGACCTTGTCCAATAGCATCTTCAATAGCCAGTTGTATTGCATACAGTTCAGCACTAAAGGAACTCGCATTATCAGATAGCCTTCGTTTTATTTCCAATACTTTTAAATCCTTAATATATTTATTAATACCTGCCCCAGTTTATCCTTTCATGCGGGAGCCATCAGTGTAATAATTAATATCAGTAATTGGGATTAAATCAAATGTTCAGTTTATTGTCCATAAGTCAGTCTCACGTTTTATAGGTCTGTTCCCCAATTCGCAATTATTTTTGCTAAATTTTATATCCGTAACTTCTATTCCTTGTTCCTTGTAATATATTTCAAACATTTTGTAGTCAATTTCAGCTCTGAGATCTAAAGGCATACATCCTGCCAGTACGGCCAATGCATTCGTTGAAAATGTTTTATAGCATTTTGTAATGCTCAGTAAGAAAGGTCTTTGAATTTTATTTAATAAATTGTTTTGTCTTACTGTATTCTTGAACCAGAATGGAGCCCCATAAAGGATAATTTTTTCTATTATTACTTTATATATTTCTTTCAATATACTGGGCCTGAAACCCCAAGTCTTCTTACTGTACCTTGCCAGACTGTACATCACTCTAAGAGCCTTTTCCTGTACTTCCACAAGATGATGTATAAGATTTAGGTCTTTATCCAAGATTATACCCAAATACTTTACTGCTTTACAATATTTAATCCCATGCATACCCAATTTGATTGTTGGTTTGCGTTTGATTTGCCTTTTGAAAGCTATTATCGTGTAGAAACATTTATCCGTGTTAAATTTTAATTTATTATTATTTGCCCATTCTAGGCACAAGTCTAAGATCTTTGTCGCATATTGAGTAAATTTATAAGATACCTTACTGCTAATTGTAATAATCAGATCGTCAGCAAATGCTTGCATTTTAATGTTTGCCTCTTCCCATTCCTTTTGTAACAGCGGGTTAATTACCAGTAGCCAAAGAATAGGTTCCAGGGAAGACCCCTGAGGAACCCCAATATTATAATTCATTAGAAAATTATTTATTAGTTTAATATTCCTATCTTGCAAGTAGTCAATTATTATATTATAGAGATTCTAACTTATTTTTAATTCTTTTAAACTTTTGACAATGCTATTTTTGCGGACTGAATTAAAAGCGTTACTTATATCTAAAGTTAGTATACAGGTATGTTCCTGTCTAGCTTTATTATCCTCAATTATTCCTTTTAAATTGTGTAGGGCCGTATTAGTACTTATGTTCCTTCTGAAACCAAATTGGTTATCAGAGATAATTCCATTGCTTTCTAGGTGGTAAACCAGTCTTTTGGTTATTATTTTATCCATCACCTTACCGAATATTGGCAGCAAACAAATTGGTCTATATGAAGATGGGCTCTTTGGATCCCTTCCATCCTTTAAAAAATAAATAACCTTAGTTATTTTCCAAACTGCGGAAACTTCATTTCCTTCCAGATTTTATTACAGGGTTTCCATAAAAAGTTTCTATCTGCCCTATAAATTTCCATAATTATACTAAAAGTGACCCCATCATAGCCAGACGCTTTATTCATTGGCATTTCGTCTAGAATTAAGTCTACTTCTCGTTTCGTTATTTCATTATCTTCAATTTCCCTCTCATCATCAACGACATTCAGTTCAGTATCTTCTTCAGTCTTAAAATGATACGATGTAAGTGCCTTTTCAATATTATCTTCTGTTTCATGTATGACACCCTCGTGATCTACGATACTAGCTATAACACTTTGCTTCTTATCTTTAATGATATATTTAACTTTACCATGCGTATCTTTAACTGCAAGATTCTGAATAAAATCACTAAACGACCTCTTTTTGGCCTCTTTTAACGCTCTCTTATAGCACGCTCTTTCAGCCTTGAATATTAGCATTTTCCTCTGTCTTTCCACTATATCACTCTCCCTCTGTGCTATCCTTCGTAAAGCTCTGACTCTGCTTCTTTTTATAGCCAGGGACCCACTCCACCAATAGGCCCTCTTTTGAATTCTCTCACCTTTTTTCTTATGTTTTTCACATAATTCAACTATAATTGTGTTTAATCCCCTTAAAACTTCTCTTGATGAAAAATTATCTAGCTTTTCTGAAATTATATTAATTTCTTTCTTTAAATCTCCCCTAAATGTCATCCAATTTAACTTTTTTTGCATATTTTTTCTCTATAAGACCCTGTATATTCCTTCCAATTTCTAATTCAAACATAATAGCATTATGATCCGTTAATGTGAAATCGTCACTAACCCTCCATTTCTAAATTTTCTCTTCTGAAATCCCTATGGTTATGTGAAGATCAATCCAGCTTTGCCCGAAAGGCCCGTTATAGGTAGGTTTACTATTTGGAGTATTATGTATCACTGCATTATATTGTAATATCAGATACACAATAGCCTTTCCTCTTGTATTTGTTCTTCTTTGACCCCATAACGTAGATTTTGCATTAAAGTCGCCGAGTATTAGTATTCTGCTTTTCTTATGCATAGCAATAAGTATGTAATTGTGACAATTGTGGTTCTGCACGCTCCATATCTTCGTTTGGAGATGGCGGCAGATACAAGGAAATAATAACAAGTTCTGTATTGGCTAAAAACACTTTGACTGCAACAAGGCAATCTGATATGAAAACATTCAAATATTTAAATTTCCTATTGACCAAGAGGGCAACTTTTGGTTCTTTTTCATTATACACATGCCAGTGCGTACTAGGTAAATTTATAATATGATCTCTATCCCCTCTTACAACATGGGGCTCATTTATGGAAACAAATTCAATTCGCTGATGAATAATATCCTCAGTGAATTGTATGGCAGCAAGAAAAGATCTATTTAAATTTAAATGGGCGAATTTATAAAGAAACATATTAAAATTACTCATAGTCAGTTCTGCTTTGTAAATTTCCCACATCCGTGCAATAATATCGGCACGTCCTATCGGTGGGACTATGATTTGTTGCGATTTTTATTTCATTCTTCGTATTATAAAATTTACAATTTACACATTGAAATTCCACTTTGCATTCACCTTAATGTTCCTTAATACCGCACCCCCTACATATCTTGTCATTATTGCAATCTTGCAATATGTCCTCCTCGGTAGCAATTAAAACATATTTTAGGTTGTAAATATTCTCTAATACTGTAGCGTCTCCATCCAAATTTAACTCTTTTCTCTTTCATTATATTTTTACAAGCTGTTCCGTTCATTTCAACTATTACGTTTTCTCCTTCTCTTGCTTTGTATTTCCTTATCACTTTTATTTCACCATTCTTCAACTCTTCAATTTCATTATGTTCTACAAGTTTGTCGCATAGTTCTTCATTTCCCAGCTTTTCAGTTACTCCATATATTATCACCTGAGCCCTTCTCTTTGCTGGCTTTTCTATTCTATAGTTTCTGATTAATTTGTCTTTGTCCTTAATAGCCTTCATTATTTTTTCTAGGTCTTCTTCTTTGTCAGTGCCTATAATTACCCCACCTCTGCTAATTTTCCTAAATATTTTTACTCCTACTTTAATTTTTACTGGGTCTATTTCACTTTGTACCACTGACTTTGTTACCTCTGAATCTTGTTCAGTTTTAGGCACAATTGCAACAATATATACAACTCCGTCTTGTCTTTTTCTAGATCTACTTCTGGATCTATCAGTAACTCTCTTTTTTAATTTATCTACATAAGTTTCAACTCTTTCACTCATTCTACTCTTCTGTAGTTCCTGGTACATGCCTCTTACATATTGCGTATGGCATTGTTGACTCCTAAATAGGCCCACCAAGCTGTTCACATCTGCAAGTAATTTACTTTTTTCTAATGTTGACCATTTACTATTTGCAATTGTTATTTGTGTCTTTTCATGCAACATATTTACTGCATTGTCTCTCTCGGCGAATTCCTGTTTCTGTACTACCCTTTCATTATCTCTCTCTCCCTCCTCTGTTGAACTACCTTCTATACTCTGCACTGGTACTTCTAGCTCAACAATTTCTTGGGTTTCCACGTCATCTTTAGTAGTTTGTGTGGGCATTTTATTTATCATGCTATCTTGTTAACAATCTCCCATTATTGAATCTATATCCTCTATAGTGGCTCTAAACAGCCCTTTAATTTCCTCCTCTTTTTGCATTAACGCCTCTGGTGTTCCTAAGCCCTGTTTCTTTTTATCTTTTTACCCTTTATAGATCTTTGATCTGCTGTTGGGAAAGACGGGAAAACTACCGACAGGTTCGGCTTTGAAATACACCTTTTTTGGACCGGTTTAGACAATTTCTTATAAATGGAATCAACGATATTAGAGGTGATATAGCTGCGGTCCACGGCGACCGCCCTCAGATAATCAAGCTTGGAGCACAATAGTTCAGGAGTTGAGCAAATGTTCAACGCCCGATGGACAAACGTGTTGAAACAGGCCATTTTTTGACTGGGAGGATGGTCAGAAAGCCTATGTGGGGGAAGAGACACGGCAAAAGGCTTGCGGAAGACAGTAGTCTGAATAAGCGGATAATAAGCACATCCAAGAAAAGTAAGCTATTATTTCACTCTTCCTCACACGTAAATTGTATACAAGGATCAATAGAATTCAAAACAGAGAGCACGCGATCGATGTCGGTCCAATAAGACAAAACAGTCATCAACATAGCGAACATAGGAAGGAGACTTTAATTTGTCAAATAGTTTAACCTCAAAATAATGCATATAGATGTCACTCAAGATGGGACTAAGAGGATTACCCATAGCGACATAGCGAAGCAGTGCTTCTTATAAACTCGCGAAACACTTGGTTTCTGCTTTTGCTCCTCTCTTGAGCAACAACGATTTTTCTGTTACTTTCTATATTGCTACTCTCTTCTTAAGAAGAGTCATAAAATAGCAATAGTTTCATACTAGTTTGAGCAATGTACCAAAGGGAGAGAAAATTAAATAAAAATATTAACTTCAGTAAGTAAACGATCTTAGCGTTTTTTTAGGAATGTTACAAAGACTAAAAACGTCAATTGAAAAAATGCTTTTAGTTCGATTTGAAAACTGTAATCACTTTAAAGAGGAAATTTTGAAATAATCAGCACAGTAGGATTAAACTTTAATGATATTTTAATATTTCCCTTTAACACTATTTCAACGCAATGTTGTATTGTATAAAACTAAGATAAAATTTCATTTTCTTATACATTCATATATGTGTAGAGTATAGCTCACTTCTACCCGCACTTGGGTGTATAAAATTTGAAGTGGCACTCTAAATGAATTTGATACAAACACAGTTTATACATGAAGCAATGTTTATTGCATTCGTTGTACATATAGAATTTGCTTTTACAGCAATAAGCATACGTACTACTTGTACGGAATATATATTAGCATTCAATAAAAATACACTTTGCCATACTCACAAACCAGCAGAGAGTCAAACCAGCAGTTCTGCCACGTAAACTTTGGGCTCCCTAAGCACAAGCGCCGGTTAACACCTGGAGCTGCTTACCTCGTAGCTCCCTCTCGCTTATCTATCAACTTTAACAACCTTTTTTCCTAAATAAAGCTGCTTGGTATTTATACCAAGCGCGTATGCCGAAATTAGCATATCTCAAGCAGCTTCTTTAATTCATTCACTCAAAAGTTCGATTCTTGTGAATCGAATTTTATGTATACCTTACATATGATCTGCCTAATTTCCACAAAAAAGAATATATATATATATATATATATATATATATTTATAAAACAGTTCCGTAACTGACTGATTCACTGACTGACATACAAACGCACAGACCCAACCGCTGGATGGCTGTAATTTGCATGTCGAATCTTCTAGTGTAGGGGGGGGGATTTATAGTGTAGGGGTGCGCTAAGAAAGATTTTGAGAAATTTTTACATTTTAAAAATTAAATTTTTAATCTGTTTTAGTAACTTTTTTTGAGTTTGCATTTAAAATAATAAGTTGAGGGTATAAAACTTATATCACCAGAAAGATCATAAAAATTTCTTTAAAATGAGATTCTTTTTCGAATTTTATCTCCCTTTTCTAATTTTTGGTGAATTGTATAGATTAATTTTTAGAATTTAACTTATTAAATGCTGATCACGTGATTTCTTTTCTGGTACTTTAAATAAATTTATCATCACGTGGCATAACAACTAAATAGACAAAAAATATTTTTTTTTTCTTGCTAATGCCGGCAGACCGATTGGACATTATCCAAAAAATATTAAATACAATAAAAGATATTATGTTCGAAGAAAATTTACTATATTAACTGTACTATATTCTTTAGTAGTCCCTATTATATTTAATTTGAATATTTTCTTCTACATTATTTTGTCTATAAATATGCCTACGATTTTTTTTATTATAAATAATTTTTTGTTTTTTTTTAAATCAATGTATACACTGATCGTCGTATCTATTTATATATATATATATACTAGCTGTACCCGTCCCGGCGTTGCTCGGGTAATGTAATTTACCAATTTTTAGTAGCCTTAACCCTTGTTAATTGGCGTCGCTGTTCAGCCTTTTCCTCACCACGATACATTATTTACCCATATAAATTTAATCCTTTTCTGGCCCATTTGGCATAAAATTTTTGACATAGGATTAGTAATCGAATACTCACTGCAATAGTAATCGATTTCCTGAAAGCGAATATATCACATCCTCCACATGCTGAAATTCTTTGAAATCTTCATAGATTTTTCCACAATACACCACAAATTATATGATATTAACTAAGTGCTGGCCAAAAAATACGGCATTACTAAATGTGATTTTTTTAATCGATTATCACTGCAATAGTAATCGATTTCCTTAACCACCGAATCCCTCATAGAAAACAAACACCCCAACACATCACGTGCCATGACGTCGAAAAACTGGTTTTTCTCTCCTTTTTACCTTCGTCCGGAAATGAAGAAACGAAATCTCCAAATGAGATTTCTCGCAAGAGTTTCCGAATCATAAAATAAATTATTAAAAAATAACTACAATTTTGTAAATTAATTTTGGTTCTGGATTTCCGAAACTGTGAGTCTAGGGTCTCTGAGATAAAATTTCGTAAAAATGTAACGACATTTACGTATCGATTCGACATTTGGAAAAAAGGGTCACGGACAAAATCGCGTTTTTTTCCGAAAACGGGTGCGTACAGGCGAATCGAAAAAAAAATCACAAATAATCGATAAATTAAGCCAGACAATTTTAATTGTGATTTCCGTATAGTGTCATCTTTCCGTATAGGCTCGTCCGCAAAAAAAAATTCTTGGACGGATACGTTCGGATTACGGGGCTTTACTCGTCCGGGAGCTCCAAATCGCGACTCAATATTTAATTACGGAAAAACTAATTAAAAAATCGAAAAAAAGGGCTTCGAGGTGCATAAGGAGACCTCGGGAGGCATTTCGTGTCGAATCTCAAGACTGTCCGACCACCGTCTTTGCGCTGCGCCGCGAGCAGACAAAAACTCGGTCCACACCACACCAGACTTTGCCTTTATATATAAAGATATATATATATATATATATATATATTATATATATATATATATATATATATATAGATATATTTTTTTTGCATTAATTGCACACAATGACTATGTGTCTTTTTCGGACTCAAACCCCCATTGATCTCTTAAATAGCTGGGGTATCTACCGGGTTTCTTGCCAGTGTAAGCCTTTCTTATATTGGACCAAACCAATCGTGCTCTTAAATCCGCTTGAAGGAACACGAGAGTTACGTTAAAAAAACAAGAGTTAAATCGTTCGTCCATTGCTCAACACGCCCTGGACTTCGAACCATCGGTTTGATTTTTTCTGCCTCCATTATTCAGTAATGTCGCTCGCTCTGCCGATCTTGATTTCTGGGAAGCTTATCACATTTTTAAAAATTCGGGTTCTTTGGTTAATGATTTGTCAAGCATCCCTGTTTTTCCTCAATTGTGAAAAGGGTTTATTTAGCCGTATTGGCCTGTTACTTCACTTTTTCCCCCTTTTTGCCGCTAGATGGCGCTGCTCGCCCTATTTCTCTGTCTTCGCTGCTTCGCGCCTTCGGGTGCTCGATACGTGCGGGTACTTAAGTGCATGCTCACGTGTCTAGTCGCTTAGTTTTCGACTTTTTTTGAGCTACCACTAAGTTCTTTGCACTGATGAAGAAGCTCCTTTGTTCGAAACGGCCGTATGCAAAATTGCATCTTACTGCTATTTGTGTTTTATTTACGTTGGATTTCCTGTTTAGTCATTTACCTTTTGGCTTCTTGGAAAATTTAGGGAGATGCGAAGTTCTCACAAGATAGTGTAAAACGTTTGGAATTATAACTTCACGTTTCTACAACCAATTACAAATAAACACACATTCTTTAAATGCTGTCGTCTATTCGTACTCTATTGCACGGCTGTAGTTTAAGTTTAATTATCTCGTAACATAGTTTGTCTTGATTTATCGGCTTTCAAAGGTTATATCTAAACCTTTTTGCAAGGTACCTCTAGGCAATTTTTTACTTTTGCTCTTCTTTCGCGAAGAATCTTCACAATTTTTATTGTTAAAATCATAAGTGAGATATTATACTAAAATTATAATTGAGTTTAAATTATAATTGGGATATTATTTTCCCGAAGAAAAATCCTCTGAAAATTAATTTTGTATGCTCTTTAAATTATTCTCTAAAATTTTTATTAATTAACTTTTATAAATTCCGAAGACAATTTATTTTTAATCTTTTACTATGTTTGAAAAGAACAAAATTCGCCAATATAATTATGGGTCCAGTAGAAGTATCAGATGCTAGTTTTTTCATTGAACTTTGAAGTTTTGATATTGATGCGGAAATCCAGCTGGAAAATATGTGGTAAATAAATGAAGTAAAGCCTCTAATACTCTCCTTCCCCCACCATTTAGGTAATGTGAAACAGATTTATTTATATATGCCAATAGATAGTTATGATTTAATATTTTTAGTTCAGTTATAGCATAATTTTAACATATAATTATGCCATTATAATTGAAGTACACTGCTGGCCACCCAAATTGCAACACCAAGAAGACAAGAGATATCACAACAAATTTGTTTTGTAGATAACATGTTGACCAAGTATCAAATGATTAAATTTATAGACTTCTGTGAAGTGTGGTTCCTGCCAATCAGTAGCCAGAGTGGCGCCATTGTTGGAGATCACCGCTGCCACACGCCTCGGCATTGATTCAAAGAGACCTTTGGATGAGTGCTTGGGGTACAGCAGACCAAGCAGCTTCCACACGTTGCCAAAGTTGATCTGCTGTGGCAGCTGGGGATGGAATCTGGGTCAATCGTAGAGCAACCATGGACCACATGGTTTCTATCGGCGAAAGATCCGGAGAGCGAGGCGGCCAGGGAAGATATTCAATCTGGTGATTGACGAAGAACCGTTGGACAATGCGTGCCAAGGTGGTCGCGCATTATCCTGTTGTAATGTGGCTGTGGGCAAGCCCTGAAGGTAAGGGAGGGACAACTGGCCTCCAACACCTCGGAGATGTAGCGCTGGCTGTTTAAAGTACCGGCAATGCGTACTAGAGGTGTGCGAGAGTGATATCCAATACCGCCCCATACCATAATACCCGGTGAAGGACCAGTGTGGCGGTGTATAATGCAGCTGTTCAGCATCCTCTCTCACGGTGTCTCCAGACTCGAATGCGACCATCGTGGTGTTGCAGACAGAAGCGTGACTCGTGAGTAAAGACAATTTCATTCCATTCTGCCATCCACATCCTTCTGTCATCGCAACATTGGCGGCGGAGACGTCTGTGGTTCTGCGTCAAGGGTTAGAAAAGTAATGGACGTCTTGCGGACAGGACCACTCTGCTGTAAAAGGCGTTCGAATGGTACGCGCAGGACACTGGATGATGCGTTACAGACTGCATGTGCTGTGCTATGGTTCGTGATGTGACTGAGCGATCCGTCATTGCCATGCGCACAATTTGCCTGTCATCACGTGAAGTGGTGCGCTGAGGTGGATGCGATCGAACACCGCCGGTCCGTCGTACCCTCTGCATCCAACGATCACATATCCGCATTACAGTTGTTTGGTTTCGTCCAACACGACTACGATTTCTCTGAAGATAATTCACCATCTCGGTAGGCCACTATCCTTCCTCTGTCGAACTCGGATACTTGATCAAAAGATGATCGCTGTTTTCGACGAGGCATAATTGATCGTTTTTTGAAAAAACCACAAGAAAAACACAATTGCCGAACTTGAAATCGTCGAAATCTCCAAGCGTTAAACAGCGCTTTGAAGTGGCGCCACAGGCGGGCGTGATGTGCGTCTGTGCTGAAATTCTAATCATTTGCATATCTCACCTCCGCGAATTTATGTTGTAAATTTCATGTTATTTGCATGTTTCCTTCAGGGTGTTGCATTTACAGTGGCCAACAGTGTATATTAAAATATTCGAATGGGAGATATATATAAATGGCCACATATTTCTTGATGTAAGAATTAAATGAATGTTAAAATTTTTTATAGAAAAGCAATAATAATACATATATATTTAAGAAATGTGCTTGTCAAATAGACTCAAAGTGCTGCTCTGTTCATAAATATCCTGTAGTTCAATTTGGGGACAATTGTACGTAACTGACCTTAAGAAAATGTTTTCAATTGATAGTTTGTTCTAAACGTAAAGTTATTGCGTTTATGTCCTCTTAAAAATTTTCAATTTAAGACAATCGCTTCTGAACTACTCTTATTGTCATCCGTATCCCTTTAAAACTTTCTAAAATAATCTCTAAAAGTCTCTTCCTTTTCGAATGATATCAAAACATATTAATATAGAAGACTTAATAACAGTTGCAAAACATAATGTAGTCAAAAATTTTCAGCCTTCAAATATATTTTGTCTGAAAATTAGTATCGGTCGTACTGCATGACAAGCATAAGGTTCTGTAAAGTTCATCTCCCATTTGTTTATTGTGTTTGGGCAATCCTTTTGCCACTGAAAATGTAAGGTGTCATTTACATCACTTTAGGGATGTGATTCTCCCTTGCATTGTAATTGTTTCACGTCACAGAGTCATTGAACTGTTTACTGGAGTTTTAATGTAACTCGGAACTCAAACTTCCTTCTCACCAAATATACCTTCTAGTTATAAAGTTTAAAAGGACGGTAGTTAACAGTAGAAGATTTATTTCTAAATTCGACAAAAATAGCCTATTTCGGAAAATTGATATTCAGGGCATGGACTAATTTATTTTTAATAAACGAGTTTAAAAATAATATGAGGATTGTTTGAGACGTAAGTTTATTAAATTTTCTACTCGCTCTATGGAGTTGTATGGAAGAATACATATTTATGAACTTCTTAAATATGAAGGTTAAAATTTAATCAGAATTTTTATTTAGCATTAGTAAAATTTTTGCATTTTCATTCAGTGAAATAAAAAAAGGCATTTTTTCTTTTTGGCTGCTTAGTTCTTAACTATAAATTTAAAAGGATATTAATATCGCCATATTTAGTATGTAAACTTATTTAACTGTTCTCATACTATGGTAAGCCTAAGAGATGAACGTGTGACTTTCAGAGGTACCTAACATGCTGTCAAGAGAAACATTGCAAAACGAGAACGGAACGAAACGTACATAGAATGGCAAGTCAATGTCTTACATGAATAACGTTTCATGGTGTTATTTTTTTCTTGAAGTAGTTACATTTTGATTATTATATTACGATTTATTAAAGTATCGTAAGCAGACATAAAATAAAACATAAATGTATTGAAATATTTTTATCCCAAATAAACAAATTAACCCCAGGGGTTTATACTTAGGATCCCAACCTATATCGAAGGCAATTAAAGTAGGGTTCTTTAGATGCGTTTGCCACACTTGAATTATTTTTTAAACACGTATGTTTCTACGTAATATTGTAAATACGGAATACGTATTTTGCAGGTTTTCAGAAATGCTGTTTAAAATCTGTGACTTGGACAGATTGTATTGTGGAGTTACATTAGATTCGTAATCTTGACCCATCTTCGTAATCTGTGCCATCTAATAGAAGTTTGAGAAGCCCTGGTCTACACCCCTCCAAAAAAAAACTTTAAAAAATTCCATTTTCACAGGAAAATCTTTTTATTTTCAATTTAAATGAATGAATGAATACCGTTAGTTTATTTAATTGTAAAATTTTAGTAAAATTTAAGCAAAAACAGATACATTTTATTTCTTAAGAAAGTCTTAATAGAAAGACGATTCCTTAAACTGATAACAAAACAGAACTTTTACTAATATGAAGGTTTCATGTAATAGAAGAATAAAATTTCGTCAGGAAATGAATAAAATTTATTTTGAACAAATTTTTTTTTGATGTTGAAATAAGCATTCAGTATGTGTTTGTAATCTTCTAAACGGTCTTCCTATACATGAATGTAATGAGTATCCAATGCAATATATATATATATATAAGGATTTTGGACAGTTTATGTTATTAGGTTTTAAATAATACGAAACCAAACAGAAATCTAAACATATGTTGCATGAAATAGAAAATGAAATATTAATTCCACACTAAATGTGATTATCCTTTAAGTTTAGGTTAATGAAATCAGAAAATAGCATTAATACAGCTTCGTTTAGATACTTATTCTGAAAGTTCTGTTGAAAGTTAAAGGTGCACAAAATAGAATTGAAAATGGAATCATATCAGGTTTGTTAACAATAATGCGAACATAAGAAGTTTAATAAAGTAGAATTCTTTATGTACGTCAGTTATTTTGCACCCAGCTAAATGTCCACGCTGAGTGGTAATAGGTACTTCAGAAATAAGTATGGCTTTTAGTTATCTTTCACATAAAGTTTTCCACAACAGAACATGATAGTTCTAAAGTATCCTTATTTTAACTCGAAAGTTCCTTAACTTTCTTGTTAAAGCAAAATAGAGAGGATAGCATTATTTCAGAAATCCAATAACATTTCATGAAGCTGGAGTAAATTTTTGACGATTATGATGAACTGCGATCTTTTATCACAGCCCTTTTTCTACAACTGAATGATCAAAGAATAATAATTGTACGATCTATATGATATTTCTCCATACGGATTAAGTCTTCTAGCGCAAATCAATGCTTTATTTCAGGACCCACAAAAAAGGTACTTTATTTTATTTAAGCTTCATCTGTCTCCGAAAAATTTTCCCCCAGGTAAGCAAACCTGGTTCCATTTCAATCTACCGCTTTGTCAGAGCTTTTCATCAGACACAACTTATTTATGTAGTGGGGGAATAAAAGAACTTTTTCAGGGTTGACTAATGGAGTATGTTCAACATTTTTCTTTCCGGGAATGAGAGATTCTCGCTGAGGCTTCTCTCTTCGTGTATGACTTTTAATGCATTCCGTCCATTTCTTTCAACTTCCGCTTAAAACAATACAAGTTCATGTAACCTTCTTGAAACTCAATTAATAGTGCCATAAAGTAGAAAAATGTATCTGTAGTGAAAGTTATAAAAAAAGTCATAGTTCTCATGATTCTTTTGTGTGCGTCTAAATGTAATAAATTTCTTTGCCATGCAAATCCTAAAGACGAAGACGAAACATTTTACGGAAGGATGGGTTTTAAACTTGTTTTAGGAGTGTTAATAAACAACCGCTATATTTTAGTGATAGCCTGCCTGTATCTTAGCTAATACAAATTCTGATTCTAGCTTTTCGTTGCATATTTTTAAAAGTTAAAAACAATGCAATATTTTTTAAAGTTAAAAACTATGCAATAATTCATAAAAATGATAAATACCATTTCCTTTAAAAAAGGGATGAATTTCTACTGATAAAAACATATTTGCAGACATTACTTAAAAATTATAAATTATATAAAAATTTGAATCCCCTTTTTGACCTCAGTGCAAAAAAATCCTACTGTTATTAGAAAATTTTACCAAATTGGTTCATCTAAATTCGTGTCGTGAATATTTGCTAACATTTGAGAGAAACTTTTCGATCTAATTACCAAGAAGTTGGAGACGTACATTTAGAAAATGTGAGATTTATTAGCTGCATATCTAGTTAGGATAAATAGACAAAAAATACTTGCATATGATTGATTAAAATAATTTAAATGATTTTCGTTTGATACCAGTAATGTTAAGCAAGTTTTAAACGGTCGTCAATTAAGGATGAAGAAGGAATTTATTTCTTTTTACTACTAGTTTGAAGTTTAACCCTTTGGATTTTCTATTATATTATTACAAAGAAATAGGTTTACATAGAAAAATATTAAAATAACTCCTTGTAAAACTTGGTAGCGTAACTTTTGATTAGTAATAAAACTTTTAATTAGTAATAAAAAGTAAAATTATTTTATCCAGCTTTTACTAATAGTTCTTATGTTATGTCATTTTGATAAAAGCCTGGATTGGATATTATTGTTAAATGTATGTAACGAAAAACGCGTTGTCCTAAAATACTTTTAAATCGTACTCCAAATACTCTTTTTTAATAAAGCACAACCCCTTTTCCAAAATGCGTCCTAAAAATAACTTAATTGATATTTATACTGACCCCTTAATGTATGTGCCGATCATTGCGCAGGCACTTGATAATAACTAAGACCTGTTTTCAAATTCTTACTTACTAACAGAACGTAGTAATGCTCGAGTGATCCCTTGTAAATCACTCGACTATTTCATCATCCTCACACGTATAGGCCATATGACTAATTCTAACCAATTAAATAATTCCAATTCCTAGTGGTGAAAGGGGGTAACATTAAATGTAATTCTCAGTCTTTGAACAAAGTCTTTGAACAAAAGACTCAAAGTCTCAATTTCTCAAAGTCTTTGAACAGAAGACCATCCGACGCTCTCTTTAACTTGTGGCCGTTCTGAAAAACATAAAGCTCTTCTAAATTTATACATTGCGATATAACGCGCGACTTTCCTCTCCGTTCTCGTAGCTAAGTCCTGCAATCTTCTGATGATTGCTTTCTACAATGTGCCTACAATTGTAGAGCTGATCTCCAGTATTGCTAATTTGTCTTCATGTTGCTGAAACCTAATAAATTTTTTTTCTCTGATCAACGACTGCATCTCTCCTATTTATAAATTATTCCTCATTACATGTATATCAGACATTTTATTTCAAAATTGAACTCTATCCTTTGTGGTGAAGTGTTTTGATAGCTTTAAGGTTTTGATGGATGAAATTATGTGGTTTCAGATTTTTAAGAAAATGGAAATGAATCTTTCATTTGCTTTGCACTTGCAGGGAATTTTTGAACATAAGAGACTTAAAAGTTGAAATTTAAAAATCTATTGTCCGCGTAAATGTGCGTAATATACGGGGGCTATCCATATCATAATTATTAGTCAATTTTCTCTGTAGAATATTCTTCAAACTAGTTGAAACCGGCAAACTGGTGATTCCTCAGACTGGTACTCCGTTGTAACCCTCGAACAGACGACACCCGCGTTTTGAACTGCAGGATCATATAAAAAAGACTCAACGGCCGAATTTCATTTCCAATGGGTGCCTGCTCTCTGAGGTATTGATGGAGACTTTTGACGATTATGATTCTCAACAAGGACTATAAATCTGGTTGTATAATATAGTCTAAAGACAAAAAAAGCCTGTCCTGGCTGAAAACACCTCACTTACCCCTGACGTCCTTCGTAGTGCAGCAGTTGTTGTTTTTTAGGCTCCTTAAAGGACACGACTGTCTGAGTGCTCTTTTGCATTCTATTGGAATTGCTAATTAGCTGATCTGTATTTTTTATTTATCTAGATGCCTATGATGACAGAACACTTGGGCGTGTGCTCTGCACTTAAGGAATTTAGAGATATTGTGCAAAAATATTGGAAAGCCCGAGGACTAATGGCTTAGGGAGTCATATTTTGTCGAGCATTTGAAAAGAATACATCTAATAATTTAATAGATCCATTTAGATAAGAAAAAATACAGTGTTTTCTGGAAACTGGAAAAATTCTGAGACGCGAGATTGGTTATGCTGAAAATTTCTCATCACTAGATTCACAAAGTGGTAAGTGGCGTCATGCTTTAAAAAAAAAGAGGAAAAACCCCCGCAACAGCTTCCATTCATTCAGATGTTTAAAGTTTCGACCTTGTTGTCGTCCTGGTATGACTGTTCTTGCTTAGTGACTTTGTTACAATTGCCAAAGGTGTAGTTAAGAAAAACTGTTTCTAATATTCGTCTGAGGTGCATCTTCAACGTACACGTGTTAGGTGATTGGGTGTTTATTGATTTCTCATTATTGCTGAATTTCAAATTATAGGGATATCTGAATATTTAAGTGTATAACTGGACAAACCAAACTCGGTCGTAACGGTTTTTAGATTCTAGGTTGATACTGAAACATCGCGTATATTCTAAATTAGAAAATAGTTTCCAGGTATGTTAAGTAAATTTTCAGCACTACTTTATAAGAAGTTATGTATGTAAGATTTAAATTAAAAATAAATAAAATATACTTATGTAAAATTTAGTTTTTCTGATATTTTAAGATTATACAGTAATAGCAGTTTCAGAAAATGAGTAATGTTTTTATGGAAAACTACCTAGAAGGACAGCACCATTTAAATTTAATTTTAAAGTTTGAAATTTTTCAAGAGAAATATAGACAAAATGTACTGTAACAGGGTGTCTTTATAGGCTTTAATTTAAAAATATTTAATTAAAACCAATATTTCTGATCTAGTGATTTGCATGACAATCAGAGATTACAATTGTTTTTCTTTTTAACCCTTTATTTCTTCAAAGAAAATTCGTATCTAGTTAAGAACTTCGTTTCAAGAAGTTTACAGTTCTGAAGTATATATTTCTTTAGACTGTTTCAAAAATATTTCTTTAGCAAGTACATCGCTTTGATGCTTTGCGATTTTTCGTTTTCAGACATCTTTCCGTTGGGTCTCTTCCAGTGTAACCCTTTTGTAAAAAGGATCTTGAAATATTATAAATTCTAAATGCATTGCACTCTCCAAATATCAACTCGTTTCTCCGATTTACTTCAGCATTACTCACGGATGACATGTCTGTTTCAGCTCGCATTCAAATCACTTCATTCAAAAGTTAAGTATAAAGGAAATGTTTAAATTTGAAAAGGAATGTTTGAATTTCGCTTTCAGAGTGAAACTCGAGGTAAAGGTATTTATCAACGGAATAAAGTTAGCTATTCGTAATCGCATTAAGTAATGGATACTAATACATTATTTTGTTGAAACTGATTGTCACTAAACCTCCACAAATTTTTTTAAACTGTAAAATATCAACAATTTTAATTTTTTGAGGTATTTTAACTTTATGTTTAACAGCCTAAAAATATCTACATTTTTATCAAAAAGGAGAATAAAAAAGAACTGTAGGAAAAACTGCGTAGTATGTTAAAAATTTTTCTTATAAGTTCGACTGGCATAAAAACGTGAATAAAATGTTTATTGGTAGTTTATCCAAAAAGGTTGTTTTTTTAAAGACAAAAATAATCTAACTTTTCCGTAAGTTGCGGTTTATACATTTTTGTTCAATTAATTTTAACCCAGTTTTAATTTCAGCCTATGTATGGTAATTTTGTTATAGTAATTATCTGTTCTAACTTATCCTACGTTAAAACAGGATTAACTGTTTTTGGTCATATATAAATTGCTTTGTATTTAAACTTCAGTAGTTCAGCACATAGAATCTGATGCAATGGTTACTTACTTGATAAGATTTTTTATACTCACCGTAGATGCAACTCTGACTGCTTTTCTTTATAATGTTAAATTAACTGCTGAGTTTAATCCCATTAATCAGCGGTTGAATGATGTTTCCCTCGTGGGAATGTTCGGTTCCTGCTGACAAATTTTTGTGTCTAGTACCCAAGTCTATTAAAATAGTCAAAAATCAATCTTATTGCAGGTGAAATTTCCAACCATTAGAGATTGTGAGTACTCTAAAAGGCTGGCTTCCAACATATAGGCATAACTTATCGTATACATCCTGAAAAATGACCTTTAAAGCATTGGATTATATTAAAAGTCTGTGGAACCTTCCAAGTGCTTTACAAATTTACTCAGATGTCTCGAAAAATATAGTGGATGGTGCTGCCATGAATGTCATCCGTAACAGAAGTACAGTATTGGTTGGCAGAGTTCCAGAGTTTTAGATTCTAATTCGGAATTTCCAGCAGAACTGCATACTATTAAGAAGGACATTTGTTCATTGACTAGTAAAGGGTCTTATTTCACTGCTTTAAAACTAAGCGATAATCTATAGAAACTACAAACGTTAAAATTCCAGTGTCAGAAGAACTCCTAGGTTCAATTAATTTAACAAAATGTGGCGTCTCTAACTACAATATTCAGTCAGCATTTCCACTGGATTCTGGCTCATACAGGGATCCGGGTAAATGAGTGAACAGATGAGCTACCCAAAATAGCCACTCAATTACAAGATGTGACACAGTCTCTGAAAAGAAAAGTTACAAAAAATTAGTTGGCCTGACGGACCACAAACTCATCAAGATTTACCTATAAAAAGTTATCCACAAAAGTTTTCGGACAGCTTACAGTTCATGGGCCTTTTTTGGAATAATATACCACTTCAGTCTGACAACCATGGAAAAATATACCACTTCAACCAGCCAGCACGTGAGTGTACAAGACTCTGTTCAGAAAATTGTCTTTAAAAACTTTTTAAGACAGGCATTTATCGAAACCAAAATATCCTAACAAAATAAACATGTCCGAAAAGAAATTTGTGCGCTGTACAACTGGATCATCGGATTAATAGTAATAAAAAAAACGGACTCCAGTTAATCTGAACTATCAATACCATAGGAATTTTGTCGTTAATAGTGCTCAACTGTTAAATTATGACAAGACTGTTCAATCAGAAACATCTAATTTATCAAACAACACCAGAGCACAAGCAACGAGGTCTTCGAAGCTACACAGGTTATGGGTACACAGGTTATGGGTGTACCCATCGCATGACAACTACGACCTATAACTATTTCAATACTTTGGGATCTTATAAAGGAACATTAAAAGTTAGACACTGACATGCCTTAAGCTCATCTTTGGATAGACAGTATTTCGTTTGTTTTGAAGGGAGGTGTAACATAATATTTTGGCTGAAAGCTATTTGAATTCATAAATGGGAAGTTTTAACTGTTTTGACTCTCCGAAATCTCTGTTTTCTTGAAGATGGATGAGGCTTATTGTTGGTATTTCAAGTCGTAGTAAATACTTAAAAATTTTTTTGCGCGTTTGGATTTCCCTCAAAGCTATTCACTTCCCATTCTCTACTTTTTGAGGTCTTTTTGTTCTATTTTGTTCTACTTTGTTTCCATTGAGATGTGCATTAATGCCAGAGAACATACTTTTGACAATTCAGACTTGATTTACATAACTTATTCTTTTCTTTTGTATGTCTATCAATGACTTTTATTAGAAAACCAATTAAGTTGTAAATTTTTTCGTTGTCTTTTCGTGGATTAACAGATTATTTTATAACAATGGATGAGTTATTCTGTCTAACAAGATTTCAACCATCTTTTGCAAACATTTTCCTGTCACATTAATTTTTAAAAATTACAGCTTTTCTGAAACGAAATTTTCAATTTTAAGTCAATAAATTAAGTCTTCGATATTCATTAATTTTATTTACGATTCATTTAAGAAATTAATAACAAATTTTTGCATGCATATTAACATAAACAAAAATAAGCATTTATATTTTAAATGAAAATATTTACAGTTATGCCAATGAGCAGTCTGTAAAGCATTGACATTTTCAACCTGATTTAATGTTATTTCAAATAACTAGTTGTTCCTGAACACAATGATTGGTACTGATTTCTCCTGAAAGCGAGTAATGATGCTTATGAGAAAAAAAAATACCGTTCACTTTCGCTCATTTCTTTAACGCCCTTCTGGTTGAACTGATACTGTGTTACGAAGAAGAATAATTATCTTGACTCAAAGTTTTCTGCACAGGTCACTTCACCTATTATATTTATTAGAATCTGGAAACTTTTTGTTAGACGGCTTTTGTTTAAGCCACTTAAAAAAAACACAGTTTTTTAGAGACACCATATGGTGATAAAGAACGGAAAAAATGGAAAAAGCAGCAATTCGAGTAAATCTGCCGCTAAAAAGCTGTTATGATTTAAGCTGCGCGGTAAGAACTATGAACTATGAACCCATTGATTCTATCACAAAAGATTATTTATTCTCAGTAAAGTTTATAATTGCTTCCGGGGGCTGTATTTAAGAAAACTTAAGAAACCGTATAATTTTTTGAAAATTGATATGCGATCAGAAACTTTTCATGCTGAACTCCCCCTCCCTATTCATATATATATATATATATATATATATATATATACACACTCAAGACCCAAAACATTATGACCAGCCCTACATTTTGCAATGAATTCGCCTGAATGACGTGGAAGGCACGTGATCAGGTGGAAGTGGTATTTAACTGCTGCTGGAGAGTCTGAAGAATCATTCTTTCACTTCTGTGTGTGATGGGAAAGGCTGCGGATCTAAGCGAATTTGATAGAGGGCAGATTGTAATGGCTCGAAGGCTCGGAACAAGTATTTCCGAAACTGCACAACTTGTGGGTTGTTTGCGACCTACAGTTGTTAGTACTTATGCAAAGTGGATGAATGACGGTGAAACCAGCAGTAGACGACATGGTGTTGGACGTCCACAAGCTATCAAAGAAAAAGGTCGTCGGAGACTGTCTCGCATGGTGAAGCAAAACCGGAGCCAGACAGTGGCTCAGCTGACAGCCCAATACAATGCAGGGACAAGTAGAATAGTATCGCAGCACACTGTTCAGCGGACACTGTTGGATATGGGGCTACGCAGCAAACATCCCACTCGTGTGCCTTTGCTGACCAAGCGTCATCGCCAACTGCGACTGCGCTGGGTCCGGGAACATCGCGACTGGTCCATGGATCAGTCGGAGAGAGTTGCCTGGTCAGATGAATCACGGTTTGTCATTCATCACGCCGGTGGCCGTGTCAGGATACGCCGTCTTCCAGGCGAACTGTTGCTCCCTCAATGTACAGTAGGTCATACACAGGCCGGTGGTGGCGGTATTATGCTTTGGGGGACGTTCTCTTGGGCGTCTCTGGGACCCGAGGTTGTGGTAGAGCAGACCATGAATGCTACAGGGTATCTGAACATCATTGCGGACCAGTTGCACCCTTACATGGCCTCTGTTTTTCCAGCTGGAAATGGGATGTTCCAACAGGACAACGCCCCGTGTCACAAGGCTAAAATTGTGTTGGAGTGGTTCCAGGAACATGATGCTGAATTCCAGTTAATGTCCAGGCCGCCTAACTCACCGGATCTCAATCCGATAGAACACATTTGGGATGTCATGGGACGGCAGCTCAGAGTTCAAACACCACCAATTCGCAATATCTCGGATTTGCGTGACCGTTGCTTAAACATGTGGTACAACCTGTCTCCGGCCATCTACCAAGGACTTGTGGCATCCATGCCAAGGCGGGTTGAAGCTGTGTTGCGCGCCAAAGGTGGGCCAACTCGTTATTGACAGGTGGTCATAATATTTTGGCTCTTGAGTGTATATATATATATATATATATATATAATGAGTAAAAAGGTTCTCTGCATCTCTTTTCACCCGCCCCCTCCCTCTCTTTTAGTTTTCTTTGTTCGTATGATTATAGATGCTCATTTTATAGTGTTATAAATGTAAGGATTCATAGATTCATTATCTTCAATATTTGAAAGTCTTATTTTATCACATTCACACCTATTTTTGTCATAGAATCCGAAGTGCGAACATTATAGAAGTATACATTAATTTTGTTTCTTATTGAAAAGACTTTACTATCACTATTATTCATTTCCGACAGCATTTCTATAATGTTTAATGAACCTATTGTAGAAGTGAAAATGGTATAATTCCCCACGGTGTGTGGACAATAAAGAATGTATTATAAAGGATGCAGAGGCAGGGGTAAATACAGGATTGTAAACCAATAAAAAAATAGAAGAATAGCTGTCGGTGTGGCCAGTGATAGCGATCTGAAGTTTAAATTTTACAAAATGGATGGTCGTTATTTTATGGCCCACAGTAAAAACGTCAGATGAGAAGAATCAAAGTTGTTTTGCAAAATAAACGTATGTGGTGGGAGGTACTACATAGACTATGGACAGAGGCGACAAAGGCGGTATAATAAAGAACCAATTAGGGATAGGAACCACTGAAAGAGAAACAGCCCACTGCCCAATGAAAGTGAGGGGCGTGCCAGAATGGCCCCCCTGTAAACGGACAACAGCTTCGCTAAGGACGGAAGGAATCGAAAAGAAGGAGACGTTTTTTTAGATTGGGTTCCTGAGAGTTAGATGTCGGAGACTCTCGTCTGCCCCATAGCCTTGGAGAAGTGCGTATATCCCGCCAATGTGTTCCTACACTGGAGACGATACTGGGGCCCGGTCGCCGATGCTACGATCATCGCTGCATACATCCGTTATAGTAAGTGCCTCCCCGATAGACTCTAAAAATCATATTTGACTCTATACTTTGCCTCTGCTTCTGGGAATCTTAATCTTATGTCAAAATTGTTAATATGAAACGGATTGTAATATTAATAGCTATGACAAGTTAATTGAAATTCGGGTTATCAAATAAATGTATGTTTAAGGTCAATGCGTTGTATTCCTTGCTTGTTCCAACCCATGCATGCATTCATTGCTTCTAGGTAATTAACTCCTATACCTATCTCTCACTGAGATGGTTTTAAAAGTTATTGTAGGTAATCTTTCATTTTTGTTGTTGTTATAAGTACCGACAGTTGTATCATTCAGACATAAAGCTACACTAAAGACTATTTCTTAGCAGAGTAGTGTTAGATTTAGGACACTTATCCGGAACGCAGAAATCTCAGTTTCCTGGTTTTATAGCACTATTTTTGTTTTGACTGAAAAAAACAGTAAATGGTAAAACTGTGGGACAGAATAGGTATTATATTAGCGCCGATTTCCGGGCGTAATAACTTATTTCACACGGATTCAGATATTTTGAAGACTTTTGTCTGCTATAGAAAGGTGTGAATATGCCTTCCCAGTCCGTCTTCCTGCCCCCCCTTTTCTTCCGTTTCGGGAATGTCTTTGTCGCGGGTGTTGGTCGGAAGTGCAATCTCCGCCGGTCGAGAACATCTGCTGCCGTCTTGGAGCATCATCTATCCTTCAGACGTCCCCCTGTGGTGGGTGGAGGTTTTGGGGGAAGGGCTACTATCTTGGCTGGGTCAGCACTTCTGATCATTATGTTCCAGTAACTAGGGGTTTGGGTGATGTCCCTGTTATAAAGACTCATGGAGTATATCTATTAATATTCAGGTCTTTATAACTGTCTCTCATAACTGCCATACATTGGCAGAAAAGAAAAATGATTTATTGCCAAAAAAGGCGATGCACGCCAAATCTGGTGTATTGAGCCTGTATTGCGCAGGCGCGAAGTACAGATTGGCGCATGTCATGGCTAGCTTCAAAAAGTAGCGAGAGACAGCCCTTGGACGTGTAGGAGGTTGGTGACCTTTTCGGAGCGTGTGTTGAGTATGGAGCGAGGAGCATGGCATGGCTTGACTGTTCACAACTAAGTATTCCCTTTTTACATTATATTTAGAAAAATAAATTTTCTTATTTGCTCCTTAAACCCCTTGTCTGTAATTTAATTTACTGTAGTAGATATTGTTTTCTAGGTATGAATAATTTGAGTATTGTAATATGCTTAGCACGTGGGTCAGGCTATATGTAGGGTTAAATATTTTCTTGCTAAGCTAAGTGCTGTTAACCTAAAGTAAATACTCTACTTAATCTATGTTACCTGAGACAACCTATCTGGGTTATCCTTCATGTCGCTTAGTTACTTGAAGTTAATTCTGTAACTTAAATTAATACACAACGCATTTCATGTTTCACCTTTTTGACTGGCTTAACTATTCGCTAATTTGCTACCACTTGTTCCGATACGGCTTCCCATTTTGGAGTCGTAATTCTCGGCTTCACAACATTTGGTGCCGGTTGACCAGTCCTTAAAATTAATTCTAATATTTAAGGGTATTTGTCTCATTTATCGGTAACCTCTTTTAATTCTTTAACCTGCGTGAGTAATAAGAAAATGCATCTGCTTAGTATTCCCCCTGATTATAATGTTGTTCTCTTTATTAATAAGTAATATATGTATCTTAATAATGCTAAAATTTCATTCAGTTTGCTTTTTCTGTACCACATGATGCATTTTTTTATAATAGAGCATGAACGAAGCTATGTGTTTGTTATGTGCAATTATTTAATTATGCAGTGATTTTATGAATATCTGAGTATTTAACATTGAATATTATTTAAGATTGGAATTTGTGTTATATTGATTGATTTTTATGTGTAAAGGATATATTTTATTGCTTTTTGAGTTACAATTATTGATTTAAACTTCATTATTGATATAAATTCATTTAATATAAAGTGCTAATTTTGTGTCATTCATGCAACCTATCATATCTATGAGTTCATATAATATTTCTGACTGATAGTTGACATTTATGCTGAAATTTTTTAATGCTAATTAAGCTATGGTGAACTCAAGCATAATATTTGAAAAGTGTATTATTGAATAGTATCCCATTTTGTGTATGCATAACCTTTAATATACCTCTTTTCTAAATTATATTCATAATTCTTTACTTTTTATCATTTGATGGTTCATGTTATCTCCAATGGAATTCTTCTCTTGCATTTTATGGTTCACTGCTTTCTGCAAATTTTGTTTTCATGTTGAATATGTAAAACTCGAGTATGTTATCTTTTGTGTGATCCTTGAGAATTTTAGTCCAGTTCTTTTACTTTTTGCTTTCTTGGACATGGCTAACGAGGTAGATAATAGATTCAATGTAACCATTCAACCTTTTGAAGGTGATGGAGAATTATTGTCATTTTTCTCTAAGCAAGTCAGGGACTTAGCGAGAGTAAATAATTGGACAGGTGCTGAAACATCTATATTTATCAGGTCGAAATTGGTAGGGCCTGCTCTAAAATATGTCATAAGTACTTCTGAGTTGTTGGACACAGAAGATCATGAATTTTTGTTGCAAGGGTTGAAATCCTTCTTTGATCCTAATCATTCTGTAAACACTGCCTTATTGCACCCTCAGAACACCATAACTCTTTTACCTGCTGAATCTATTAGAAATCTGGCACACAGAATTTCAGTTCAGGTTTCAAAATTACATCCCTCTGTTAAGAATCCTGATGCCCTTAATGAGATAAAATTTGTCGAGTTGATTAAGGCTGTCCCTCAGAGTATTAAGGTTCAATTATTAAGTGAAAACATAAAATGTTTCCAGGCTGCAGTTGATAGAGCTGATACTTTGCAGCAATTAGAATCTTACAGCACTTCAGCCCAGTCTGTGGGTAGTGCTTTGCAGTTGCAAGAGCTGCTCGCTGAAATTCAGGTTATCAAAGAACAGCTCAATTCACTGAATATGACTAAGAACCAAATAAATGCTATTCAATCATCCTCGACTTTGTCATGTGACACTGAATGCAATGAATATATGCAAACACCTTGTTCTGCAAATGAGTCCAGACAGAAAGTTTCAAAGACTGTCTGTCAATATTGCTATAAGTCAGGTCACACTTTTGCAAAATGCTATAAGTTTCAAAAGGATTTTCGTAGGGAGCAATCATCTTCTGGTCCAAATAATAGAAGCAGGCAGTTAAATAACTCTACTAGGCTGAACTCACACACTGTGAGGAACTCGAATCTAAATCCTGATGCATCTTCCTTTGTTTATGATTCTTCTAACCCTGCAATGAGACAAGCTAATGCTGATGTACCTTCGTCTCTCCAGTATTCCTCATCAGCCAATGTTAATAGTCCTAATTATGACCTTTATATTCCTAATTATGTCAATCATAGTGATTTGGTACAACAGTGCTCAAATTTTTCTGTAAATAGTAGAGGTACTGATAATCTTAATGTGCAGTGTAATAATAATGTTCAACAAAGTTTTTCTTCTGTTGGTTGTCAAACTTCTGCTGCTATCAAAATTATGAACTCCACTGCTACTCAGTGTGAGATCCCTGTTAATGATAATGCATTGCAGGCTAATAGCAAAATTGTCATCGAAAGGATATGTAGTGCTCAAACTTCTGCTAAATTACCTACGGTTAATATAAAATTTCCTCAAACAACTATTATTGGATTAATTGACACAGGTTCTTCTATCTCGTTGCTCGACCAGTCATTTTTCCACATGAACAAACAATCTCTTAATTATAAAAACATTTCTAGACAGGTGTCTATATCAACCATTAACTCTTCTGTCAATTCTCTTCATGTATCAATTTATCTTTCAAACTTGAGAAGAAATTCTTCAAACATCCTTTTTTTGTTACAAATTTGAATGATAAGTCTTTTTCTGCCATAATTGGTTATGATTTTCTTACTAAGTTTCATGTGGATATTTCAAATTCGCAAGCTTCCATCACATTTGATGATATGGTCATTCCTTTTATTGATTCTGAAAATCAAGGTGTACATTCTCATGTTGTTGTAAATGCTCAGAATGCTACTCTTGTGTCTAAAACTATAATCAAACCAATTTCTTCTTCTTTTATTAAAATCAGTGCTCCAATAATAAATTCAAATTCTGATTTATTCTTTGAACCTGTTGTTAAAAATCCAAATCTGTTAGTTCATCCATCCATTATTGCAAATAATATATCTGGTGATGAGCAACCAGATTCTATAAGTGATAATAGTTCAACTCCTGCTACTCAACAATCCTCTAAGGTGATTAAGTCATTTATTTTAATTGAAAATTTGTCCAATAAGCCTGTTCATGTAAACAAAAATGCTGTTTTGGGTCATGTGTCTTCTTTAGATGAGCAGTTATCTGTTTCTCATGCTCGAACTACCTCAGTCAGTGAATCTGTAAATCTTATTACTGCATCTACTGAAATATTAAATTTAAGAAAGTCTGAATTTAATCTTAGTGACTTTAAGCTTTCCCATTTGAGTCCTGGAGAAATTTCTCAAATGTCACAACTGTTGAGTAATTATGCCACAGCTTTTTCTTCGTCGTCTAAGTCTTTAGGACACACTGATCGTGTGATTCCAAATTTGAATTTTGATCATGACTTCCCTCTTAAGACTCTTCCATTTCCCATTCCTCAGTCTTTGCAAGCTGAGACTAAAAACAAATTGATGAACTTGTGGAGGCAGGTATCATTGAGAGAACAATCTCTGATTGGGCTTGCCCAATATTGCTTGTTAAAAAGAAGCAATTAAACTCTTCTGCTCCACAAAAGTTCAGACTTGCTTTGGATCTACGTCTCATTAATCAGATAATTAAGAATTCATCTTATCCTTTACCTAAGATTAATGACATAATCTCTAATATAGCTCAATATCGCTACTTCACCACCTTGGACTTAAAAAGTGCTTACCATCAAATTGACTTACCTGAAAAATTTCAAGACCGCCTGAGTTTCACATCCATGTGGGATCAGTTTAAATATAAACGTTTAGTTTTTGGACTGCGTAGTGCAGCATCCTTTTTCCAAGCTTTAGTCGATACTCTCATTGAGGAAACCAATGAATTGGGTATCTTTGCTTACCAAGATGACATTGTCATCTGTGCGAATTCATTTCAAGAGTCTTGTCAGAAATTAAAAGCTCTGCTTTCTGTTTTTACTAAAAATAATATTACTGCGTATCCTCCAAAGTGTTCATTCCATCAAACTGAAGTAGACTACCTAGGTTTTAAAGTGTCGCAGAACACTATAAGTCCAATTTCTTCTAACATCATAAAGGTGACTTCATTTCCAACTCCAAAAACTAAAAAACAGTTGAAACGTTTCCTAGGTGTTTGTAATTATTATAGACACTTAATTCCACGCTTTTCTAATTTGGTTGCCCCTCTGGTTTCAATGACTTCTATGTCTGTACCTTTTAATTGGACTGATGAAGCTTCTAATGCATTCCAGTCACTACAAAAGATTTTCTTTTCTTCGCCTTTTATCAGACAACCTAATTTTGATAATACCTTTTATGTTAACACTGATGCTTCCAAAGAAGCAATTTCTGCAGTACTGTTACAAGACTTTGATGGTCAACTATTACCTGTCTCCTACTTTAGTAAATCATTAAATAAAGCTGAGAGGAATTATCCTGCTCTCAAATTAGAACTCATGGCTATAGCAAAGGTGTGCAATCCTTCAAACAGTACTTGTATAATAGAGAATTTTTTGTGTTATCAGATAGTAAACCTCTTATGCACTATAAGAAAACAACTTCTCCTGCATCCATAACCACAAGATGGTTAATGTCTCTATCTGAATATTCTTTTAAATTTATTCATGTCAGTGGAACTTCTAATGTGTTACCAGATTATTTTTCTCGCACACCTAATGTTATAACCCAAGACCTTAATACCAATGCTAATTTAGTTAATGCAAATCAAATTTTACCTGTAGTTACTTTGGATTCTGAGGAACCTGCTCAGTATGATAAAGTACTTAATAATAATAATAGTAATATGTTGTATGATAATAGTGATTCTATAGAGGTAGATAATTCACCTCATAAGGTATCTCATGTAAATGCTATAAATAATGTCAATAGCAGTAACACTGGTATTTCTACTCATGTTGTAAAGCCTAGTTCTTGCTCTAACTCATATTTTTCTGTACCTGATAATACCCATGCTAAGGTAATTAATTGTACTTCTGCTCTGACCCACAATAGTAATGTTCATATTAAACCTAATTTGCCTCCCTTTGCTGCCTCCTCCCACTCCTCCACCACTCCTCAGGATGTAAACACACACAGTTCAATCTCTAAGTGTGAAGCTGCAAAGCAGCTACAAAAGGTATTGGCTATCATTACGTCAGAAGTTGCTGACCCAGAGAATGAAATCTCTTCAGCAACAATCTTGAAGGAACTGCTCAGGGATGAGGAACTCTCAGAAATTTTCAACAAGTTAATCAACAGGGCGAAGGATGTGCCCAAGAACTTTTTTGTCCACCCAGAGTCAAACTTATTATTTTACGCTGGAAAGAAGGGTGTATTGAGAGAAGAGTACATTGTGTTACCGTCAGCTCTCAGGCCAAAGGCACTTCGCTTGGCCCATTTGTCCCACTTTGGACTTGCAAAGACGTACGAGGCTCTCGCCAAAAAGTACTGGTGGCGAGGCGCATACATGGATTGCGCCAATTATATTGCCTCATGTACACAATGTATTCTTCACAAAAAAAGAAGAATGGCGGTTGCTCCAGTCCAGTCTGCACCACTTCCTACTGCACCAGGCCAACTTGTATCACTTGATCTTGTTGGTCCCTTCCGCAATGGTCACTCGGTCCTCACCATAATTGACCACTTCAGTCGCTTTTTGGTCCTAGAGGACATGCCGTCAACCACAGCTGACAGAGTATCCAAGGCTATATTTAGGTACATTGCCATGTTTGGCAGACCAAGCCATATTCTTACTGATCTTGGCCCACAATTTACCTCTGTGGTATTGAAAAGGCTATTGGATATGGCTGGAATCAGATTGGCACACTCTTCACCTGGCCATCCTGAGGCAAATGGAGTATCTGAAAGAATTAATGCCTCTATCAAGTCTTCGATCTCAACTTTGCAAGCCCAAGGTGTACCATTTGACACAGCCATCCTAATACATGCCTCACTATACAACTCTACCATCCACTCTACGACAGGTCACTCCCCTGCAGTCGTCCATTTTGGAAGAGCTTTAGCCCTCTTAACTGATTCGGAGAGATTCTTCGATGACTTTCCTCATCTTGACAAAGGGTCCCTCATTGATAATATTGTGGCACAAACTAAAGCCATTTGGTCACTGTGCTTCAACAATACATCCATAAGTCAAGCAAACTCTCACAGGAAGCTCAATAGAGCAAGAAGAGACACAAGGCTAAAGGAGGGTGACATTGTGTATGTAAAATATAAAACTCACTTCACCCAATTTCTCAAGGGACCATTTGTACTTGAGAAATTCCGCTCAAATGTGACTGTGGTCATTAGACCACTGGAAGATAGAATATCACAGGCTTCGCTCATCCATGTGAACAGGCTGATAAAGGCCCCAGCTCGTAAAGGGCATTTATTAGAAAGGCAGACGAATCCATCTCCCACTAATGATTCTGTGTGCCCTAGTTCTCTTCATCCAGTTGCCCAGATGCCTGTTCCAGTGTCCAATCCTTCAGATCCTGTGCTGGACTCCAGTCTTTCAAGGGTTCCAGAGGATGACCATTCCATGGATGCCACTGAGGGGTACTTTCCTGATGGAGAACTGTTTCCTCCTGCTCCAGATGATGAGTTCCAGGTCCCAGAAGCAAGTCTAGCAGACGAGCAGTTGTCATTCCACCAGCCATCAATGCTTCTTGAAACTCCTCAGCTCCAGATAGAATCGACTGAAATCCAGGATCCAGTTGGTCTCTCCCATGCCAGTCCTCCACCGCCAGAAACAACAGACCCCAAGATGCCAGAATTTCCTACTGCAGTGAAGAAGCCCTGCCCCTACAACCTCAGGCCGAGGAAATAGAGTTCTGGGAAAGATGTTTGCGCGCACGTCTTCTCCAGTTGATGGACAACCCAGCGATTGGCACGTCCAACTCTTCTTCTGCCTGTCTTCCTGTATGGACTCTAGGACTCTTGCTGCATATGGTATACCTCTGTATCTTTTTAAAGTTTTAATATCTGTGAAGTTACTCCATTCATAATACATCTGTTAATTATGCACAACCTTGTCTTTAACCTCTATAAGCTGATAATAGTATTCACTCTTAATTCTAAAGTTCTGTTGTTATTGAGTCTACCAATAGAAAAAAAGTAAAATGCTAAGTTAACCACTTTGTTGATATAAAATATAATAATATGCAATTAAAATCATTTGGTTCTCCCATATGCCATTGTAAGTAACATAGCAATAGTTAATATTAAGTTTTGTTTCACACTTTGCCTAAATTGCAGGAAACATCATCTGATATCATCTATCAGTTTTTTATTTGTGAGTTTCCTTGAATATGTTTTTTGTACCTTATGTGCAACCTGTGATATTTTAATCCGCCAAAAGATTCTCGATTTTGTCATTTGAGAAATGAAGCCAAGTTTTTTATTGCACAAGGCAATTTTTTTCCATTTCTCAGAAATAAGTCCTCATATTTTTGTAAATATATGTATTGTGTTAACTTATTCTTTGGTGTATTTTTTATGGGTGACCAGCTTTCCAGAAAAGTATTGAAGCCTGTTATGTACTGTATACAGGTTTGAAGGTTCTAGACCTCAACATGGTCACTATCTCCTGCAGTTGTACATCACCTGCTGCATATAGGTGAAGTTTTTATAAGTTTAATATTGAATATAACTCACCTGCTAGCTTTGTGAAGTGGGTAATGCATTAACTGTTTCTTGTATATAATCATGTATTTTTGTGTTATATTGTATATTTGTTTGTGAATAATGTTATTATAGTGTCCTACAATTTATGATTTTAGGGTATATACTCACCATAATGTATATCCCAACACAAATTTTGCACTTGTTTTTTTAAGTGTTTATGCACATTTGTTTTTACTGTTTGTAATATGCATGGTACAGTGTGATACACTGTGTTACAAGTTATTTTCTTCATCCAAGGTGTCTTGAAACTTTTCGCATAGTAATGACACTCTTGTGTATGACACCATGCTCTGTCACAATGTTGACTGTTATTAGTGCTTTCACTTTGTCTATCCATGACACTTTGCCTATCTAGGACACATAATTTTTGCAATTGACATTAATCACTTTTCAATGTAACTTTAATTTTTTCTAAGTGAATTTTTACAGGGTTGTTTTTTTGTGTTTTTTTCTTTGTTTTTTCAATGGCTGGCCAGCCGACGTGAAGTGTTTAATGTTCTTTTATATAATGTACATACCCTGTGTAACTTGTACTTTTATGTTCGTATAATCAAAATTAGGAGCAATTTTTTTCCTCATTTAGGATCTCCAATGTGTACCTTTGTAAACTAGACTCAATATGAGCTGTAACAAATTTTTTTCCTCATTTAGGATCTCCAATGTACACCATTGTAAATTAGACTCAATATGAGCAGTAATGATATTTTTCCCTCATCTAGGGTCTTCAATGTAATACATTGTAATGCACTGGTGTTATCACATTTTTCCAAAGGATCTTCAATGTAACTCTTTGTAAGCCTGCCAACTCCCACTCCTAGCACATTGTTATTCTAACTCAACTCTCTTTGGGAAATTTTCCCTCATTTGTTTTTTTCTTCACTTGGTGAAGGGGGAGAGTGTTATAAAGACTCATGGAGTATATCTATTAATATTCAGGTCTTTATAACTGTCTCTCATAACTGCCATACATTGGCAGAAAGAAAAATGATTTATTGCCAAAAAAGGCGATGCACGCCAAATCTGGTGTATTGAGCCTGTATTGCGCAGGCGCGAAGTACAGATTGGCGCATGTCATGGCTAGCTTCAAAAAGTAGCGAGAGACAGCCCTTGGACGTGTAGGAGGTTGGTGACCTTTTCGGAGCGTGTGTTGAGTATGGAGCGAGGAGCATGGCATGGCTTGACTGTTCACAACTAAGTATTCCCTTTTTACATTATATTTAGAAAAATAAATTTTCTTATTTGCTCCTTAAACCCCTTGTCTGTAATTTAATTTACTGTAGTAGATATTGTTTTCTAGGTATGAATAATTTGAGTATTGTAATATGCTTAGCACGTGGGTCAGGCTATATGTAGGGTTAAATATTTTCTTGCTAAGCTAAGTGCTGTTAACCTAAAGTAAATACTCTACTTAATCTATGTTACCTGAGACAACCTATCTGGGTTATCCTTCATGTCGCTTAGTTACTTGAAGTTAATTCTGTAACTTAAATTAATACACAACGCATTTCATGTTTCACCTTTTTGACTGGCTTAACTATTCGCTAATTTGCTACCACTTGTTCCGATACGGCTTCCCATTTTGGAGTCGTAATTCTCGGCTTCACAACAGTCCCACCTTTTCTTGGCAGGATTTTTTTTGTTGGCGGTTTTCGGGAGGCACACATTTTCTGGCAACCCCTACTTGAGAAGGGCTGACCCAGCCGACAGAAAGGTAGTCAGTTGGGAGTTGTTAGTTTGAGATGTCCCCTTTTGACGGGCGAGAGAAGTCGATTCGCTGTATGCGTATGTTATAATAGTCTCGAAAACGACTTCCACGTGGTATTTTTGTGTTCCCGGAGGCCTGTTTGTACTGCAGCACGAGTTTCTCTTTCTGCCAAACACAACGCAAGGTAAAAAGCTGGAGAGGAGGAATGTCCTCGTAACACAGAAGTGTTCCAGCATCTCGGAAATTTCAGGGCTTATTAAAAAATAACTTGACAGGGTAATAGAGGTGTAATGGTTAAATTATCTGTGTTAAAAGTAGGATATTCTAAATTCAATTCCTGGGTTATCCAGTTGCATTTTAGAGGAGAAAAATTTGATGAATCTAAACATTATTCTACAGAGGAAATTTCCTGATACTAAAATAGTGTTATAATTACTATTAAATTGTTACTGGCGTTACTGTATCTAGTTTTTAGAAGTAATAAATACTTTGGGGAATAGCACCAATTTCTATGATTTGTTTCCCTTGTAAGTGATATAGGTCTATTTCGAAAACTAATTATACGAGTATAATGCTATATAAATTTCCTTAATAGTGGTTCTAATACTTGATAATCAATAAAGTTACGTACCAAGCATCTAGTAATTTTGCAGAGTGCCTATACGATACGGTAAGGAGAGCAGTTATGAAAATTTACTTATAGTGAATATCATATGATGCTATTTTCAGTGAAGCAGTAAAATTAGTGATATGACTAACTAACGAACAGGATATTAAATACTAAAATATTTATTGCTAGTAAAGATATAATAAAATGCATAAGTAATAGTATTTGCTATTTTTTTCAATGAAATTTTTTATTAATTTTGGGAGAAGATACTGATTCATAAGGGAAAGGTAACATAAGTACATAATGCATAGTTTTAACCTCACTGGGAAACTATATTATTAGTGTTTGAAGTTAAATTTTTCATCGGAAAAAAGAAGCTTTAAAATAGAAGTGTTAAAATTATGTCTTAAAAGAAGGGTATAAAAGCATTATACCTTGGGATATTAAGTAAAATAAAAAAAAATATTACTAAGCAACATATAGTTCATGATTTTTTCAAGGGCTTTTTAAAATTTCCCCCAACTTTGCATTTTGTTTATTTTTGGACTTAATATTTTAGAGCGTACGTATATTTACAGTTACTAAACTAAAGCTTTACTGAATAATTATTCAAGGGTATAAGTACTGTATTATCAACAAGAAAATTGCATAAATGGTACTGTTTTCAGAAATTAAGGAATCAGTGCCCCCAATTTATTACTATTTACAGCGACGTAAATTTAAAATTCAACCTTTGTCGGTAGTTAGGACAAAGAGAATTTGAACATATCGAACACCACTGTAAGGATAACATCGTTGCATGGATTGGATGCTTTCCCATTCAAACTCTACAGGGAGTAGTCTGTCGTATTCTTATTAATTACGGAAATTCTGGTTCACACTCATTCTCACCAGAGGAGACTCCTGTTGATGATCTACAATGAAAGTGCTGGTTTTGCTTGTCATGTAAATATGTTGCACTGTTCAAAGTAGCTTACCGTCTCATAGCTCAACGTATGCATTCATTAGGAAGAGAAAAATTTTTAACATTTCCCTTAATGAAGAATAAAAAAGCTTGATTCGAATTTCTAAAGCAAAAAGTGCCTTCTTCGTTGGGAATATATCACGAGAACGTCTACATAGTAAGCCAAAGTAGACAAATGGTGCCTAAGAGTTTCCATTGTACAAGAACGGAAATGTGAAACGTAGAATTGCCATCATGAGAAGCAGAAAGAGTAGATAACACGGGGAAAAGAAAATGCTGAAAGAAAAAAAACAGTCAAGACCCGAGAGTACCAGATAAAAAGTAAATAGGAGGGAAAAAGGTATATAATAGCCTTCAAGTTGCATTAAAATGAGGGACTGAACTGCCATCAACCAAGTATCTAGCCCCCGGATTATGAAGAAGTTTTTAAAATAACCCAAATCAGAAATAGAACTGGGAATGGAAAGGAAAAATATACATGCATTCCTCATTTATTTTTTTTTTCAAATGCCATAAATAAAGCACATGCCATCTAAACGACAAAGTGGCAGACATTTAAATTACGCAAGAAATTTTTCTATGTAAATGGTTCTTTAGAATTGGGAATTGATGTTAATCTGATATAATTTTTTTTGCACTTCTGATCCTTATGTGCATTTATGCAAAATTCAGCAAAAATTTCTAAAGCAGTAGTAACGTAATTAAGTGTTTAAAATTCCTAAAATGATCAACATTATAAATTAATTTCACAAGGGAATTAATTACATGTAATACTAATCTGCATTGAGCAGGAATAGTTAGATATCTGAATCACAGATATATTCTTAGCAGAAATGCTTTGTTCCCTATCCTTCCTTCCCTTCCATCGAAATCTGCAATATCCTTCAGGAGGAAATTTCTCGGATTGTCCTAAAGTAATTTTCCCCTTCGCTAACTGAATATAAGGTGACATTTTGCTAACTTTAAAGCGGAAGCTCAAGCGTGGCGATTCGGACTTTCAAAGAAAATAATGAAATTAGCGTTGCTTGAGGGCCATTTTAAAGTCAAATAATTATTCAAAATTATGGAAGATAAGACGTAACATCTAAGTTACGGTTAGTGATTTTATAAAATGATATATATTTGATATAACTTGAAAGTACAGGATTTAAAGAAACAATATTTCACACAAAACTGAAATGTTCAGATTTTTTTTATCGTTGCCGCAGGGAATTGTCTCAATGCAATAAAGTTCTCAGCTGCTGCAGAATGGACACTTCGAAAGTTACACAAATTTTACCTTTAAGCTATTTGTTCTGGAAAAATATGTGATTATATAAAATTCCGTTTTTTTATTTTTTTACACCTACATACATATATACATAACTGAATCAGAACTGAAATAACTGAAATAACTGAATCAGAATTACTGAATTTAGTATTGACTTTCAGTATTACTGAAATACTGAACAAAAATAACAATTTTCACTTCAAAAACATTTTTGGAGAAGTATTTGAATGTATAAGTATTAGCTCATGGCAAGAAAGCATATTGTTTTGTGTACAAAGTTTTAGTTTCTAACCGGTTTCCTTTAAGTTCTCTCACCCGTCACAATCCATGATAAAATACATTTTTTCATCATCTTATGCAAATATCCCCCACCCTCGGTGAAGAGGAAATCAGTTCGTGGTATTCAGGGAAAGTATACAATTGCAGCCGTTCAAGCATAGGTTGATGGATAAAAGACAGAAACCATAAACATGAAGCCGATGTCCACCACTGACATTTACAGATACTAGTATATCGACTGAGCATTTCTGAACCCGGGATAGGAAAGTGTAGAATGAGGGGCTGAATTGGTTCGAGATTTTAAGTTTGTAATTTTAAATTATGCAAGTGATAGCCTTTTGTCTCGAGCCATAGCAACGACATCTATTTGTAATATAATTTTTAGTTGTGAATGTCAAGTTGTAAACTTAAGTCAGTTCTTTAACAAATATATTTGCTTGTTGAACAAGCTTGGTAAAAATCTTTCCAGTACATCCCTGAAAGCTTCAACTCATTTTGTTTGGAATTATATGAACTAGTTCTTATAAATATTAAATATATTGCAAAATACTTTCAATACATTTGTCACATAACATCTGTAAATTTTCTGACATCATATAAAATACACTAAAGGGCTTTTCAATGGGAAAAGGAGAAAAACTTAAAGTGTTAAAGTACTAGTTTCAGTTTTTATTGATCCTTGCCATATATTGCTATAAAGCGAAC
Organism: Dolomedes plantarius; assembly: GCA_907164885.2. Lineage (NCBI taxonomy): Eukaryota > Metazoa > Arthropoda > Arachnida > Araneae > Dolomedidae > Dolomedes > Dolomedes plantarius. The sequence continues at coordinate 60,226,005 of OU015494.1, read as the reverse complement.
ATAAATCTTTTCAAAAAGGTTTAAACATTTTTAGAAAAGTAGATATTATTTTCCAAAGTGTACATTCATGAATTTTGTAAGATTATTTGAAAAGAGTTATTTAATTCTACTTTTTTTAAGTTGGACGAACCAGAAAACAATTATTAATTTGTTAGAGCAATTATTACAGATTTATAATTATTAGAGTGATTGGTGATAAGGAAATATTTTTCTGCATGGCATCCCGAATTACCAGCTTTACTGTAATTGTTCGGTGCCTCATAACAATATTTTGCCTACACTTCTCGTAAATGGCAGTTCAGTTCAATACATGAACCCGAGGTTTCTTGCTATGATAAGGTGACCAGATTTTAACATTGGTAAAGCGGAACACATTGACCGCGAGGGGGGGGAGGGTTCTTGATTAAAAATTTGGTCTATATGGAGCAACAAAATTTTCATAGAAGGCAAAAATAGCATTGTAATATATTTTTTAAAATTTCAACATAAGTACAATTTACAAATATAATAAATTAAAAAAATTATATAGTATTTTATTCTTTGGTATATGTCTCATTTGTGTGAATTTTTTTTTGTAGATTGCTGTCGTTGCTTAAAAGGTCAAGAAATTTTTCACAAGAACTTGTTAAATTGCATTTCACACATAAAATGGCTTTCAAAGTCTCAACACTTAATTGTGATTTTTCTGGTGTCCACACTTTATTTACCGTAGAAAAACGCGTTCAGTCGCAGCATTAGTTCCTGGTAAGGACAGCGCGTATTCCACAATTTTTAGTGCGTTATTGTATGGAACATGGTTTGTTTCAAAATGATGAAATATTTCTAACCATTTGTCTCTATTGTGATTTTTGCTGATTCCCAAGATTTAACCTTTTCCTTATCAATATATTTTTTTACTAATGATACCTCATTAAAACGATCATTTTCGGAAATATTACAATTATTTGTTATTATTAAAGCTTAACAATATAGTATTAACAAAAATAATATAAAGCTCATATCCTGGCTAAATAGCCACATGGCCGCCGAAAACGTATATTCCCTTCCCGTTCTCCCGCCGTTCCCTAGCTTGTCATGCATTCTTTCCAAAAATCGGGACTTTTTTAAAACGCCGCGGGACGCGGGACAAATTGTTAAAAATCGGGACTGTTCCGCCAAAAGCGGGACGTCTGGTCACCTTATGCTATGATGTTTAAACAGTGTTTCTTCAGATAACATAATCATGTCATGGGCCTCAAAATCTTTTATTTCTACCTTTTCATTGAAAACAAAACTCCAAGGACAATGATGGTAATGAGATATCCTTTAAAAGTTATATTTCTTGATTAAATGAGAAATTAAGACAATCAAAGCATTATCATAAATGTATGTATAATGCCGAAAAGTAATTCTGTACCTTTAATCTCCACCTTGAGTATTTTGTTTCTAAAAAGGAATCAACTGTCAATTACAAATACGGCGAAACAATATTACAGGCAAGACACGCTAATTTTTCTTTCATAAATCAACAGACATTGAATTTTACTTTATTATATATTTTAAATTGTATTGTTTGAATTTTGAAATTGCTTTTCGTGAGAATGACATACTTACTCAAAGTAATTTCAGCAATCATTAGTACCATCGTAAGGGTTCTGTACTAATTTTCGAAAGTGATTATAATCACCTTAATCTCCAGGCAATATTTTTTAATGAAATTTTTTTACTCACAACTTCGACCTTTTTGTAGATACATACATTTTAAAACTAATATACTAGAGATTACACTCAAGGACATTGAAACAATGCATCCTGATTTTTAAAGTATTTTGACCCTTAACACATCGCTGCATCTACTTTAGTACTTACTCATTCTACTGTGGTGCTAATTTGAAAATTGGTTACAGCTAAATTGAATTCCCCAGAACACATCATTTTGTGTTGTTGGATTGTTTGGTTACAGTATAGAGAATACTTAGAAATAGATTAATTTTCATCAGAATATATGGAAGCCTTATTTGAATAGTGGTCCAACTCCACTTTTTAAAAAAATGGAGTTAGCCTCACTTTCATGTTCATATAAGTCATTTCTATCTTATTTTTAAACTAGTACACCTCCAGCTTAATTCTGCTGCCAACAGAGGGCATTACAAATCAGACTTCAGCAGTCATTTCTCAGCACTCATTAGACTATAAGGTATCAGATTACATTTAAATATCGATTTTGACGAAAATTCTGAAATTGTTTCATTCTTTTTTTAAAGATTGCAAATTAATGTTTCTAAATCTGCTTTTATTTTTTCGATACGATCATTAGAAATGAAATTGGAGCGATTTAAAGATCAGTAGCAGCTATGAATTTCAATACAAGTTAAAAACTTTAATCGTGTTTTCTGAAGAACTTATTTTTTATCAAAAATCTAAACGACTCTTGTGATAACTCAAAATCTAATCATGATATGTCTTTGAAATTTTGCACGTATGTTTTTCATAATACTAAGAATGTAACAGACTACAGATTTGGTTCTAGGTATATTATTTGGTGATTTATAGCGGCATTTATAAAAAAATTCATGGAAAATTACTAAAATTTTACATGTAATTGCATGTAATGACCTGTTATTTTTTTAGATTTTGAGATATTGATTAGCTTGTAGGTCATTACACTTAGAAGGTACTTACGTACATATGACAAAAGGTTAATGTTATACGCATAATTTTTTTTCTTTAGCGCTAGAGCCGTTTTTGTAAAAATTTGCTAAATTTCGAACCAATTTCCTCAATTTTGTAAAAATTTGCATAGTTAATGTCTATTTTTTCATCATTTTCGAGTTTTGGTGTTATATTCCTTGGAAAATTAAGATAGAAATTTTCGCAAGTACAGTTTTAAAAAAAAAGGCTCCAAACGTGTGGATACCTTCAGGATCTGTATCTCAAAATGAACAAGAATGGAGTTGGATCACTATTCAAATAGGGCCTTCATATTGAACTTCAAATTAGTTCAAACAGATTATTATGAAATAGATTATTTGGTTTTTAGTCCTACTTAGATTTGTAGTTAGTACACAATAATTTAATAATAATTACATATATATAGTAATACTCTATTACATTGATTCACTTTTTATGTTTGCATCATTCAATGAAAGAAAAGCGAGCCATTATTGTCATATCACTTACTATCATCGTCATATGTGTGCGATCCTCAGAAACTTCTGACTTCTATTTCTTTGCCTAGTACGTACCAACGATTAAAGTAAAATATTGTTTTTCTTTACTAGTCCCCCATTATAAGTTTCCACGGAGGCGTGTGAGTGTATCATTCATTTGAGAATCTGCAGTCTGAAAGAATGATCATCTCATCAGTTCCCTTTGTGAGGGAAAACAAAGTTTATTGTCAATATATTTGTCAATAGCATACCACAAAATTTTTCTAAATTAGTGTCTTTTCATCCTTAGGGAGGAGAAATCCAAAAGAAGAAAAATCTTGATAAAATACGATTGCCGTGAAAGAAAACGAAAATATCAGCTACATTTCTTTTAGTTATATTGAACAAGGTTGCTTTGCTTTGATTTTTGAAGAAAAGGTGCATTTATTGAAAACATTTGTTTTGTTTTTAAAAGAGTACTAAATTACTTGAATATTAAATGAAATGGTCAAACATAGATTTAAATATTCATAGAAAACTATAAAAGATTTTAGAAGTATGAGAAAATTCTTTTTAATGTTGGAAAAGTAAAACCCTTTTTCTATTTTTAATATACAGTGAAAGATTCTGAGGAAAAAATTGGGTACTTAAAAAATACTAAACAACAACTTGTGTTTTACAAGTTTGGGTAAAATGTAATTTTATTCATTCATGAATTCTCCCTTATTCACCAAATAAAGAAGGGATACGTAATTTTAGAAATACGATTTTTGGCTGGATGTTGAATTTACATAAAATATTTAAATCTCAAAATGAATTCATTGTGATAAACTTTTGTTATGAAGAAAAAAGTGATCCGTTATAAAAATTTACTAATGCTTTTGCTTTTTAACTTTTATTCCGCATGATGTTAGAAAATTTTTTTAATTATTTAGGGCAAAATATAATGTTGCATTAGAAAAAAGAAATTTTGTAAATGCAACAAAAGGTGTTAAGTAAATATTATTTTGTATTTGTCATAAAGAATGAAAAATTTGAAGAACAAGAGTACTTGAAAATTAATAAACGATAACTTGTATTTTCCATTTTTTTCAAATGTAATCTTATTTGCTTTTAAAAGCTTAGTTTAGACTAAGAATAATAGAAACGATTCGAAATTTTAATGATACAATTTATAGAAAGAATTACTGTCTGAGCTTGATATATTTAAAAAAACATTTTGTAAGGTATACACAAGATTCGATTCACAAGAATCGAACTTTTGAGTGAAGGAATTAAAGAAGCTGCTTCAGATATGCTAATTTCGGCATACGCGCTTAGTATAAATACCATGCAGCGTCATTAATGAAAGAAAGGGGAGGTTGTTAAGGTTGAAAAGGTGTTATCCTGCGCGAGTGCTTAGCGGGCCAGAAGTTTACATGGCAGTACTGCTGGTTTGACTTACTGTTCGTGAGTATAGAAAATATATTGTTCTTGAAAGCTGTATTTATATTCCGTACAAGTAGTACGTATGCTTATTGCTGTAAAAGCCAATTATATGTGCAACGAATTCAATAAACATTGTTTCATGTATAAACTGCGTTTGTATAAAATTCAAATAGAGTGCCACTTCAAATTATATACACCCAAGTCTGGGTAGAAGTGAGCGTAGATTCTCTATACTGGCGCCCGAAAAATTATATATACCCTGGTAGTTAGCGTTAAATTGTAACGAACAACATAATTGAGATTAAAAACTGTGTACTGTGTACTTATATTGATAAAATTGTTGCAAGTACTTATATACTATTTAAAAATGAGTGTTGTAGAACAAAATCCTGCTGGAAATTTTCCTCGGGTAATTATGGTTCAGCAAATTGCGCCATTCGAAGCCACATTCAATGGCGGCCCCTCAAGCCAATTCCTAAAGAAAATTGAGCATTACTTTCAGCAACAATGCACCCCAGAGGGGGATAAACTTAAAATTGCTCTAGCCGCTTTAAGAGGTAGTGAATATTAGTGGTACACGTGTATGCAAAGCAGTAATCTGATTTTTGACTATTTGTCATTCAAGCAACAGTTTCTTAGTGTTTTTCCAAAGACCTTTAATCAAAGTGAAATTGAAGCGGAAATTTATTCGCTAAGGCAACGTGAAGGTCAGTCTGCATTAGATTTTGCTATGGAAAAGATTTCAAAGTGTGAGGAATATTTAGAAGGGGTGACGGAAGCGATAATCTTAAAAATAGTTATCCAACGTTTGAAGCCAAGTGTTCAAGATTTTTTAGATAATCAAACAATTACAAGCAAGGTTACCCTCCTTCAAGCTTTAGCTAAACATGACAATAGGCATTTCTTCGCTACCCCGTACCGTCATTCAGGTACGAGAAGTTTTATACAGCCGCGCCAAAATTTTTCGCGAGTTTCAAACCAGCAGCGTAAGCAGTACCGCAGGCAAAATAATAGAAGCGCACGGCGTTATAATGAAATTAGTGCTCTTAAAGTAAATAATATGGAAGCACCTTACTTGCACTGGCAAGTTGATTCACATGATATGGTTCAACCTGTTGAAACTGTGTGGTCAAATGTATTATTTTGTCCGAGCAGTAATCATTATTTTGAGAATAGTGAAAGTCAGGGTATTTTTTTGGCTTATAAAGAAAGTGAGTCTAGCTGGAATGATGAGGTAATTCCAGTACAAATTTCTGAAAATAGTGCCGATAATAATGCTAGTGGTTAGAAAATAAATCATCTGACACTTCTATTAATGCTATACCTGATATTATTAATGCTATACCTCATATTATTGATGCTATACCTGATATTTTAGATGATATTCACACATCTGTTAATAAAGGAAATTTAGTAGATGACGAAGTATGCGTTACGGAAGTTAGTGAATACTTATTAGTTGACGACAATAAAAATTCTTTAAACGATAGTAGGAACTCGCTAGGTAATGATGATATTATTTCAAGTTTCCATCCGAATGAGGATGCTGTAGGCCAGGTTGATAATATGGTTTAAATAAAGTACATGAAAACCATACTGAGAGTCAGGATGAAAAGTTGACACAGAGTTATACTGTAAGTAGTTTAGCTGATGCTTCGGAAGTTATAGACGCAGGTTGCATTAAAACGCACCAGTACGAAAAGTTTAATCTTCCTAAAACTGAAGCAGTGTTAAAGAATTTAAATGATAACGATTCTGATATCGCAAGTTTCAAAGAGACTTTTTCGTCAAAAGAGGATAAAACTAAAGTTAAGGGGGATAAAAAACGTGAAAAAGCGCCTTCAGGTTCCAGCATTAAAACTGCTAATACTGAAGTAATTAAGGCGGTAAACAAGAAGTCGTATAAGCACAAATACGAAAAACAGAGTCAGGTTGTTGAAAAACATGACACAAGCAGCAAGATAAAGCCAGTTACTAAACACGTTGGTGCAGCGTATAAGTTTCAAAAAATAGAATCTGCATTAAAATCTAATGTCTATACTCTAAAAAGTACGGAGAAAAGTGTGCACTACAAAACCTCCATCTAAGGATGAACGTGGCACACATAAGGTACACAAGGTTATGAAAAGGATAGATGACAATTTTAAAGCTCCTTTGCATAAGTACAGGAAACGCAAGATATCTGCCGCCCAGCAAGGTTGGCCTCCTCCCAAGAGACCTCTTGTCCATCGTCAAGCCAGACCAGCGCCTCAGGACCTACGACCTGCTGCACGAAGGATGACCACACGGTCAACGAACCTCTTTACTAGGACTGCGACCATCAAGAGAGGTTCAACGGATTGGACAGACTGGTGCAAGGAAGTTGCTGCATTCATGAGGAACAAGTCTTGTATCAATTCTCTTATTCTAACTCCCACCCTTTAATAAAACCGAACCAAATTGGTTTGAAGTTCCCCATTGTATATACTGTGTAAACATTTTGAGGGGAAGGAGTGAGCCACTGAAAAAAAACGGCATACTGTTGTTTTATAAATTTTTGAAGGGGACATGTAGTGACTAGGAAAAAAAAAACATACTGCATAATATAATAATTAACTAACTAACATACTAACTTCACAAAACATAACACATATGCATTATAAATTGGGGAGAGCAGATACAAACAGTCAAGAAATGTCATGCTGTGCAATTGTGTTGACACTTTTAATTAATATAGATCTTCTAGGGCGCAGTTGGCCAGCCCAGTATCCGCAACTCTGCAAATCCACTGTTTGATGGTGTCACCTGGACCCTTCGGGGTTAGTTTTGTAAAATGGTAGTGGCGTTTTTCCTCCACACAACGTGTGGAAGGTTTTTATGGCTTTGCCACCCATTATGTAAAAAGTCAGACCAGCACGCGTTTTCAATTAGTTAACTGAAGCCGTTCAGACCTCAGTTACCTAATTTTTTTTTCGAGGGAGGCCAGTGTAAGGTATACACAAGATTCGATTCACAAGAATCGAACTTTTGAGTGAAGGAATTAAAGAAGCTGCTTCAGATATGCTAATTTTTGTGGCATACGCGCTTAGTATAAATACCATGCAGCGTCATTAATGAAAGAAAGGGGAGGTTGTTAAGGTTGAAAAGGTGTTATCCTGCGCGAGTGCTTAGCGGGCCAGAAGTTTACATGGCAGTACTGCTGGTTTGACTTACTGTTCGTGAGTATAGAAAATATATTGTTCTTGAAAGCTGTATTTATATTCCGTACAAGTAGTACGTATGCTTATTGCTGTAAAAGCCAATTATATGTGCAACGAATTCAATAAACATTGTTTCATGTATAAACTGCGTTTGTATAAAATTCAAATAGAGTGCCACTTCAAATTATATACACCCAAGTCTGGGTAGAAGTGAGCGTAGATTCTCTATAATTTTAATGGTAAATTGAGTTAATTGTAACAATTATTTTAATGATGAAGATAAGTGAAAAACAACACTTGAACTCCTCATAAAAACCCATTAATGTCTTTAGTTTTACTTTATCAAACATTTTTTAAAACTGTAGACACTATAAAATCCTTAATTTACTTTATTAAATATTTATTAAAGAGAATGAATGATTTAAGAATAGCAGAAAGTGTCAGATGAACGAATGAAATATTTAAATATTAATTTATTTAAATTTCAACTATATTAAAGTATTTATTGAAATTGATAGTTGTAAATATCATTCATGCTCACTTTTATATTATTTAATTTGAAAAGTGATAATAGGGGAGAAATCGATATTTAATTCCTTACATACCACGATGTATGTTAAACACAAATTCCATGTCAAATATCTACGCGTATGTATTGGGCCATTTAAAGGAAATAACAAAACTGCTTTATTGTCTTATGCCCTATTTTGTTCACATAGCCTCTAATTCTTGAACTTTATAGGCATTATTTATACGCTTCTCTAAAAACTCGAAAAAGCATTTTACACGGCTTGACCACATCTATTAAAAATTTGATTATGCATCATCGTGTGGGCACGAGGCATAAAATGTTGTCATTATTTGAAATAAATGGACAAGTAGGCTATATTGACTTAACAATATATTGCTGATGCATACTGTCGCAAAGTATGCTGAAACATGACATTCAAGAAAAAAGAAACATAATAGAAAAAGCTTTATTCTATGAAACTTATCTTGGAATCGTCAATTTTATGATATTTTGGTTATCGTTTTATTTCTTTTTAATTTTACGATATTGATAAATGCGCTGCAAATCTAAAAGTTATTTCCCGCTCCTCATTCCGAATTTAGTTTCTGTGAAAAGCAAAACTGAAAGTTATGTTGGAGGAAAGGAGAGAAGGATAAAATATTCAAAATTTGGGCTGCAAACTGATATTTCATTCGGCGCCACCAGCAATTAAAGGCGTCTGCACAGTTTTTTTCTCCCTTTGTTTCGGTGGCAGAAAACATGCAGACGAATGCAAAATGTTCATATCACACACAGAATTGCCAGAAATATTTTATGGCAGGACGTAAGAATACGCAGAAAAGAAAAATATTGTGAATAATGCATACTTTTTATATCGTTTTCAGAGAGAAGTTTTAATGCTTGCTACCATTTAAAGTCAAGTTTTATTAATAATTAGTTTTTCTAAACAAATTTAAATTTGGCCTCAAATAAGCTTTACTTACAGGGAATAGAAATAATAATAAAATTTTCCGTCATTAAATCTTCTTTCCTTCTAATGCTTCATTTCTTCCAGAAAAGTTATTCCTGTTTTTACAAAACAAGTTGAATAAGGAAACTAATTTTTATATGGTCATGTTTAAAAAAAGAGAGACAGTTGAAAAAACATGATATGAAAGAAATCAAAACATTTTTTACATGAAAGGAGGGCTTTTATTTAATGATACTGTGAATAAGAACTATTATGCGTATGTTTACGGTAGTTGGATCAATAGCTGAGATAAAATAAATACAGAAAATGTTTTGTAAGTGTTATGTGCTGGACAGAAAAGAACATAATACATGTTAGTAATTAAGTACATTTTAAATACGTTTAAGTAACGTCCTCTTTTATGGGCGTCTTTTATATTCAAAAACTCAAGTCAAGTGGATAAAAAAAAATCAATAAGCACACAATTTGTATTATTTTTATGTATAAAAACTGACAATATTTTTATATATATCGCAAATACTGAAACCTCCCATTAAAATTTAATATCTATTAAAAGCTTAGATATAGTTTGCTGTTGTTAGATAATAGAAATCCGCCTATAAAATTAACTATTTTCGCTTAGACATAGAAAACCATTTTCGTGACTTTGATAATTAATGAACCGCATGTAAAAAAATGCCCAAATAGCATCTCTACATTCCTGACAAAAGAGTTACACTTTTATCTGTAGTCATTAATGACTATCTTTCGATTGTTGCATAAATAAATCACATTTCCTTTTTAATATTAAAATATATCATTCTTTCCAAAATGACGAATAGGAAAGAAATGACTTCAAACATCTTCTAAATAAAATAGTGAAGCATATCATAATATCATATCAGTTCACAATTTCAATTTGGCTTTATAATTAGATTTCTTTTTCATATTTAAGTATTCATAAAAGAAAAATACTTAGTACTTTTCCAACTAATCGAAAGAAATTCGATATAGGGCCAAAACTTTAATAATACATTCAATGGCTATTAACAATTGTTATCTCTTTTTATTTTTATTTTTTCAATAGGTCTCTTTCAGTAGTAGCTGTATCTAAACAAGTCAATCAAATTAGAAAATACTTGAGTTTATAGCTTTCTGAATTTCAGAAGAAATAAAACGTGGCGAAACGGCTCATGACTTAGAGACTTGTCTCAGAGGACTTTACGGAAAAACCTTGAAATTACTTGGTAGAAAGTAATTAAAATTTGAAAATTTTTCGACCTTAATGTAATGTTTATATGATATCTTTAACAACCGGTTATTCAGATATTGAATTAAATGATTAATATATATATATATATATAATATATATATATATATATATATATATATATATATATATATATATATATATTATATATATATATATATATATATATATATATATATATATATATATGTATATATATATAAGAACCCTAAACTAGTTAATTATAACCCATTGGCTTAAACCAAGGTTAATATTTAAGAATGGACATCGTATCTACTATGAGTTGTCCGGAAAAAGACATTGACAAAATTTTTAAATTAAGTTTAAAACTTTTCAATAACTTTGAACTGTTACGTGTTATTTTGTCACAGATTACTTTTAATTCTACTAATTTTCCTTTCTTTAGATGAAATATATTGCATAGACCTTTACCGAGGTTTCTCCTTGATGATGATCTCTAAAGTATTAACCAATATTAGAAAAAAACAAAGGGTAATTTCAGTTGTGTGGGGAAGTAAAATTTGTGTATAGTGATTATTGTTAAGATAATAAACCCCAAAAATTTAATGACATAATACTGATAAAAAGTTACATAATCACTTTTATTAAAATTAAAGTGCTTGAACATTTATATTTAAGGACGAGAGTAAATGAAAAATGATTAAAAAATTAAATACATCAAATATAATTCAATTTGGAAATACAAAGGATAAGTTAAAATTTTTAAATTAGCATAAGATATACCGTGAACAGTTTATGTCGTGGTTTAATTACTTGAGCGAATAACCTATACGTGACCGAATAAAATCAAACGTTCATTTTTATATTGTTCTCAGCAGTTCAATGTTGTTTTTCTGTATGAGAGAAAGAAAAACAATTTCAAATAAACTTCAAATATTTCTAGAGCAATTTGTTTCCAGGAGCGTGATGAAATAGCACATTCTGTTTAAATCTAATCATAGATGTGCATTTGTTTCAGTTCTTTCAAAATCCTTCGTTTATAGCCTCGGGGAATCATAAAAATAGTTTTTTTCAAGTTTTACAATACACAAACCATACAATTTTTCTTTCAAATGCTGTGTCAGTCCATAACACAAAAATTAAGTGAATACTCCTGAAAATTATTTCTTGTGAGTTTTCTCACAACTTTTATCTTTAAAAAGTTTTGAAATATAGTTCAGTTGTATATATAAGCCTGTATAATGAGTTTAAGTTTGAAAAATATGAAAAGTTTCAAAATTAAAAATTCATCTGAACTTATACTTAATATTTCAGAAAAAATATTTTAATCGAAGTTTTCCCTGATATTTCATCCCTGGAATAAACTAGTATTTTTTTTCATATATATATATTTCTTGAAGAGATAAATAAAATGAATGAAAATAAAGAACTGGTGGGAAATAAACTACTTTTCTCTCTTGCTTCCTATAAAAATATATGTGTTGGGAAAGTGTTGAAATACACCCATAGTTGTCTGAAAAGTACACATGGAGCAATAGTTTGAGAAAAACAAAGAATTTTCCGATTGTATCTGTATATCTTAAATTTCACAAGGTTTTGCATATAACTACTATTCACAGGTAGATGAAGGTTACTGACAAAAGTAAAAACTAAAATTTTGATAAACATAAAATATTTAATTGAATAATTGAAAGTTATAATGAAGAAATGGTTAGGGTCATAGCTAAGTTTTTATAGAAAAAGAGTAAAATCTGAAAAGTATAGATATTTGTAAAGAAATCAATACTTTGAAACTAAAATTATAACCTCCAAGATATTTTGGTAAAAAAAAAAAAAACAACAACTTACAATTCAAGTTATAAACCGGATTTTATTTGCACCTCGACTTGAAAGTACAGATGAAGATGAAGAATAAAAACCACACACTCCTAATTACCCAATGCTCCTAACCTGTTTTCACTGCACTAATATAATATAATGGAACTCAAAAATCTTTCACATCATACACTTCTTATGGCTATTTTCCTATACATGACAATAATCTGTCTGCTTTACTCAAGCTTCTTTGCCATATCCATTTGGCTAGATCACACTTGCACTCTCCTGTATCATTCATTCATTAACTTCATCTTCCATAGGTTTCTGCTGCCAGGCAAGAGTGGAAATCTCTTTCCCTCACCGCTCCCTCCCGCAAATAGTTCGTTTCGGGCTTTATCATGATTATAATTTCCCTATTGGGGTTAGCTTCCCTCCTAATATAGGGCTGTTCAAGTTTTACATTTTCGATAGAGATATGCGATGTGGAACGCAATGTATTTTTTCATTGGATTTAGAAATGGAACATAATGAATTACTTTACAAAATTACTCCGTGGATTTCATGGGCCAGTGTCAAAAGAAATACGTACCGTCAAAACACAAATGCCTGCTGATTGCTAAAAATGAAAAAATAGGAAAAAAAAGAAAGAAAATAAAAGGAAAAAATTAAAAAATTTATAAATATATTAAGAACATTAAAGGATGAAATTTCATAAAAGTACCCGAATGTAACTACGCTGAGGAAATTGATATTTTACCACAGGAGGAACCCATTTTGCTTTACTTTTATGGAACGCAAATTTTACTTTGAATTCATGAAAATGATATTACCTCTAATAATCGGCAGTATCAATTTAGCAATATTAAAACATAAATAACATTCTGATGTATATACAAGCATTTATATGTATATGTACTTAAAAACAATCTTATTCTTTTCTTTTCCATATTAATACAATAGAATGTGAAGTTGATTTGGATATCCTGTACAAACTTACCCAATACTCTGAAAATCAACAGGGTCAAATAGTATGGATAAAAAATATTTATACTCTAAAACAAATAATTTTTTAGAGTTTTGACATGAGTTTTCTTTAAAGGTTTTATTTACATGTCTAATGAAGGAAATAAGCTTATACCCCTAAAGAATGTATCAAAATTTCTAAACTAAACCAAAATTAATTTTGTCACCCCTCCCCCTATAGCTTATGCAATCATGTCGGTGCTTTTCGCCATATTCTAATTTACCTCTAGACTTAACCTCTAGGCTTGTCCCAGAGGTGAATGACTCACTTCTCATTCTTGAATTTATTTATACTACGCTTGTCTTCGTCGTTTTCCCTCTTAAATGAATACAACCTTTATGAATACTCACAATTTTTTTTTGCTGTCATAACTAGAGTAGTATTTTGAAGCTTCACAAAAGTTATGAAAGTGTTACGATAAGACACAGAAAAAAATAACTGGTTAGAAATTAAAAAATAAAATAATACCCTCCAACGAATATTCTATTCTAAGATACTGAGACTTCTGGCAGCACGGTTAGAGCAGTGGAATGAAAATTCCTTTTACATGGGTGGGATCTCGTTTCTTACAACTGGAAGGGACTGTAGTGCCTGTGTAGGTTCAATATTAAGTTGTTAACCTTTTATATAAAGTAAAAATGGGGGTTTTCCCTTAGATATTGTTCTACAAAATTTTTTCTATTGAATGGAAACTTTCCTCAGTCAGGTCTATGTTATAGATAGAAACAAGCCAACATTGAATTGAAAACATTTGACATCGTATCCTTTAACAACAATTAGCGATGAACGCACAAAAAAATTAAGTCCTAAAAGGAATTTAAAAAGTTATAAGAAAAAATATTATTGTACATGAAAGGATTCCAGTATATGAATAACTTAATGGCCTCTACAGTGAATCTTCTGACAGTTACAAATGTGCTCATTGGGAGCAAATTTAGATAAAACGACACACCGAGTTTCAATTACACCCCTTTCAATCTACACATATTAAATTAGTCGATGCATAAAAGTTTCTAAATATCTCCTATAACTGAACCACTGGGTGGCATAGCAGAGAATTTTTCCCAATGACTTTTAACAACTTTGGCATTACATTCACATTTTCTGCATAATATTTCACCCTATCTGCAAAAGTTATGCCCAAAATATTCTACTTGTATGTTTGAACTATTCGGAAAAACAAGCAAATGCATCTCACAGTTGTGTTCAAAAAGTAATTGTATACCATAATAATTTTCCTGCCAAAACTATAGAGGCAATTACATTTCTTCAAAATTTTAAAAAAGAAGAAGTGTAATTAAAACTTGTTTATGAAGACCTAATTATATTCAATTTGTTTACACTGTTATTTCTAAAATGGATGCAAGTTGATCTAATCCTTAATTTTTCTGTTTTAAAAGTATATAAGTTTGTTGAAAAATTTTATTTGACAGTTTCATCTAAAGAGTGAGTAGCGGATACACGTAGTAACACAGGACGAAACTGAAATTAACCGACTTTTATTAAATATTGGGCAAAATTTGTGCTTTATTATAAAAATATTTTAGTCTCGGACTATGGCCATATGTATGCTACACTAGGAAATCTTTTTCTTGAAACACGTTTTATAACAAATTAATGCTCTCGCGAATGCAATAAATAATTCCAAAAATAAATCTCGAAATCAGAAAAATTTAAAAAATATAATAAACTAAGGCACTGATTATACACTGAAGTGCCACTGAATTAGGGATACCTACCTAGTAACGAGTTGGTCCTCTTCTGGCCTTGATAATGGCTGCCACACGACGAGGCATAGATTCAACAAGTTTCTGGAAACGTTCCACGGGAATGGCTTTCCAAATATTGGCTAAAGCTGTCCATAATTCAGTAAAGTTCTTTGGTGCTGTGTGATGGCCTTTCACGCCTTGTTCCAAAACATCCCAAAGATGCTCAATAGGATTTAAGTCTGGGCTTCTAGGTGGCCAATTCATGACAGAGAAGTCAGAGGAATGATCATCCAACCAGCCAGTAGCCAACCGGGACTTGTGAGAGGTACAGTTGTCTTGCTGGAAAACTCCATTACCGTGCGGATAACAGAACAGCATAAACGGGTGGAGGTGATTACCCAGCAACTCTACGTACCGAATAGCATTGAGGGAGGTTGGTACACGCACCAAAGATCCCAAACTGTGCCACGAAAAAACACCCCAGACCATGATTGAGCCACCATGTCCTTGTACAGTTCCAGCCAGGCATGCAGGATTCATGGCTTCATGAGCCTGACGCCATATTCTCAGCCTCCCGTCGGCGTTAAGTAGTCGGAATCGAGACTCATCACTCCATGCTACTCGTTTCCAGTCCTCTACACTCCAGTCTCTGTGCTCTCTTGCCCAGGCAAGACGTGCAGCCCGATTGCGAGTATAGAGCAATGGTTCTCTCGTAGGTCGACGGCTCCCGAAACCCATACGGTGAAGCGAGCGTGGCACAGTCCGTTTACTGACTGTACGACTGGCACCGTCATTAAACTGGGTGGTAATTTGAGCTAATGTTTGGCTTCGCTGGCTACGTACAATACGCCTGAGCCGTCTCTCACCACGCACTGTCAAGACTAATTGTCCTTTGCAGTTTGCCCGATCGCTAGTTTTTTTCCACCGTCCATGTATTCTTGATATACTCTTGACACTGTCGACCTTGAAAATCCTAGCTGTCTGACAATTTCGGAAATTGAATGGCCCATGCGTCGCGCACCTACGATTTGTCCGCGATCGAAGGCGTCTAAATCAGGCAGTTTACCCATACTGGCAATTCCAACAACTAATTCAGAACAACCACAGTACGCGCTATATATGCAGTTACCACAGCGCCCTCACTTGCGCATACATGATGCGCAGCACTAAACAATTTGCATAAGCTTTGATATCCCTAATTCAGTGGCACTTCAGTGTATTACAGGTAAAAAATATTTTTGTAAAATTTTTACTGTTACATTTTTCTCTCAAAGTCAGAAAACTGGTGCAAGGAATATTAAGTTTGTCTCGGGGTAAACGTTAGTCAGCCAGGTTTATTTTTATTTATTTTTATTTTTACTGAACTGATAGACTCTGTATGGCCGAGTTGACTTGTATGGCATATAAGAAAAATCAATTAATTTTCCGTTATAGCAGTTATTTCTAAAATGTCTTTATAGCATAGAATCAGATGATAGAGTAAGATACAGCCTGTCAGTATTCTGTTGATGCTGGCTCCATTTGGTGCCCAGACAGATCACAGAGATCTGATTATGCATAGGACTATATAAACTGGATGAATGTCAGTCGGTCTGGAAGGCAGATAAGTAATATCTTCTCTTTGTAATATCGTGGCTCTCGAGTATTTTGGTGCAATTTATGAATAATCTACTATGTCGTCAATCAAGAATAAGTCATGCTATATGAAGTTGTGATATTATTAGAATCCTAAGGCCATATAGTAAAAAGAACGGCATTAATATAACTTGAACTGTATGAGAAATGCAGTCGAATAAACTGAGGTTTGTGATTCTTTATCAAAATGAATGAAATCATCAAAATATGGTTTTTAGGAAAGAATGTTAAAAATTTGCATAATTAAAGAATAATAATTATGTTTTTCTTCAGCATAAAGACATATGGCTATCAAGAACTGTAAGTAGCAAAATAGAGATTTTTAATTTATGATTATTTTTTAAGAATGAGAGAGAAGGCTTCCAAAGATTTCACAAGCAAATTAATATCTATTGCTAAATTTATGTAATAAAATTAATAATCAGAAATATATTAAAATGTCATAATGAAAGAACTTTATATTGTTAAACTTATCAAGTAAATTTACTTAAAATTTTACTCAAGATATTTTACAGATATTTAAGGGAAATCGGATGGATTTTGTAATTAACGTATTTGTAATTGAAACAATAATATATTCACTTTTGCATTGATATCAAGGTTATTAACTTATGAGTGATATTCTAATTAAATTTTGTTGCAAATATTAGCTAAGATGACACAAGCAATATCAAAATTTGATAAGAAAACTTCAAATCATATGTAAAAGTTTTACAAATATTCACCTTTAATTATGTTTAAAAAACTCTTATGTTAGGGACAATTTAGGCTGTATATTTGAAATATTTGTATTCATATGATCTATTTTATACGATAATACTATATTAGTAGATTGATGGAAATTTGATCACTTCTGAGATCACCAATATAAAAATGTTTTCGACTTGGGATAAAATGAGAAATCAGACATGCTAACACCTTTAGAGAAATAAAACTCAAGTTATACACTTTTTTCTCATTCAAATCATATTCAAATGCTAAAAGATTCCCCAAGCTATGTGGAAGACATGATAATGTTTATGTGTTTGTTTTATATATTTATTTTACTCACAAGTCTTTTTAAAATATCAAACAGTTTATGTTTTTGTAAAACAACAAAACTGTATCTATTGAGAGATGATCAGAAAAACAGATTCCCCTCCCCCCCTTTCAGCTTGTAACATTGGATGGAGAAAATATTGCCATTAAAATACTGTAAGAAAAATTAAAGCTATATTATATAATTTTTACCATACAACTTTTAAGCCATGTATTGACACTGGCCATCTAAAGAATGAACTATTAAATTTTAATAGCAACATCATGATTTTTCTATCGATTATACAAATTTTCAAAAACAAAACTTTTTTTAATTTGAAAGTCATTAAAGTGTGAACATCTCAAATAAGGTGAAAATATACTGTTAATAGTTGTTTCGCTCATGAATCTTCCTAGCAAAAAGTAATTTTAAAAATGATTAGCAGATACTCAAATAATGACAAATGCAGTCATCCTGAACTTCCTGAAATAACTTAATTATCACATACGTACATCTAGCTTTCTTTAATGAAAGAAATGCTTAAATAGTATAACAAATTTTAAGTATAATAAATGGTAAGTTTGAAGTTTTCTGTAAAAAGGGAGTTTCAAATTATCTGAGATTTGAGATCAAATTAATTGAACTTTGGAATATGCAAAGGCATTTACACAAACGGTAGTGAATTAAATCAAAAGCAGATTAATCCCAGATTTCCACACACTTCTCATGTTATCCTAGCTCAGCGTCTTTCGAATTTCGTAATTATATCGGGTAGTGTTGATCAAAATTCTTATATGAGATTTAGGCAATGGAAATTCTCGTCCACAGTTTTCGCGGACGCTCTATTGGATTTTCGAAGAAAATGTGGGGTTCAAAGGTATATTTTCTATTGGAATCATTCTTATAGGTGATTAGATTTTCCGCAGGGAATGCAAATTACAGTGCTTTGAATGAAGTCTGTAAATCGCTTTAAAATAGCTGAAAGAAAATCTTGTAACAGACTGGTCAATTTGCATCAGCTACAATTGGCAAAGTAAAAACTTTTTTAAGGCTGGATTAAGCCATACGTTGTAGAATAACCCTTTCAAACTTTTCTTAATATAATGTAAAAAATAAAAAGAGTAGCTCATGTGTGAGAGCAACATCAAGTGTTAAAGAAGGAATCAGTAAAATTTATAGTATAACCTAATAAGTTTGAGGAAACCAGATATCTAAGATATTATTAAATGCACCCGAATAATACCATGGTCAACAGCAGACGCTGCCAAAAGTCCTCATAAATGTTATTAAAACATTTTCTAGACTCGGATCAAATCTATACACCTCCAGCATATTTGCAATTATGATGGAATACCAGACATTCCAAAATATATCGAATAAAACCATATGGTAGCAACTTTTACTCCTTACAACATCTACTTTTACTTCTTACAACATCTGTTTAAATGTCGTAAGAAGTAAAAGTAGAAGATATCGGCAATTACATGCTACTACAGAAAAAAAATTCCGTCCTCAATGGACATTCTCAATAGAAACAAAATTAGGTCTCAATAGAAACAAAAGTCGCTGACGTGAATTTACGTCATTTCGAAAGCTTATTTTGACCTCTAAATTAATGGATTTGAGCATATTTTCCTTAAAACAAATTATCAGGGAACTTTAGAGAGAGGAAATTGAGTTAATTTTATAATATCGAGCCCGCAATACAGTTAATGTCTTAAGTAGTTGGCCAAAGATTGTAAATTGTCAGAAGTCTGTGGTGAGAAGTGTGTGTCTAGAATTCATCTATTTTTACCGGGTTTCTGTATTAGAAAGGTGATAAAATAACTCACTGCGAATGTGTTAAAATAAATTTTTACTCTAAAAATTTTTAAAAATAACAATTCTAGATAATTTTTCTACTAAAGAAATTATTAAGTGCACTACACTGATAATTGCTACCACGCAGAAACTATAAAAAAATTAGTGTCTCCCTTGATGTCGAATTTCTCATAAATGTTTTAATAAGGATTCTAAGGCCATGTCACCAAGAAATCATGGTGAAATCATGGAAATCATAAACTATGTGATATTAAATCAATCTTGGATAGTTATCTAAAACCAGCCTGTTTTCATACTACTGAAATAAAAAATATGATACAGAGATACTGTTTGTTATAGTCCCATCCAACTGTTGAAAAGGATAATGCCGGACCATTAACAACATGTGACAAAAATTCAAGATGAAAAATTAGCATTATATAAAAGTGTATTCAGTTAATAAATAATTAAAATATATGAATCTATATCCTATATTGTTTGCCCTCAAAAGAAAGGCTTCAAGAATAAGACACTTAAAATCCATTAAAGTTATGGCAGACTTCATAGTACGGCAGATTTCATAGCACAATTCCACATATGGATTGTATTATGTTGCGAATACTGTCTGTAGATGTTGTAGGTGTGATTATTGTATGTCTTGCTGAAGAGACCACACGAACAAAATGTAAGCATGTTATAGTCATCTAGGTGCAATAGCATCTGTCAAACACGTTAGAAATGCGCATCAATTTTGCGTTTAGTGACTTATCATATGAGAGTAGGTCTTTGCATTGACATTATCTGTTCTTACAATCATTTCAAATTATTTGAACTTTTTACTTATCTTCCAGATGCTTCTGTATTTAACACTGATATAAAAATAATAATATTAAAATCTTTAGGAATAGGCATTTTGGTTAAAACATCATTATTAAACCGACCTTTAAGTATGAATGTTAATGTTCAAATGATTTAAATCAAACCCATTGATCTACATTCGGAAGAATCTACTCATTGATTATTTTTGCAGTCTTTGAAAATAAAAAGAAATTTTATATATATATATACGTATATATATGTCGTGACGTAAACACTTCGCCTTCCACATTCTAACTTCCTCCGCCAATTCTGGCAACCTCTTTCACCTAATGCTATTTTGGCGCTTTTTTGAAGAGTCGCGAGCTGGCTCCGACTCTCTCGCGAGCTGGCTAAATTAAGATGTTTTAATCTTTACGTAAAATAAACTTAAGTTATTATTTATGATTTGGAATCATTGTTACGGCCTCGATTGCAGTATTTTCACGAGATGTCCACTCCGGACATTTCATATATATATATATATATATATATATATATATATATATATATAATATTATTTGGTATTTCATTAGTAATGACGATGTTAATATCAAAATTCCATGCTAATAACTTTATTCATATAATAGTAGGAAAATAATCCAATAACGAATCATTATCTTATTATATGAGCCATTACATTGTGTTATTTAATCTATGCATAAATAAATGCAATACTAGTGATACTAATGCAAAATTTGTTGTAGTTAAAATACAAGGAATCATATACTGACTTTAAGTCGGAGAATAAGAGATGCCGAAAAAATGTATGCAAAAACATAATTAAAATAATGTATTAATCAGTATTTTATTAGGAGTTATGATGTTATTGTCTATATTTAATATTAAATAATTTGTTTTTGTAATAGGATGAAAATAACCAAGTAATGAATCATTTATCTTATTATATGAGCCATTATATTTCGCGTTATTAAGTTAAAGAAATCTTGACTTCATCTCGTAATTGATGTGACCACAGGGTTTTGCGTCCTCGCTGGAGATTTTCTATCGTACTTGTCTTAAACATGGTGCTATTATGCATATCTCTAGTCGTGATAAATTTGCTTTCGGTTTTGCTCTGAGACTTCATTGACTGCAATACTAAACTTGGGTTCAAATATTTTCTAAAGAATATTCCCCGTCATATCATTCAAATTAAATTTGTCTGCTGTTTCTATAAAAATGAATAAAGTTTAACTTAAGGGCAAAAAAACGTTATTAGAGTTCATGTAGAAATAGGAGGTAAAAATAATTATTTATTATTAGTGAATAAATTTTATACAATCTCTTATATATTGGTAACACAATTTAAATACTGATTAAAACAGAGCTAAAAAGGGGTTAATGGTTATTGAAAATTAGAAATTATTTATTTATTTGTGACCAATAATTCGTTTTAAAAGAGATGTATAATAAAACAGAATAAGTGGTTCAACATAAGTGTGAGATAATACTAGAAATTCTTTTGAAAATGAGGATAAGAAATAGCTTGTATTAGTGCAACTTCATTTTATATGATTTCAGACTTTTATGTGTATAAATATAGAATTATTTTTTGGACTTATATATCAAGTTTACCGGTGGAAAACTAAGAAAAGCCTGCGAATATTTAAACCTCAGAATCTTCTAATCTTTATTTTTCCTAATGCGGTAGGCACTTATCCAGAGACATTCGCCAATACACGACGACTTTGTTGGCTTCTTGTAGTATTGCTCGTCCAAAGTTATTTAATCGGGTGTGATTTAGTTGGGGTAGTACATTAATTATTTATTTTATAAAGGGGTAGTTGGGTGCGTTGTGTTTAAATTATTTGTTAATAACCCGTAGTTCAGGACGTAGTTAGCAATAACAAGTAAACTGAAAACTACTGAAAACAATTAAAACAGAGAATTAATTAAATTTAAAATAAACTTGATTTATTTACAATTTGTACATTTATACATTTTATCTTAATAAAACCTTCGTAAGCACACCTAGCCATACACAAAATAAAATTTCAAAAAGATTACTTTTCAAAGGAAACAAGGGAGCACAGAATAACTAACCAAAACGTAGAATACAAATTATATCTCCTATGAACTATCTCTACACCTATTCGTAAACCAATAGCTAAATCAAAATCAAACATCAATCAAAAGAAAAGGACTGATCTAAACAAATGAAATGTTTTGACTCACTCGTTGAGTTGCGTTCCGGTGTATTTGTAGGTCGACTTCTGTTTGTGTGCCGGGGAACTCTTGCTTCTATGTCGTTGAGATTGCTGCTGCCTTCTATCAGCTCACGCACACACAAAATATTTTATTTCACAATTATATTTGGGGAACTCAAAATTCGACCCAAGCCGTAGAACACAAATATAATAAGGCAACGGGGAACTGCAGTTAGACCCGATACACCAAAATCAAGAAAGGAGTCTCTCTCTGAGATCGTAGAACTTGCTATTTTTGAGAGAGGGGGAGAGAGCGAGAGAGAAAGCTCTAGAGAGAGAGCTCGTGAGTTTTCCAAACTCCTTAATTTATATTATTTCAAAACCCATTCTTCTTTCTTGTCTCCTCCTTCCAATTTCTTTTCAACCATTCCTGATACTGCTAAAATGTCATTTGCCTTCGACACATTAACCTTATTTAATTGGCCGACCCTGCTTCCCCGACGTACGCCTAATACCGAAACGCCAAATGCCAAAAACCACCCAAGTTCCTTGTAGCTTTCTCATGCCGCTGTTGTAAATTCGAAATCAAAGCCCTTTGTCGTGCAATGTCACTTTTGGAGACACCCCGCTTATCTGCGTCTAGCGATCTAACTTTCCAAGCTGACCGCTTCTTTCTTTCACATTAAACACCGGACCGCTTCGCTCTTTGATTAGCATGCCGCTTCTAGCCATCACTACCAATTTTAACAGTTTGAATGTAATGATGAAAGCCTTCGAATTACTTTATTCTTTTAATATTTTTATGAAATCTTCACCTATTCGAAGGCGCATCATTACACTTCTTCATTTTTAAGGGAGAAAAATTTAGGTGAGCCAACATTGCTCTCTATGAGGGCGCCACCACAATTTAGAAACGAATATCCTTAGGGATAGAATATTTTAATTTTCTTCCCTCAATTTCCTAGAAAACTTTGATTATATTTTTTTTAAATGCCGATTAACAAATATCCTTCGGCAGAAAGACAGATACAAAAAAGAATAAAAATATTAACACAAAAGTACAAAAAGATGATACATTACAATACGAAGAAAAAAATGCTTCTAGCCTCCCAACGTCGAGAGAAAAGAGGGCTGGACGATATTGTAGGGTATACAACAAGGTGAGAAGTGCCCATGACTCCCGCAGAGGAGGAAGAAGGGGTTGGAGAAGACACCAATATGATGCAGATAGGCCGTAAGGTAACTGTGGCTCGTTGCCCAATGGAAAGCAGTCACAACCATTTCCTTCGGTTCATCTGACAAATCGTCGAGCCACTCCGTCCAAGGTTTCTGCATAAAACGAATTTTGAGGGTAAAAATAAAATTATGTTTGATTTTTAAAATGAGAACAGAGGCTGGAAATCTATTTGTCGTCTCGGTAATGCTGGATAACGCTGGTGCCTGTTTTATCATAAGCTTCTATGGCTTCAAAGAAGGAATTCCACAGTGGGATGGAATCTACTGTAAGATAATTTTCTTTTGATGATCATAAAGTATATGTAGGTACGACCTGCCCTCCTCAAGTCCTGGGCAAAAGCAGGTCTGTTCTAGTTGGAAGCTGCTAGTATCGCTGCTCTGGAGTCCGAGAAAATCACTGCTTGGAATAAAGAGATGCTTCAACTTCGTCAAGAAAAGCCATGTTCTATATTCCAAACGTCAGGTAATGGGTAAAAAGTCACAAAAAGTTCTAGCACTACTTTGGACCCGTCGGTATAGATATGTAGCCACGATTCAGAAGGATAACGGTGGGTAAAAGTGTAAATTGCAGACGCAAAAATAGTTTCTGTTCAGAATTCAGATTTTTAACACCGGCCGGGATAAATCTAAACGGTATGTAATATTTCTGAGGGTAATAGCATTAAATTAAAACAGGTAATAAATGGGACAAGGAAAAAAAATTAGGCCATTTGTTTACCTCTTCATAAAAAACATTTGAATGAAGGTTGACTTGGATCTAAGTCTACGAGGTTCTTCTATCTGTAGTTACACCAGCGTTCAACAAAGGGCAATATAATCAGCTTTTCATATAGACTTACGGCCGGAAATAAAATCTCGTTTTCTATGGGCTGTTCCCCGGTAATGCAATAAGGCGTCAATTGGTATCGATTTCATTGCGTCTATGGCAAGTCAGAGGCCTGGTATGGCAAACTTTCCATTCTGGAAATTTGGGTTTGTGATGCAATAATAAGGGTACCATGAAGCTGATTCTAAATATAATTATAAGGATATTTAGCAAACAGATTAATGTGCCATGCTGGATTTTTATTGACAATGGGCAGTCATTCGGCACGAAACGGAAAGGACCATCGTCTATCACGAAAGGCGGTACAAAATTTAAAGTGCTTGAAAGATGAAAAATTGCACGGAAACAACATCGTGGGGAATAGTCCCAATTATGTAAAATTTGCAACTCCTGCGAAACCAACAGCCTTGGAGGTAGGTTTCGGTCTGCTCTTTTTTTTAATGAATATTTTCAGCTACATACATTTTAGGATCTTCAGAACTGAATAAGTTTCGAAAGATAAAAAAATAGTATTTTTTAACGAAAACAATATCGAGAGAAAATTGGTACATCGTTATTAGAATAAATAATATCTTTTACATTCTAATAGCAATGCTAAATCATTACTTTTACTTCGAGAAAAACTAAAGATTATACCCAAGTAGCACGAATAAGTCGGGCCATCCGAACTTCCGACGTCGGTCAAACGTCCGCGTCGGAATCCGTCTGGAGGCCAACGATCGTTTTCCAACTCTATACCGACGTCGGTTAGCCACGTCGAATTTCGCTTCTCTCCTACCCAAGAAGCTATATTTCTTACGATTTTTAAATCGGTAAGTTTTATACATTTGTTTTTGGCTTGTTTGGTAATATTTTTATATTTAGAAGTCAGTGTAAATAATGAGATACGAGATTATGGAGATTACTGAAATTCCATCACTGAAATCTTTTATAAGTTTTAGATAGTAGTAATATTTTATTTTCATTGTTTGATAAGTTTTTTTAGCTTTTCGGTTTTGTTCCCCAAAAACAAACAAAAATATTTTGCGTCATTAGGAATCACCCAACGTTGCTGTCTTCTGCCGTCATCGGTCCAGTTACGCATGAGGACGTCGCAAATGACGTCGCCCCGACCATTGGGATCCCAGACATGGCGTCGTCGGATAGCCTCCGTAAATCGACGTTGGTCCGACGTAGTTGTGCTACTACGATAAATACTAAAAGCAGAAGAGAGCTTAAAAATTTCCACTATAAAACATCTCCTGAGTGTGTTACAAGTAACACCAGGGAATATGTATACATATGCATTTACACTTTTTGACTACTGGTACAATGGAAGAAAGTTTTGGTTCTTGTGACCTAAAAAATTTCAAACATTTTCTGGTTGTTATGAAATTCGTAGAAATTGTAGAATTTGTTGTAAGTGCTGTAAGGAGTGTTTCCCTCTAGATTCATTTACTATGAAATAAAGTGCATAAACTAGAATCTCAGTATGGAAAGTAATATTTCTTTTGAACTACATGTGCTTTCTAATAGTAAAAAAATAGTCCATATATAGTATAATCATCAAATTCAAATCGCATATCAAGAGTTGGTCTCATATAATCCCTGTTCACAATAGATGTTAATGATTTATGAAGCCGGATCTGGTTTCCATCTACCGGAATGTGGACATAGGAAAACTTGAATTCTCATTCTCTCGTGAAAATAAAAGAAAAAGGGCGCAAAGAAAAAACACAGCGTAACACAGCTGTGTATTTACGCTGTGTTTTTTCTTTGCGCCCTTTTTCTTTTATTTTCACGAGAGAATGAGAATTCAAGTTTTAGCTTTTCGGTTTTGTTCCCCAAAAACAAACAAAAATATTTTGCGTCATTAGGAATCACCCAACGTTGCTGTCTTCTGCCGTCATCGGTCCAGTTACGCATGAGGACGTCGCAAATGACGTCGCCCCGACCATTGGGATCCCAGACATGGCGTCGTCGGATAGCCTCCGTAAATCGACGTTGGTCCGACGTAGTTGTGCTACTACGATAAATACTAAAAGCAGAAGAGAGCTTAAAAATTTCCACTATAAAACATCTCCTGAGTGTGTTACAAGTAACACCAGGGAATATGTATACATATGCATTTACACTTTTTGACTACTGGTACAATGGAAGAAAGTTTTGGTTCTTGTGACCTAAAAAATTTCAAACATTTTCTGGTTGTTATGAAATTCGTAGAAATTGTAGAATTTGTTGTAAGTGCTGTAAGGAGTGTTTCCCTCTAGATTCATTTACTATGAAATAAAGTGCATAAACTAGAATCTCAGTATGGAAAGTAATATTTCTTTTGAACTACATGTGCTTTCTAATAGTAAAAAAATAGTCCATAAATAGTATAATCATCAAATTCAAATCGCATATCAAGAGTT
This sequence comes from Dolomedes plantarius, assembly GCA_907164885.2. NCBI lineage: Eukaryota > Metazoa > Arthropoda > Arachnida > Araneae > Dolomedidae > Dolomedes > Dolomedes plantarius. The sequence goes on along the minus strand of OU015494.1, from coordinate 60,199,115 downwards.
GGTCTCATATAATCCCTGTTCACAATAGATGTTAATGATTTATGAAGCCGGATCTGGTTTCCATCTACCGGAATGTGGACATAGGAAAACTTGAATTCTCATTCTCTCGTGAAAATAAAAGAAAAAGGGCGCAAAGAAAAAACACAGCGTAAATTATAAAAGACTTTAACTGAAGAAAAAGCTAATACTTGTGTCAGTTTTTAAGGCTTATTTTGCTCTCATTATTTAATTTTTATCTGACTTAGTTATATAACTGGTCACATGTCCTTGAGAAAATGCCTTTATTTCAATCCGAATCTCAAAGCTGGGGCTTTGGCTAAGGGATATGTGTTCAAAAAGAGGACATAAAAGATTAATATAGTAATACAATCTAATAAGACGAAAAATAATCAGTGGGAAAGCTTAAATTACATTAATTAGGGTAGTTTATTCCTCTAGGACTTTATTAATTTACTAATAACTGTAAGCCCCGAAGGTTTTTACTAAATTACCACAACTGCAGTGATTGCTTGCATTTCAGTAATCCAACCGCTAGATGAATGAATCAGTTTAAATCTTGAGAAGATTCGAACACTCGTGACTGATTTTAAAATTAAGCTGCGATTTCGCAAAGATATTTATATTCTTTAGAGTTAAAGAAGAGAGAACTAGTAAAGGGAAACGAAAAAAATGAAAGAAAGAAAAAAAATACTTCAAAATTATGAGGACTTGATTTAAATGTAAACACTAATTCAAATACTCGTAAGATATACTTTTCTGAATTGGTCAACATTTCGCAGTCCCTCTTGGCAATAGAAAATATAAAATTTTATTAAAAGGATAACTTTTAAGTTTTAAATTAAGAATTTTATTTTTAAATTTTAAATAAAAAAGTAGTAGTTCTTTAAGATTTGTTTTCTACCCGGATTATAGTGCAATCAACTTAATTGGAAGGAAGGAAAACTATCTTTTTGAATTCAACGATGAAAGAAATCCTTGAGGCCTTAATCTATATAATTTCAGTTTCATAAACTTTTTACATAAACTTATTACATAAGCTTTCCCATTACCTCCATGTTTGAGCACAAGAATAAAGTAAGGAACAGCAGTTTTCTTTTCTCTTTACCATGTTTGCATTATTAATTAAAGCAGATTTGGAGTATTAGAAAGAAAAATGAAACATGCATACTTGTAATTTTGGAATTTCTTTCCTTTCAAAAAGGAGAAGAAAACTGCTGTAGCTTGGATTGTAGAAAACATAGCAGGCTTCTGTCGTCTAATGTTTCCTGTTGATTCCGCTTGTTTAAAGAAAAATGCTACAGAGGCTTAAGAAGAGAAACATGGTTAATGTTAGGTATATTTGCATGAAATTATTTTTTGTTAAACATATTAGCAAATCTGATAATGGAAACCCCGAGTTTTATTGAATTAATACTAGTGCTACCAATAATAGTGATATACCTTTTTTTACCATTATTCTTTTCTACTATAGTTTATTTACCAATGTTTATCAGTCATTTTGACTGGTTTGATAGCTTTAGTGTTTATAAAATACTCACGAAGCACATCCCATGATACTGCAATCAAATTGAATGTTTTTCCACATAAAAGTTTTTAAACTGTCAAATAATATGTACTAATTAAATAAGAAGTTATTTAAGTAGGTTCATTCAAAAAGTACAAAGTTCAGAATTTGTATAATTATATAATACACTGATCTACGTATTGGAAGATTTGTGTTTCCATCTGCGTTGCAGTCAGCTCACTGCAAACTGTCACGATCACTTGGATTTATGTTTAATGGGTTAATGGGCTTTATTCTAACTGCACCATCAACGTGGTAAACACTATGCTAACCATCATCAAATCCGACAATATCCATCGAGAAATTAACAGTATAGTTTCCCCTATCCTTGCAAACCGTAAGTGGCTAAGTTACTTCGCAAACAACAAGCTTACTTTTGTTGATCATGTTTTTGTTGAACTCCCGAGACAGGTCTAAAGATATGATCTAGGAAAATATGTCGTAATTTTACACTTATTCTAAGAACGGCAACAGTTCTGTCAGCCACAATCCCTATCATGAGTGATTCTTTCTTCATGATGAAATGAAACTGTTGAGAATCGAGCCTTCAATTAATATTACGTGCTATTGAGTGGCGTCTCTTATTTTGTGTTATTATGTGTTATGCATCTGACATCACCTTTTTTGTATTCCATTGTAATTTTATGTAAACAGTAAGACGTACTGTGTTTCTCTTCCTACTTTTTATTCATTAAAGTCCTAAATTCAATTAGCCATCATTTTATTTCGTTAATATTACAACAGAAACGACGGTTGTTTGCTGCTTGATGCCTTTCACTTTCACCCAAACACCTACGGGAAAAAGCATGTTTTTAAATGCTTTCACTGGTCCTAATCCAACTTTCACCATAATTATGAAAATTTGGATTTTTAAAAATTTGAGTTTTCTTTTTCAAAGAGGAAACGTTCATCAACGTTTACACCTTCAACAAATAACGCTATTCTCACATAACTACATCCATGTTTACAACGATGCCTACATACAGCTTTCATTTTCAAAAATCCATTTGCTTACTTAGGAGTGTGGGTCTAATTAAGAGGTCACTCTGAGGATATTATGAATTAGTTTTACAAAATTCAACTTTCTAATTATGAATTACTCTTAAATCTCACAGATTATGATTCAAGATTACTAAACTTGGGATTTTTGATTATTGAAAAATGGACATAAATAAGTATAACATGGTAAACATCATACTGAATAAAGAGGATGTTACACAATAATTGAAGACATGTAGATTTAAGAGGACATATGTGAAGACAATTTAAGCAGAATGATGCACAATATTAAATTTCCCTTTTCTCATTAATATTATTTTTAAAAGATGTATGTATGATTATAAGAACTATTTTAGTATGGATTTCGTAATTTAAAAAAGTTATTTTTGAAAAAGGTTAAAACTGCATGTCTTATTTTTTCACCCTATTTTATATGGGGGAAAATTACGTAATAAATAATGAATAAATGCTACTTTCAGAATGACAGCCTACTCTCCAATGAACCGAGAAACATAAAATTAATTTCCACGAATTCTCTTCTGTTATGAGTCAGTAGCTTTGGAGTGATCGGAATTAATTTTGACAACCCTCAAATTTTAAATGTAGAACAGATCAACATAATGAAATTGAATACGTCTCGAGACAAGCATGCCCATCAACGTTCAATTTAATCCATCTGCATAAAGATTTAAGCCAGTGGACGTTTTTACATTGAGTTTTATCAAAGTAATTTTTTAGTTGATTGAATTACTGTATCATCACTAAATTTGAATTTTAGAGAATTTTAACATAATAGAGTTTTGACTTTTTGATAGGAACTGATTCAACTTAGATAAATTAATTTATAAAGACGAAAACTATTTACAGCACATGGGTAATCTATATGACAGTCATAGTAAACTAAGTAGCTTTCATGAAGATTCTTTTCTGTTTTTAAAAAAGAAACCTTCTCTTTATCAGATTTTTAGCCTCTGTTTTTAAAAACGCAGTTTTGAAGAGACAGATACATTTACTGTAATTTCCGAAATACAAAGCTACTTCATTAGCTTAAATACCACAACGAGTAGAAAACATAAATGGTACTCTAAACGTTGAACTGCTTTAAACGCTACAGCCAAAAATATTGCACTTAAGGTTACTATCGTGAATTTTTGTATATCTGCTAACATAAATATATCAATTGAAACTAGCTATTAGAAACCAAAAATATACATATTGGTGGGAAATGGGGAAAACCTGAAACATACTTTTCACATATGATAAAAGTTAATAAATACGTTGTGAAAAACGGGATTGACCCACTCGATCGATCTCTAATAGTGATCGGACTATTTGTGGGCCGAACCCAGCCTTTATTAACTGGCATAATTGCAATCTGGCATTGAATCAGGATTCAGCTAGCTGAAGGATCTGAAAATATTAGGAAATATAGACTTAGACAATAGTTCTTTATCTTTTAGGAAGATTTAAAAAAAACAACTCCACTTAAACACGATATGTGTAAAAACGCCATACACTCTGAACTTTGTGTTTTTAAACAAGTAAAAGGCACGTCGCTTCTGGAAATTACTGTACAGAAAATATTTAATTAAATTTACAAATATTAATGATTATTTTAACTATTTATCAACTGTGGAGATCTTAATTGGAACCATCTATCAAAACATGGTAAGAAATTCATAGTGAAAACAATGTTAAGTATTATGCAAAATTTGCTCGTAACCGAATAGGAAGATATTTAAAATAATATTCTATACTATTTTGCCGAATTTCTGATTAAATAAAAATATATTTTCATTGTTCTAGGGCAGGGGTTTCCAACTGGCGGCCCGGGGGCCGCATGCGGCCCACGGTGCCTTTTTTTGCGGCCCGCGAAGACTTCTAGGAAAATAATTTGCAGCATCAATTTAGATATTCTTAGTTAATGAAAAAAGTTTTTGTAAAAATCTTTATCGTTTTCAAATGCTGTTCATTTACAAAAAACATTGATGTTCCTCAAATTCCATGAAAAGTAGGGTGTCCATTCATGTTCTATTTCATACCCCACCCCACTTCTTATTTAAATACCCACTTCTTATTTGACTTTTTTTGTGTGTGTCTGTGTAATTTAACGAAAGTTGGCCAGTTATAATCAAGGTCGTTGTTGGAGGTTCATCCTCGAATTTTTAAAAATTTCATAGTACATACTATACACAAATTCTCCAAATCCCCCTCCCTCAAGAAAAAATGTCCTGGGTATGGTCCTGATTAAATTGCGGCCCGCCACCAGACAGGTGTTTTCGATTGCGGCCCTTGGACACTTGTAAGTTGGAAACCCCTGTTCTAGGGGTAAGATTTTCATAGATCTTGAGTTCCCCCCCCCCCCCCCCCACAAAAAAAAAGATTAATATGTGAACTTCAATTCACCTCTTAAGAAACATGTTACAAACAAAATTTATGTTAGCTTTAAAACTAAATATCCAATACACATCTCGTAATGATTTCTTGACATATTTAATTTCGCGACTGGGAATCTTAACTAATTTGTTTCTCTACTCCCAATCAACGTTTTCTCGATCGAAGCGTCACAAGGATCAAAAACTAAAAAATGAGCTCATATCATGCAATGTGCCCGAGAAATGCAGTGTTTCAAGAAATGGTAGTTTTGTGCTAAAACAGAAGGACTTATTGTTTTATAATCAAACTAGCTGAAAACCCGTACTTCGCTACGGAGTACATTCAAATTAAATACAACGGTCAATGTATGCAATTCATGCCAAATATATATATATACATATATATATATATATATATATATATATATATATATATATATATATATATATATATATTATATGATAAATACGACGATCAATGTATACAATTGATGTAAAATATATATATATATATATATTTATAAGAAAATCGTAAAGGATAATTTTATCGATAAAATAATGTAGAAGAAAATATTCAAATTAAATCTAATATAAAGAATACTAAAGAATATAGTACAGTTTATAGAACATTTCTTTTACTGTATTTTAATATTTTTTTGGATAATGTCCAATCGTCTGCCGCATTAGCAAGGAAAAAAAATATTTTTTGTTTATTTAGTTGTTATGCACGGGACGATAAATTTATTTAAAGTACCAGAAAAAGAAATCACGTGATCGGCATTTAATAAATTAAATTCTAAAATTTAATCTTTAAAAATTCACCAAAAATCAGGAAATGGAGGTAAAAATTCGAAAAAAATTTCATTTTGAAGGAACTTTTATGATCTTTCTCGTGATATAAATTTTATAACCCTCAATGTATTATTTTAAATGCAAACGTAAAAAAAGTTTAAAAAACAGCTTAAAAATTTAATTTAAAAAAATCTAAGAAGAATTTTTGAAAAATCTTTCTTAGTGCACCCCTACACTATTAGAAGAATCGCCATGCAAAATTTCAGCCCTTTAGGTCCAGCGGTTTGGTCTGTGCGTTGTATGTCAGTCAGTCAGTGAATGAATGAATGAGTCAGTTACGAAACTGTTTTATATATATAGACTAGCTGAATACCCGTGCTTCGCTACGGTGAACATTTTAGGATAATAACAATGAAAAAATAAGGAAATTGTTTTTTAGAGGATTTCCTTATAAACAATATTCTTTGTTTCTTTATTGGGCGGAACTAATATTACCAGGCTCGTCCGTGAACTTACGCGCGAGCAAGCTACGTAAAACTGACCGTGGGTGAAACAATTTTCTCTTAAATCTACGCCAGCGTATTTTAAAGTTTGTCCTTGAGATTTATTTATCGTCATGGCGAAGCATACTTTGAGGGGAAATTGCAGTCTTTTAAAGTCAAAAGGGAGGTCATGGGATATTAGAGGAATGCGTGGCACAAACACTTTTTCTCCTTGAGCACACCCGGATAAAATAATGGCTTCGATTAAATTTTTATGCAGGGCTTTGACTTGTAGTCTAGTGCCATTACACAATTTCGGTGGTTTTAAATTCCTAAGGAGCATTACGGGTGTGCCCTTCCGCAAAGAGAGCTTATGGTATGGAAGACCCGGTGGTTTAAGGGAATTTAAAAACTCTACTGGATAGTTAACGGCGTCATCTAAATTACAGACAGTGTCTATCGACTTCTAGACCATTTCTTCTCCGTCAAAGGACTTGAGCAACATGTCATTCATGAACGCAGCTTGATCGTTTTTTGGAGTCAAAATGGCTCTTTCGCAAAACCATTCTATAGGCTTATTCTGTATTTGAGCAATGCCTGGATAAATGCGATCTATCAGTTCCTGGATGGTAGACACTAATGTGCACAACTCGTCCGGGACAACAATTATACCATCTGTTGATGGATAATCACCGTTTCCTATTTTCATTAAAATATCTGAAAATTGTGCATCTGATATATCGCCTTTTAGATCAACTCTCATATTTTTGGTAAGTTTCAGGATTTGTATTGAGGGCCACAAAACAGATCTTTTCAGGCAGGCTTTAATTTCATCAGCTTGAGTTCCTCTAGGTACCACAGGTAAAATTTGGCGAAAATCTCCTGCCAACAGCATTGTCACACCACCCATTAGGTTTTCGTTATCGCGAATGTCCTGTAGAGTCCTATTTATAGCCTCGACGCCTCCTTTGTGCGCCATTGTAATTTCATCCCAGACAATTATTTTAGTATTCTTTAATACTTCGCCAAGATTGCTTTGTTTCGATATGTTGCATATGGGGGTCTCTACGCGTGTTAGGTCGAGCGGCAACTTAAAAGCCGCATGTGCAGTTCGACCACCTTCTAGCAATGTGGCGGCGATTCCGGAAGAAGCGACAGCTAAGGCAATGCTATGAGTGCTCCTCACTTTTGCCAAGATCAAGTTAATAAGGTAGGTTTTTCCGGTGCCAGCTGGAGCGTCTAAAAAGAAAAGTCTTCCTGCGTTTGTCTCTACACTGGTTATAACTTTATCGTACGTTAACTTTTGTTCTGCGGTTAATGTACCCTCATTTTCAGTCACGAACTTGTCCAAAGCCTGAACATCATAGTTAGTCTCCTTCAGGTATTGTATGTTCCCTAAATCTTGCGGTCTAATTGGCTGTGGTAAGCCATATTCCTTTATAGCACATCCACCTAATGACAGGACTTCTTCCTCAATAACATATAAGCATTTATTGTACACTTCATCTGAAAACTGCTCAATATTATTTTCGACCTGTCTTTCAATCTGCCATTTAAAATCTTCAGATAAATATTCTTTAAATTTTTCCCATAGGCTTAATGGATCTGATACTTGGCAAAACACCAACATTATTGTAAACAATTCTCGAATCCTAGAGGGTGATTTAAAAAGTGCGGCCTCTTCCAAAGTGGCATACCAGTGTTGATCGTCTTCAAGCAAGCCCAAAGTCTTGCAAGCAGATTGGAAAGTAGGATGCACTATACCATTTACTGTTCTTAATGCTTCAAATGAAGTTGGACCGAGTACTTCATGAAGCAGCATACGGAGATGATAGCACTCCGTATTATTCGGATGAACCGTATATACTCTACCCAAAGCATGCTCTTTTTTCACACCTGGCCAGCCTTCAACATCAAATCCTCTTTTTCTTCTTTCAAACTTGGTATTTTGTGCCAAACGTAATATGCAGGTACATCTGAATATATTAAGGTTTTTGCGAAGTCATCTACTTGACATAGTTTAAAGAAAGCTAAAAGTGTAGTTGTCGGTGGATTATTGACTCTGTCGGTAAGATTTTCTCGGTTAAAATACACCCTTTGCCCATTTTCTAAATGCACCGCAAGGTGAAAAACTGCAGGAAAACGCTCATGAATCGGGAATCCGAGAATTCGCCACACAGCTTCTGAACTACTTATATACCTTCCATTTTCGTAAATTTTTATCTCGTCTTTCTTATTTTCAAGGGCAAAAGTAGCCTGGTCAGATCCTTTATTGACATATTTACAAACATATTTTATAGATTTCACCGAATTACAATATTCAACATTTATATGCGTGTTAAACGTTCTTAAAAGAACAGGATTATAGGGAACTATCCAACGGTTGTCTAGATCTACTCCTTTTATGTTTACGGTGAAGCCGCCATTATCCGAGGAACGCCTTCTGTATTGTGGATAGCCGTCATCACCAGTTTGAGTTTCACTAATTAAAAGTTTGGGAAATCTTTTACTACATTCTTTATTTTTCATGCAGGGTGACTGGTGATTAAAACTTCCGCAAGGGCCATGTACCATGTGATATTTTACTATTTCGTACAATTTGGGGTCTTTTTTTGGATCAGGTATTTCAGCACAAATAACTTTGTCAATAAGGTCTGTAGAAATGTTATTTATAAGCCATATCAGTATATGAATATGTGGAAGTCCACGTTTCTGCCATTCCACAGAATACATGAAGCATCGTATTTCCCCGAATATTTTGCCTTTGGTCAATAGATCTATCATTTTCTTAACTTTAAGATGAAACACCCTACCAATTAAGTCATGATGATCATAAGAATTTTGACCAGGAAGCAATTTTTTTGTAATGTCTTCCCACCGAGGATTACAGGTGAAAGTAACAAATAGGTCAGGGCGGCCATAGCATCGAACATAGGTCATAGCGTCTTGGGTACGCTCATGCATATACCTGTACCCACCGTAAAAGAAGATGGCAACACCACCATTTGGCCGAGATTATCAGGATCAGCGTCTTGCCTATCTACGGCATCCTTTAGATGGATATAATTTCAGTGCGTAATTTCGACTGATTATTTCTAATAAAGTTAAGTCTTTCAGTCTCTATCTTGGCGTACTGGTCAACCAAAAATTGACTGAAAAGGGAACGAAAATAGATGAGATGATTACTCTCCCCTTTTCTAACCATTATGCGGTAAGCGTAAAAGCTCGCTGCAGAAATTGTCTTCTTAGAGCAGTATTTGTTTTCGGATTTCGTTGCGGCAAATTGATGGAGTATCCATCTTCACCACGACAAAATAGCAAGGGATATTGTAAAGCATCATACGACCTATGAATTTCAATAATGCGTTGCAGATTGCTTGTGTGGCTTTCTAATACAATGTCCCGTTTCTCAAATTCTTGACCGACCATCACTAACGCAACTTCATTAGCCGTTGGGGCGTTATAGCGGCCTCTGTGACTTTCAACTGGCTTTTTTTCAGCATAGATAACAACTTTAAATGAATCGCAGGTGGGTGGCAGCTTTTCAATAGTTGTTTTTAAGTCCTTGATATAAGGGTTCACATAATGGAGCATCTTTTGAAGTATTTTGACCACATTTCGCTTCACAACTGGACGGTTTGAGCATCTCAGATTTGCTTCTCGTTCATCTTCTCCCACAAAATATATCTGTAAGAATCGAGCTTCCTGTTGATCCGCAGGCAACAAACTTCCAATTAAATGGTAAACTTGACCCTGCACCTTAAACGTCGGCATAAATCCATCTTCATAAACCTGCTTAGCTCCAAATGAGGTCATTTGAAAGCAGCTGTTATACTTCCGGATATGACTCATAAAATGATTATGCTCAGGATGAAGATCCATAACTAAACTGTACAGCGGTTCTGGCAGGGGTTCAAATGCCCCAAGAAAAACTTTCCCGCCACTGCAACACATGCCAGCAGTTTCTTCTTTCCACTTCAAAGCGTTACACCACTGACACTTGTGGATCATGGTACCTATGCTGACCGTGCTATCTAATTCATAGGATAACTCGAAATCATATGCCAAACCTGATAAAGCTTTATCTTTCCATATTTTTTGTGCACTGCTTTTTCGATGCCGAGACTGAATCTCTCTTTGTTTCTCAAGATGCGTGTGTTGATAATTGATAACAGCTCGCCTGTGAACATCAGGATGTAATTTTTGAAATCTTTCAACAGCTTGCCTGTTAACTTCAGGATGCAATTTTTGAAATTTTTCAACAGCTTGCCTGTTAACTTCAGGATGTAATTTTTGAAATCTTTCAACAGCTTGCCTGTTAACTTCAGGATGTAATTTTTGAAATCTTTCAACAGCTTGCCTGTTAACTTCAGGATGTAATTTTTGAAATCTTTCAACAGCTTGCCTGTTAACTTCAGGATGTAATTTTTGAAATCTTTAAACAGCTTTCCTGTTAACTTCAGGATGTAATTTTTGAAATCTTTCAACAGCTTGCCTGTTAACTTCAGGATGTAATTTTTGAAATCTTTCAACAGCTTGCCTGTTAAGTTCAGGATGTAATTTTTGAAATCTTTCAACAGCTTGCCTGTGAACTTCAGGATGTAATTTTTGAAATCTTTCAACAGCTTGCCTGTGAACTTCAGGATGCAATTTTTGAAATCTTGCAACTGTTTGTCGATGCGCAGTAGGATTCTTTTCAGAACATTTTTTTACTTGATTATTTCGGATTTTATTTGTGTATCGAGCCCTGCGTTTTTTATTTTCTTCTTCGTTTGAGTTGGTAAATCCTGGTCTAACTCTTGATTTGGAGAAGATGGAGATATGGACTCAGTTTCAGGCGTCGGAGATGCGGGTCTTTTTAATTCTTTTGTTGTAATTTTCCTGGTAATAATAGCCTTTGGCATATTTGAAGTCGAAACTTTCAGAGGAGAATACTTTTTTTTGTGACACATAAGCATCAAAATGACCACTCGAAAGATTTGCCGTGAACCTAAGTCGTTTTACTGGTCGACCCTCAGTTCCTGTTTTTACGTAAAGCGTACCATTTCGATAGACTTCGAAAACAAACTGATATATTTGACCAGCAGCCTCTAACTCACACAAACTTCCAAACGTTAAAGTTTTTATCATAGCGTTATAATAATCATTTGCTGTGGAATAGTTATATCCCCTTTCATTACACGACATGATATAAAATTTATTCCAGTTATCTACAACATACCTAACAATCTGTCTACGCACGTCATCAGCCATTTCCTGGGTTCCGTACATCAAAAAACATAAAGCTCTAAATAAGCAGGCTCCATCTCCTACAATAGGAACAACAGTTTGAGGAACATTTTCCCCGTCAATAACTAAATTTCGTCACCATTTTTTGGATACATTTCTTATTCCAAAGTAAAGGTAAATAAAACGGTCAATGTATGCAATTAATTCCAAAAAAATATATATATATTTATAAAAAAAATCGTAACGATAATTTTCTAGACAAAATAATGTAGAAGAAAATGTTCAAATTAAATAAAGCGGTCAACGTATACAATTAATGACAAAAAAAACCCAACAAACTATATTTATAAAAATTATCGTAACAGATATTTTTATATACAAAATAGTGTAGAAGAAAATATTCAAATTAAATTAATAGAACATGCTAAACCATATACTACAGTTTAAGGAACATATCTTTTACTGTATTTTAATATTTTTTGGATAATATCCAATCGTCCTGCTGCATTAGAAAGAGAAAAAAAATATTTTTTTTGTCTATTTAGTTGTTACGCACGTGACGATAAATTTATTGAAAGTACCAGAAAAAGAAATCACGTGATCAGCATTTAATAAATTAAATTCTAAAAATTAATCTTTAAAAATTCACCAAAAATCAGGAAATGGAGGTAAAAATTCGAAAAAAATTTCATTTTGAAGGAATTTTTATGATCTTTCTCGTGATATAAATTTTATAACCCCCCCATGTATTATTTTAAATGCAAACGTAAAAAAAGTTTAAAAACAGCTTAAAAATTTAATTTAAAAAAAATCTAAGAAGAATTTTGAAAAATCTTTCTTAGTGCACCCCTACACTATTAGAAGAATCGCCATGCAAAATTTCAGCCCTTTAGGTCCAGCGGTTTGGTCTGTGCGTTGTATGTCAGTCAGTCAGTGAATGAATGAATGAATGAATGAATGAATGAGTCAGTTACGGAACTGTTTTATATATATAGATAAGATATTTTTAAGAATTAGATTTTGTAAAATAGATGCAAAGGTCCCTGTATGAACAAGTATGCGAAGTTAGAAAAAAAGTAATTGAATGAAAGCAACTGATATGTCAAATGTTATACGGACTGCCAAATCAGTCTACCCAAACTCTCACTAATGTTATCTGATATTAGAAAATCAACTTTTATAGCATTTACCGATTTCCGTATATATGTATTAACCTCTACACTATCATGCTATGCCCTAATGTTTTTCAACTATTCTTACCGAGTTAACTAATTATATACTAATTCTAAACTGAAACGACACTTCCTTAATCTACCATAAGTAAAAATGGGCTTTATTGATTATATAAATTATCAGTTACGATCATATACGTTTACTTTTTAAACTGATGTACTGTTTCGACTAAAACAAAAGTAAATTGGAAATTCTATTTGAAAGATCAAAGACAAATCTCTGTTATTTTTCTTTAAATTCCTGTAAACTCAGGTATGGACACTGTGATTCTTCAACTTTATTTATGAGTTATAATATCCGTTCTGTGTTGGTTATACGAAGAATGAATCTCAGTTAAGTGAATAAGAACATATTTTCTTAAAATTTAAAAATTTAGTAGTCATATCTAGGGCATAATATTAATGTTTATATGAATGATATAATTTATCTGACTTTCTACTAAAATAATTATTACATATTAAGTATTTAAAATAAATGCCAATTGCACAGACAAATATTAATCAACCAATTAATGGTGATAAACTTCCTTAGCTACGTAATTATTTCCTGTCTGAATCTCTTCTCTTGATATTAAAAACATTGCAAGTTACTACGTTTCTGGCTTTGGTACTCGCATATAGATTTATGGTTTATATACTTAAAAACAAAGTCACATATTTCTTTCCGAGTTGAATTTATCGTTCTTAGCACTGGTTGAAAGAAGCTTTGGCGAGTTTACCGTCTCTGTTTTGGTTTATGAACAAAAATCCTAGACATTTCTAAATTCATATATTCAAAGTGAAACAGAAAAAATTCGCTTTATTCCGCCGTCGACCGGTAGATTCCGCAACGAAAAAGCGACTTTTTCTCCCTGAGAAGCATTAGTGGGTATTTCTTGAGCATGTAGCTTTAATTTAAAACATACACGTCGGCATTTATGGGGAAGAGATCTGTCTGACTTTAAAACTAAATAATTTTCTGGATTTAGAAGAAGCTAAAATTTTGATTGTCCTGCTTTTGTTCGTGCCATCTGATAAAAATATGGGTATTATAATGCTCCAACCTTTTTTTTTTACACAATTTGTTACATAAGAAATTTGACATGATTCAGAGGCTTAGAAATTTAGTGCTTGGGGATATCGTAAGTCTTCGCAGACGACAGAGAAGCACAGAATGAATATGAAACTGGAAGCTAGTTATCTTTCTGTAAAAGGAGTTTTTCTAAAGTAAATGATTAATGAAAGAAAATTAACAATATTAGTTTTGGCAGTATCCAGCTTTTAGACAAATGAACTATTAGACAAAATTGGAGTTGGAAAGGATACGATACTTTTGGTTAAAATAAAATACTTTTCATTACTGCTACTGAGCAAAAATAACTTAAGATTCACAATAAATTCGTTGCTGATAAATTATGCGTTGTAAATCTAAAACGCTTAAATAAAAAATAAAACCTCAAACACAAGTGAAAAAAGATAGAAAAATCTTTTGTAGCTTCCCTATAAATTAGCTAAAGATGTCTTAAATTATTGGAGTTATTGTCTATTTTATAAGGAATTAATTATTTTTTTATACCTATAAAATGCTTATTAATAAGAACATTAATTACACCATTTCAGGTAAGGGAATTTAACAGTCGATAAACAAATTATAATGGTATACATGCAATGAACAACCATAGTTTATTTTTTCAACATTATTCATTATTATCAACATTATTATTTTAAATTTATACTGAGACAGGAAAGTATAATTATCATGTCACGATTAGGGTTTTTGACTTTGAGCAACTTTTTAAAACCCGGGTTTCGGGTTTGACGGTTTTTTAAATTTAAAACCCGGGTTTTCCAGGGTTTAATTGGTTGGTTCCTGTGGGTTAATAGCAAAGAACTAAAATAATAAATAATTTATTAGAAGCATTTAATTTATTTTAGATTTTCAAATATAAAAAATAACAGTAAATAAATTTAATGTTAATAAACATATACATATATTTATAACATAAATAAAAGTGGTACAAATATCTCATTTTTATAAAACTGCCTTACAACTATCATTGCACTCAACGTATCATCATTGAGCCGGCTTCTGAGTTTATTAGCAAAGAGACCCATTACAGAAAATGCTCATTCTGCTTCCACCGAAGTTGGTCAAATTGTTATTAAAGACCTGTAAAGTTTATCTAGCATTTCAGGTCGGCCTTTTTGTTGCCCGAAACAACTCAATTTCTTTTCTTATGATATATGAACCAGATTTTGAATTTTTATGATTTTCCTTATTATAATTCTCCTGCAGAAACATACTAAGCTCCTCAGATAGGGATATTTGTTTAGTACAAGCACCAATACTCGTAGCATCATCTTCAATTCCATCTTTAACTCGCACCTCAACTGCAACTTTTGGTTCAGACTCTGACCCATTATCATTTACGTTGAATAATCGTTTTATTGAGGTTGTTGACAGATCAAATAATTTGTTTTTAAAAATTTTACTACCAAACTCATCATATGATTGGTCTTGGTTCCAAATTAAGGAATATAATTGGTATTCTACTGTATTAGATAAATAACTAATTCCCCGGATTTACAATAAAAATTGCTCGAGTTTCGGGTTCGTAAAATCTTTGAAAAACCCGAGTTTTCGGGTTCGGGGAAACCCGGGTCAAGAACCCTAGTCACGATCCATGTAAATTAACTAATTTGATCCAATAACAAATACACTTAAAAAATCAGCTAGTGTAATTTTACGAGTTCTTACGATATTATTAAATACTGTGAAGAATTAAATGATAACACTACTGGAATTCTTTTCGAGCATCACTGCAAAAATAAAATTCTTAAAAAAACGGGATATTTTAAAGTCTTGAATGCCTTGTTTGCAGTTTTGTAAATAAAACTTATTAGACAATTGTAGCCAATTCTATTCTTTATGGATTTTACCTACACGACATATATTAATTTTGGTTTCCTGCAATTGTGTATGTACGTATATACGGGTAATAAAAGTTTTTTTCTTAAAAAAGAACTTTAACACATTATATATTGAAAATGTGTCGATCAAAAAGCTGAAATCTGAATTTTGGTGCAGAAAAAATAAAGATAATTTAAAGACTATAAACCAATTTAATCCTATTGTCCATGCACCTGTTTGACTCTCAGATATATTCTCTAGGCACAAGAAATGACACAAGAAAAAAACAACAACACAAAAAATATAAATTACATTTCTGATAACATATAATCTATTTATGATTTTGGTTTATTAATATTTATCATATTTGTTTGGCTTGAAATAATGAATGGCTTAAAATTTTTTCATTTCATTTATCAAAATTTTATTTTCATTTCATTACCATAAGTTCAATTGAACTAACTTTATATTTAAAACTGTTTATGTCATTGATAATTACCTGTAATACAATAACTAATTAAAATTTTATTAAAGTGAAAGCAACATCACTATTTAAATCTTAAATTACCGATTACGTTGCTGGTAAAACTATCCGGATAGTTCTTTTTCTTAAGTTCAGTTTTAGTACATGAATGTATTGAATCCCACTACCTTTCCATTTTAGTCTATTTATGTGAATGAGTTGATTAACAACATTGTTTTAAAATATTGTTTTATGATAACAGGAGCTGATGTCTTGAAATTTAGCAATTTCGAACGAATAATCATATCTTTTATGATCTAAATCAAATATAAACTTCTCTTCAGAATTAAAAATAATGTTATCATCTAAAAAATTATCATTAAGAATGTTATTACTGACAGGAAAAAATACTGATGATCCAGGGAAAAAAAAGGTCTCTTTTGAGTGATTTTTATTGACAATTATTATGTAATTAATATACTTGTATTAATTAAAGTTATGCCTAATGCTAAAAATCGCATACGAACACTAATATAGGCTGGTCAACATGAATAGAAGCCTTACCACCTTGAGGCAGATCTTTATGATAAATATTTTGCAAAATCAATTTTTTAAGTGGTAAAATTCAATAACTTAGTAAAAAAGATTTGTATTGAAATCAACACCAAGATATTTGAGATTGTTGTTTAAAAATTATAACTACTAACATTATAATTTTTAATTGCGTATTTTACTGAATAAATACTTAAAATATGGCCCTCTGTTGATATTTAATATTATATAATGACTAATATCTATTATAATTTTCATTCTATTTCAAAATTAAATGCAGTGATTTGAGTGAGTCAAGAAGTAAAAAGCTTGCTTAGTAACATGAGTATTGTGAACACAATTGACTGCTAGAAAATCAATAGGTGTTTGATAATATTTTGGCACAATGGAAATATCTGATTCTTACTTTAAAGTATTTTTCTTAAACTCAAACTTTTTATTTTGTAATAGTAACCATTTAAAAATAAATTATTATTCTTTCTTTATATATATATATATATATATATTATATATATATATACTATATATATATATATATATATATATATATATATATATATATATATATAATATATATATATATATATATATATATATATAGATATATATATATATATATATATATATATATATATATATATATATATATATATATATATATATATTATATATATATATATCCGCCTGGTGTTTGAACTAGTTAAAGCTGGTTCAGATACCTGACCTGGACTTTGAAAATGCAAATTAAGGGAAAGTTTAATCAATCCATTAAAAAATGTTTGCTTCCTTATATGTGTACTGGTAAAATGGAATTTTAGTTATTAAATGTCTTACAGAAAGATTAAAAATAAATTTGACTTTAAAGAAAGAATGAAAGTATTTTAACACTTTAAAACTCACTCGATTCTACATCATGTACGATACAAGTCACTCTCGTAAGCACATGCTTTTATCTCACTCAGTCATCACATATTGACTGAAAATTCCGCACTCAAATGATTTTTAATTGGGAGTGTGACAGTTCAGGGGTGTATTTAAAAATTTGTGCTAGCTTCCACTAAAATTTGATTTTTTTTGTAATAATATAAGTACAATATAAATGACTCCGGTGCTTCTGCAAGATGAACTGAATTTTAAAATTCGTCTATGGAACACAATTTAGACAAAATGTTACTTTACCTATATTTTGGAACGTTTTTTAATATAACTAGATATTTAGAATGGGTTTTAAGTATAGAATAATAAATTATTCACGAAAAGATTTTAAAGAACCAGTTTATGGCTTTTGATACACCCTTTTTTTATAAATTCATTGCCCTGTGTTTTAAGATTTCCTCATTTCATTTAACATGCTTAACAAAGGCTCTATGATGCAGCTATTTTGATATCTTTTCGGGGTATTCAGTCTTTTCAACAGTTAAAAATAAGATCATTTTGATTAATTGCTATATAACTTTTACACATAAACATGGTTTTGACATTACTCTCTTCTCTTGAGTAATGGACAGACCATAAATATCTGACGCATTGCTTATGCTCTTGATTCTTTTTCTATCTCATTATGACTGGAACACTATTCACTGTGAATAGAAAACCCCCTTTTTCTGATCATTAAGAATGTAGAAATAAATTCAAGGGTAGCCATCATAAATATCCGCTGAATTGACATTATGCACTTTATTTAACTTTTAGAAGGGACTAAAGAGATGACATAAATGAAGCTAACAAAATACATAACAAAAAAAATCCAAAGCAGAATGTCCTACTTAGTGGCGGAATTCATCATTTCACTTAAATAATACGTATTTTTGTACATACAATTTTACATCACGAGAGAGTGAAAGAAAAACGTTTGTTGTTTGTCGGATCTTATTCTTATACTCATTTCGAAACTATAAAATTGACGGTAAAAACCTATAAGTGAAAAAGTTCTCTTTTATGTGGATAGAAAAACAAAGATATTTTCAGTAATTTTAGATCCGACGAGATCACTTCTCTAAAATGTGAACTTTAAGTATGAATTTAAAGCAATGCCTTAGAACAGAATATCATGCTTTTTTACAAGAAAATGCTCAGAGATAAATATCTATATCCATTTTCGGATATGTCTGATCGATTTAAATTTGATCGAGTTTGAAATGACATACAATTTGCTTTGAAAACTTTGAAGAAAGGTTTTGGATAAATCTTTTATTACAAAGTATTTAACCCTTTCGCGGCGAACGTCACGTATACGTGACAGCAGCTATCCGCGTTTCTGGCCGATCGTCACCTATACGTGACAGCAGCTATCCGCGTTTCCGGCCGATCGTCACCTATACGTGTCAGTAGTTCGGAACGTTTTATTAGTTAATTTTTGGGGCACAAGATGGCACCGCATGTCTATGAAATTTGGAGTACTCGTAGTTGGGACCTTCTATTCGAAAACAAGACTAGTATGAATCACATGCGGTCTATCGTTTTATGTAAACAAACGGAGGAATGGATGTATTGCGTTTGGCTGTCAGCGGGTAGGGCATTTTAACTTTGCACGTGGTCTTTGTTTACGAGATATCTTTGTTTATTTTTTTTTGCGGTGGGATTGTAGCATTGGGTATATGGGTTTTGAGTCAGAATCAGATTCTGTTGCAGTGAGATTTCTTTCCTTTGATGATTTAATATGGAGAAAAGGAGAAAATATTTAACAGAAGACGAAATTTCTGAATTGATGAGAAATGTGTTTGAAAATGAAAGTAGTGACAGTGATACAAAAATCTCGTCGGGTGAATCTGTTTATTTGGAACACGGAGATCAGAGTGATTATGAAGATATATCAGACATTTCTATTCTGAGTATATCGCGGGACGGTACTTCTTTGTGGTCTTCTCCCGTAAGGGATTTAACTCTACTAACATTCACAGCGGCATGCGGAATAAAAGTCGATGATGCTGTATCAAATGAATTGTATTATTTCAGATGTTTTTTGATGAAACTGTAATGGATTTAATAACTAAATTAATGCGTATTATATTATACTAACCAAATTAATGCGTATGAGAGGTTCATAAATCCGGAAAGTGAACAGAGTTTATCCTCGAAGTATTTTTGCCTGTAACTAAAGAAGAAATGTTTGTTTAATTTGCTTTGACAATTTTAATGGGTATCGTGAAAAAACCAAAAATTAAGATGTACTACTCAACGAATCCAATGATTGCAAAACCTTTTTTCAGTAAGGTTATGAGTCGGGACCAACGCATCGAAATTCTTCGATACTTGCATTTCACTTCTACTAATGCCAAAAAGATTGAAAAAAATTAAACCTTTTTAGATTTAATCATTCAAAACTTTCAGAGTTCTTGATATATTATTGACATATTCTGGATATATTCCTGATAGCAATATATCAGTTGATGAAAGTATCTTACTGTGGAAAGGGAGAGTAGGATTTCGACATTATGTCCCAGCGAAAAATATTTTAAACTGTATAAACAAAAAATTTTTTAGTGGAAAAATAATAAAAGAATGTGTAAGTAACCCATATATAGCTTAAATAAATATATTTGTTTGTAAATGTTACTATTTCGGAATTTTTCGTAACTTTAGGCTTAGCTCTTAAAAGTCCGCCGGCCTGGAGGGTACGCTCACGAGAAAAACTTCCGGCCTCAGAGGAAAGCGCGTGATCGGAACTGCCGTCGCGAAAGGGTTTTAAATGTGCAATGATAAGTCTCAACAGGAAAGCAGAAAATATACGAATATTTCTAAACCTCTTCCAAAACTTAATATCGTTGACAATATTTATACAAGCAAAAAGAGTGTATAATATTTGCAGATCAGGTTTTATAAATTTCAAATACCTTTTTTAATAATGAGGGCATAACACATGTGAACAGGCAATACAGTGTGACAGAGAGACAATACAGATTAGGTTTAGTACGAGTATGTGATGTTATGCAAATACATAAACAGCAGCATTATGAAATGGCATAAATCTTAAATTAAAAAAATATGCATAAAACAATACAAAAAGTACTGTTCTGAGTTTTATTAGGTTTAATTATCTAAGAGCTGCACAGTTGGGGCAAATTCAAGGAATTTTCATTTTTAATGTCTAAAGGCAAACTCACGTCTAATGAAATTCACATAATTACAAGATAAAAATAACTTTTTTATACACCACGTTTTTAAATTTTCTGTTGAATCATATAGACTTGACAATTCTATGTATTAATAAATACTTTTTAAAATTTTTTTTGATGAATTATCCCATCAACTTAAAAGAAAATGATCAAATGCGTAATAAAGAGAGCAATTATAAGAAATTTTCAAGCAACAAAATTAACTGAAAATGAATTCAATACTGCTTAAAAACGGTTAAAAGTATTAAATGAATGCATTTTCATCGTGTTCTGAGCTATTCTAAAAGTTTCAAATGTCTATCTAGTCGGGAAGTTAGTTAAAATCGATTGCAAGATTTGTACTGGACAAACACACAAACAAGAAAGCGAGTTAATAAAAACATGGTAAAAAGTCAAGGTTAATATCAAGTCAAAGGTGCTGTATATACGTACTATGTAATAGAATATGAACAGTTCTAAGATGTTTCCCATTCAATTCTTTACAAAAATTTTAAAAACTTTCTTAATTAAAAAAAAATATTGATTCTTAACATGGTTGGCATTTTTACAGTACTTTATGTAAATAATAGGGAGTACGGCATATAATAAACTTCAGTCTAATAATTCTAAATGTTGCATGCATTTTTTTTCCAAATGTTCCATTCCTTTTTCCTTATTTTATGTTATTTTTATGGTATTGAAGAGTATATATGGATTTCGTAATTAAATGTTACTTCTTCAACAAATACTATTTCAGAATATTTTTCATAAGAAGATTTAAAAAGAGTGTGTAAATTTATAGTACTACATTATTTTCTTAACTCATAGAGCTTTAGGACTAATCCTTTAACTATGTTCTACTAAATGTCTGAATTTTGCCACCTAAAAACTAAATTTGGAACAGATGTGATAAAACCCCTCATGTGCAAAGAGGAAGAACTTAAAATCTCTTTTTCTTTCATAGAACGTTGCGAGAAGAAAAATAGAAGGCAGGAAAGAAAGTCATGATTCTTATAAAACCTAAATGATGATAGATTATGTACGTTGGCATTTACTCTGAGAAAATAATACTGACGTCTCTCTTCTTTTACCCTTTAAAATATATTTTTATTTGCTTTCAGCTTCTAAATAAATAATTATCTCCTAGGATATGATGCCAAGCCATAATTAAAAATCCGCTCTCCCTTTCTTTTGATAACTGCATATAAAGAGAAAAATACTCTTTATCTGCCATGTTTCATTCAAAAGAAATAAATACTTTCTCGAGTGCTGGAAGAACAATCTACAGAGTAGCAGCACTTTTTGAGATGTAATTACGTGAAATGTATGGGTAATATTTTGCTGAAGCAGTAAATGAAAATTAAGACATAAATAATCCCACCCGAAATGAATAACAGGAGTTTTCCGTAATTTTTGCCTTCTCGTAAAATGAATTTATGAGTTTTTGTTGGCGCACCCATTAAAACATGCGATTTTAATAGTTTTGTTCAAAGACAGTTCGAGTAAATTTGTTCTCGTTGAAGACACCCATTCAGTCACGAATTATTAATTTGCTGCGTTCATTCCATTCACGGATTTCTTTCCTCCGGAATCAAGTATGAGGCATTGCTCCATCGAAGAAGTTGTTTATTTGTCGCATTAGTTAAAACAAATATGATGTAGTTTAAAGTTGTGAACTCGTAAACTGTGTTTTTTTTTGAAGGAAAACACCCGTGCTGCTCTTTAACGAATTAAAAGAAAGTTAAGTACACCTAACGCACTTAGTTTGCTTTGAACTTGTACTTAAATCCTTTAGTATTTTAACAACTATGTAGAATTTAATGAATCTTTGAACTAAAAAGGATTAGCATCAAAGATTTAATATTCGTTCAAAAACATAATTAATTCTACAATGATTTTGTCACGCGTATATAACTCTATATTTAAAAGACCCGTATATTTATAAGTCATATAAAATTAATTCCATTATTACTATTTTTCTATCAGTTTGTACTTTTCGTGCTCTTTGGAACTAATACAAACCGAGATAGTCTAGCTACAAAATTAAACAGTGAAACTGATCATGTAGTGATCATGTGTAATGTTTCAGATTTAAGTGATAACGAATGTAATAAAACATTATGGACTTCTATGTTAAGAGGAAAATTATTCTATTTTTTAAAGCATAAGTTATTTCAGTCATATTGAAAAATGTTTCAGCCTTAAAATAATTATGTACGGTTCTTTATGTTTGATAGCTAAACATACGGACCCTGGATCTTGGTCCCATTTTGTCTGCGGGTGTAAGTTTCGCCTCGGTTATTCTTATTTGTTGAGAATCAGAATTAGCTTTAAGTTGTAGGAATCGGTATGTTTAGTTGTAGTGTCGAAAAAAATGACTTAAAATATCCCAGCCAGTTTCACTTTATGAATAAATTTTACTCATAATTTATGTTTAGTAAGCATCAACAAGACATTAATTATGTGAATAATGAAGCATATAATATGAAAAGATAAAATGAGAAGGTTTAGTTAACTGTAAACTTTTCAAAAACAATTGACTTCATGAGGTGTCAAGAAGAACTAATCTTGAATCTAGCGTATAGGAGTAACGATCATTACCTTCCAGAGGGTATGGAGTGACTAAATTTTTAGATGTGTATCAGATGCTCACAATGAATTTAGTTTAGCAGTTTCTTGAAAAAAAAAATCATTTCTTATATTTTACCAGAAAATCCCACAGAGAATGATTAAGAAGTTTTAACTATCAGATCGTACAATTCATTAAAAACAAGAAAAAAGAACGAAATTGCTCATTAAGCGAAAAAAAAGTCCACAACATGTTGTTGTCCCTCTAAAACATCCAGAACGCGTTATTCGTGTTATGGCACTTATTAAAACAGCGAGAACGTGTTGTGGCTAACTCCAAAAAAACCTCAATACGAAATTCGCGTCGTGGCTCTCATGATATTTGACCACTACGCGTTGCGGTTATTAAGAAAAGCCTTAAAGTGATCTGAACGTTAGCTGATGCTGCATCAGCTAATGCGTGGATGCATCAGTGATGACCCTTGCAGACGTTTCGAATTGTTCGAAATTGAAAAAAACATTGCAATCAGTACTTCTTGTAATGATGCGCCTTCAATTTTAAGAAGAAGAAAAAAATTAAATGTAGAAAGTAATTAAAATCAAAGGCTTGCTTCATTACATTGATTTGGGATAGGGGAGTAGAAGTGCGGTCTACATGGGAGGTCTGGAAGATGGTAGACGAAGATAGCAAGAAGACGCCAGATGTTAAATTAGAATGCTCTTTTGTAGTGAATTTATGAGAGGGGCAGCGAGCGGCGTAAGTTATCGATGTGGGTGGCCATCGGCGGCGTAGAAGATGACGTAACATGAGGCGTTTAAGTCACAAACGAATGAGAAAATCGGGACTTTCCTGAAGGGGTTAAATCTTGAGAGATTGTGATAAACATAGCCAATGAGATTTGAAAAAAGAAAATTGAAAGACGAGAGAGAGGGAAGGAGAAAGGAGAGAAGAGAGAAGCTTTGGAGTTTTTCGGGGCGAGCTTGCCTGATCCTACGTTCCTACTTTGAGGGGCCCTGATTCCTATGCATAGGGACAACCGGTCGACATAGTTCCCGGACCCTACTCCAAGAGGATCCAAGAAAATAACTGGCACCGGATCCAGATAACTGCGGCTGGACGTATTTCCCCGAACTTCTGGTACCATATGTGGATGACGTAAGGAAGAAGCAGTGACGTTCCTGTGAAGTGAGACCCCCCCTCTCCCCCAATTTCCAGACAACACTGAGTTGAGATTCTAGGACGTGAATGTGCGATTTAGATGGAGAGAACCGCAACCCTGCTGTTTCGATGATTATCCTGCCCCTGCGAAATAGAGTGAGTGATTATAATTTTTGATACGTTCAGTCCTTTGTCATTTAAGATTAATGCTTGAGTGTGGAAAAGGAAAGTTAGGGTTATAGATAAATACTTGTGTATAAGTAGTTTTTCCGTATTTTCCCTGCACCTCGTAAAGTAGTAGTTTACCGATTAAGTGTAAGGATTGATGATATGAACATAAGCGATTCTTTTAAAATAAACTGTAAATAATATGTAAATTGTAAATAAACAATAATTTTGTGTTAAAGAAAACTTGCTTTCGTCAATGAGTTGATTTCCGTTATTTATGAAGAAAGATTGTAGGTTAAGATTTTATAATTTGTTCGTAGGCCAATCATGTCCAGAGCCTTGGGTGTTGTTCAACTAAATATCTAAACACAACGCACCCAACTACCCTTTTAATAACATAATAAGTACTACCACAATTAAATACGAATTCACGCCCAAATCAACTAAAGTCAGGACAGGCCCTATACGACACTTCTCCCTATTAACTCACCTAATTTATCATAAAATAGGTTCATTTTACTAGCCATGATTAGCTCACAGATGTTCACATTCAGAAATGGCATTTAAGAATGAACACAAACTCGAAGGGTGTTTGCAATGCACCCGTTGACAAGTTACAACCTGTCCGTCGTATTGTGGTTGCATCAGCTAACGTTCAGAACGCGTTATGGCTTTTCTTAATGACCACAACGTGTAGTGGTAAAATATCATGCGAGTCACTACGGGAATTTCGTATTGTGGTCTTTTGGAGTTAGCCACAACGGGTTCTGGCTATTTTTATAAGTACCATAACACGAATAACGCGTTGTGGATGTTTTAAAGAGACCACAAGGTGTTGTGAACGTTTTTTTTTTTGCTCAATGAGCGTTTTCGTACTTTGAGCCTGACATAAATACTAATCGACTATGAGTTGCTGGGGAGCGCATAACAAGGGCAAAACGTAGGTTAAAGGCTTGGTACGCTGGAGATGTATATATCGGTATAATATTAATCCGTTATAGTTCCAATGAAAGATCAGATTTATAGATAATATTCCCGTGGTATTTTAACCAATATCAGAATAAAGAAACTAAGCAGTTTTTAATATCAGTTATCTTATTTTACATTATATGCAAAAGAATTTTGTGTGTGTGTTTGTTTGTGACGTTTTTATTCGAAATTTCTACCAGGAAGTAACAGACGCTTTCATCATCTAGTTGCTCAAAACTTTTTTGAACTTTTTTCAAAACATTTTTGACTTTTGATTTTGTGATTAAGTTTGAAAACATAATCAGCATATTTTGAGTATTCATTGTTTTGTTAATTTTATATTTTATGAATATTTCTGAATTTATTTTTGCTTTTAAGATTGAAAAAAATTCATTTTTTAGTTCAAATAAAACTTAGTGTGTTTATAATGAAAGACATTCTTTAATTTAAAAGAAGAATATCGTAATAAGAACATTTTATTTATTTTTTTTTCCCCGGATTTTCTTATTCTGAGAAATACAATTAAATAGATGCATTCAATCCAATTTGCTAATTGCTTTTTCGGTTCAGTCTAGACAGGCAAGAGACTACCATAAATAGCAGTGGGAGAACAATACGGAAGGTTATTTAAATAGTCCTTAAAATTATGCTTTATGTGCCTACTTTTTTGTATTCGTGGTAGCTGCATTTTTGGTGTTTGCGAATCAGATTTTTTTGTTTGTTTTCTTTTCTCCCGTGTCAAACACTAGAAATTCAAAACGTAGAAAGAAATATACATCCTTAGTGGTTGCGAGTTGACTTCACTTTTATTGGCATATTATAACATTTTGAAATCCCTTTGTAGAAGGACAATTCAGCAAACAAGAAGGTTTAGCTTTCCCGCAGAATATTTTAGGGAATTGTATAGCATTGTTTTCTGTATTACTAAATACAATGCATTGCGTTAGGGGATGTAATAGAAGAATACTAGAATAGTATGAAAACAAATAAGATATCGATAAATAACTTGTGAACTCGTGATCTTGTTTTATATTCTTAAAGGATCTTTATACGTCAATGACGCTGACAAACAATTAAATCGAACATAATTACATCGAAGATTCTTTTTATGGTTTCTAATGCCCGATAATTAGAAAATTTTGAAACAGAAATTTTTAGTTTCAGCATATCTGAATGAATTGGTATTTACAGGGCTATGGAGTAATAAATTAAAGCTATATCCCAAGTAATAAACCAGAATTTATTGCCACTCTCTACGAGTCTACATCAGAATGTTGGAGGAAAAAGAATATCACTGATTCCTGCTTTATACTCCTAACCACAGCTCACATCACAAAAATAATCTGGAGATAACTCAGAAATGTGTGACCCTGTAATAAACGGGATGTGAATATACGAATCGCTAGGCAGTTAGGTAACGGGTAGGGACCACCCAACATGAAAACAGAGATGCCAGAACACAAAGCCTAGGGACGCCGGCAAGTCGCCATCATAAAACTTCACAACATTAAAGTGTCAGGCGATCATAAATCGGGTCAGAAGTCAAGAGCGGGGGCAGCCGTGCCTGGGAATATATCCCAGACGGAACGGACGCCAATGTTAATTAAAAATGCCAATGTTAATTAGACACGACCAATGCAAGATGGGGCCGGGGAGCTAAAGTGGATCGCCCCTGCACACGATAGGAGAAAGTTGGAGCAGCGAATGAGAGACCAATAGGCCGCGCAGCCAGTAAAAAAAGAGGAAAAACATTATATAAACTATGTGGGGGCATTTTTAGAGGAGAGCCATTTTTTTACAATGTAAAAAGATGAAATAACTTTCTGAGGGCCGTCGAGAGAGCCCATCCTAAAAAGATGTTAAGAAAGGACCAAGCTACCTCTAGAGCAGGGGTTCCCAAAGTGGGCGATACCCCCCCCCCCCCGGGGGGCGCTTGAACGATCCAGGGGGGCGGTAGCACCTCTAGAGACATTTGGGGGGCGGTGAACGAAAATAAGGGGGGCGGTGAAAGCATAAAGAAAGAAGACAAGACAATTCTAAAACATTCCGAGGACACTTGACACAGAGTGTACGGGGAAGACCTAGGTGGGAAACAATCATGTATTGTGAGACTTGTTAAGTGTCTAGTGACTTAGTTTCTATATTTGGTCATATTTACAGCCCTGAGCATCTTGGGCAGTACCCCTGAATCTATTTTTTGCACTAGGAGGCCTCCCATTTCCACGGAATTTTATCACTTGCGGTCACTGATCATTCCGCCTAACAGATCTTCTTTAAAGTTTAAACAGGACCGCCTTAATTATATCCGGACCATATGCTTTTGAGTACCGCTAATACAAAAATAATATATATATATATATATATATATATATATATATATATATATATATATATATATATATATATCAATAAGTATTTGAACAACCGTACAAATGACGATATCTGCGGTCCTGATATACGTCACGCCCTCCGTAAATATCGTGTAGGAAACAACATTGGCATTAGTCACATGCAAGGTACCACGGAGTGCAGAGTTATCTGATTTCGAAAAAGGTGTAATCGTCGGGTATCACAAAAATGGGCGATCCTTAAGGGACATATCTATGAACTGTTACGCCTTTGGTTAGTTAGTTAAGGGGCATATCTAGCGAGCTGAATTACCCCAAATCGACAGTGACCTATTTGATTCAGCAGTGGCAGGTGTGCGGTGATTGTCAGGATGTGCCCCGAGTCGGCAGACCCACGAAACTGGGAGAAAGAGACTGACGGGTGCTGTGAAGAGAAATTCGGAAGAACCGCACCCAACCGATGGCTCACATAATCCAGCAGTTCCAACATGCATGCGGGAGTGTTGTTTCGATGAATACCATCCGTAAGAAAGCAGACCTGCTTGGTTTTCATGGTCGTGCTGCCGACCATAAGCCTTTGATCGCAAAGTCCTGCCGCGCTGCTTGGTTAATGTGGTGCAAAGCACGTCGTAAGGCGACCTTAGATCAGTGGAAACGGGTTCTCTGGAGCGACTAATTAAGGTTCACCCTCTACCGTTTGGATGAAAGAGTCTGGGTCTGGCGTCTGCCTGGAGAACGCCTCCTGCCAGAATGCATTCTGCCTACAGTACAGTTCGGCGAAGGTGGAATTATAGTCTGGGGGTGTTTCTTCTGGTATGGACTGGGACCCTTGATCCCAATTCATGGCAAGCTCAACGCCGACGCCTACTGCTCTATTTTGGATGACAGTGTGCTTCCTACGTAGTGGCAGTTTTACGGGTTGGACCCATATTACTTCCAGGGCGACAACGCCAGCTGCCACGATGCGAGGTCCACCATGGATTAGTATAGTGAAAATGGGGTTAACCGAATGGACTGGCCTGCCCAGAGCTCAGACCTGAACCCTTTCGAGAACCTCTGGGACGAGTTGAATCGACGAATTGAGGGGTGCAACAACCGTCCAAAATCGGTGAAGGAACTTACATGTGATTCTACAAGCTGAGTGGAAGAAAATGCCAGTAACAGTCTTACAACAACTTGTGGAAAGTATGCTCGGAAAGTTGAGGCTTTAATTGCTTCTCGTGGATGCTCTACCAAATATCGAATAAGAATAAATTTTGATTTTCTTTTCTATCACAGGTGTCCAAATACTTATTGGTATATATATATATATATATATATATATAGCGATGATAGGACTCTACAGGGGTTTTCTTGCATATTTAAAAAGAGCAGTTCTGAATGTATTTGCCGTGCACTGCGTCATTCATCGGCAACATTTAGTTAACAAAAATATCAATGAATGTCTGCTTAAGTCATTGCAGCTTGTTGTTCAAGCAGTCAACAAAATCAGATGCAACGCATTGAATGTCATATTGTTTGGACAACTTTGCATTGAAAACTATGCGGAATTCAATCGCTTGCTGTTTCAAACAGAAGTTCGTTGGCTGTCAAAAGGTGCCTTTTTGGATAGATTTTATAAACTCCTTAACTCAGTGCTAGAGTTCTTAGAAAACAATATGATAATTTTCGAGTCAACTTAATCGATTCTAAAAATGACATAGCCTATTTGACAGACTTGTTTATTAAATTCAATGCCGCAAATCAAAAACTCCAAGGTGATGAGCTGAATTTAATAAAAACAAAACTGTGATTTCCGTTTTTGTGGCAAAACTTCTACTGTACAACAAAATTTTTGGAAGAGGGGATTTCAGCCAATTTCCACATTTATCAACAGTAGAAAAACATGATGAAGACATGCTTATCTATTGTCAGCACTTTATGGCTCTCCATTCTGACTTCAACCAACGGTTTGAAGATATACTTAAAATGAACATATCTGATTGGGTTTTGGATCCTTTTTCAGGATCAAACTCAGAAGAATCTGTAAAACTACAAGAACTGATAGAAGTATCAACAAATGAAGAATTTAAATTTAAGCATAGCTATCAACAGTTCTGGTTGCAAAAAGAGATACTAACACTTTACCCTGGATTATGAGCTTTAGTCTACAAAAATTTTTTATAGCGTTTCTTTCATCATATTTAGTGGAACGTTGGTTCAGTGTGGTCACAAATCTGTGAACTAAAAGCAGAAACCAACTGCAAATTACTGATAGCGGTGACTTAAGAATGCTTCTGACTAAAATAGAGCGGAATACAAATAAATTGATTGCTATGCACCAAGTTCACACTTCACATTAGTCTTACTGTTATTTGTAATTTTTATTATATGATTATTATCCTTCGCCATTTTAATTTTTGGTGTGTAATTCGAATGTAACTATGGTTGATTTTAAGGAAAATTTTATAATTTTAAGCTTCAAGGTGTCTTATTAACAACAACATATTTCTTTACTATGTTCTATATAGGTAGAAAAACAGATACATAAAAGGCCGAAAATGTGTTCTTGTATCTCTGTTTACTCGTATAAAATGGTAAACTTCCAGGGGGCGGTGAGTGATTTTTTCTCTGAAAAGGGGGTGGTAGGTCAAATAAGTTTTGGAACCCCTGCTCTAGAGCATCAAGCGAACGTGATCCTTGCCGTAAGCCTCATCGAAGAAGTGCCGCAAGCGAGCCGCAATCCTTGACATAAGCCTTATAGAAGCTGAGACAACTCCAAAGCAAGCTGACCATCACAGCAATCAATTAATAACGCCTACCGCCGCTGAAGGTTCATACGGACAGTAATACGAAAGCTGAGACAACTCCAAAGCGAGCTGACCAACATAGAATCAATTAATAACGCCTACCGCCGCTGAAGGTTCATACGGACAGTAATACGGAAGCTGAGACAACTCCAAAGCGAGCTGACCAACATAGAATCAATTAATAACGCCTACCGCCGCTGAATGTTCATACAGACAGTAATACGGAAGCTGAGTCCACTCCAAAGCGAGCTGACCGCCGGATCTCCAACGTGCAATAAAGAACTGTACCTGTACAGTAATTGTGAAATTTCTCAGCGAGACTCATCGAGAACTGTGCTGGAACACGCGGGATCACGCTCCAATAACGTTATACATGCTGAACTTAGTGTGAAAAATATCAGATTTCCTAGACGAGTGTGACCTTTGGAGTCAAGCATCTCATGGGTGAGCAATTTTGAGAATCATAATTATTCACATCCCTAATATTACATATGTGCCTCTTCCCTTTAAAGGGTCGGCCTGTATTAAGTTCTATTGAATGTTGCAAGTCAGATTAATAATGATACATGCATATGTTTATAATATAAGGTGATAAGTGGAAGCCTAGTGATAAATGCTTTAACGAATTCAGCATAATGCTATTCAATGTAATTGTATATATAATATATGTAAATAAATCCTGTATATATGTATAATTATTGTGTGTTTTATGAGAGTTGTACCCATTCATTTAGCACGATCACAGCCTAATAATTCCAACTGGAGTTATTACAGACCCAATGTAGCAACTTGAGTTTGGGAATAATTAAAATTGATCGTTAGTCAAAAGAAGGCAAAATTTTGTCATTTGTATTATGATTTCTCGTACCGCTTACTAGTTGAATTCAGTAAAAGAAACTTTTCTATATTATTTTGAAGAAATTTATTACCTCATTTCAACAACCCTTTTCTTTAGAATTCTCTTATAGATACTCATCAAAGGGCTTACTATCTGTTCCCTCTCATATGAGAAAATCAAAGCATTTTTTAAGCCTCTAAATGGTTAAGAAATTATAATTATACGCAAAAGGAAATCTATTTAATAATACTAAACATTTTTGCTCTTTCAAAAGAATTTTCTGATAGCATTATTTAGCGTAATAAAATAAGAAATAAAAGAGAACAAGAGTAAAAAGTTAGAATAATGAGAAATTGTTCCTCTTAACTGTTAAATTTGCTGAAATGGAACGATGAGCAAGATTAAATTGTATTTATTTTCTTTTTAGTCCACCTCACTTTACTTTTAACATAAAGAAAAAGTCTGATTTTGATACTTTATTATAACGCAGTAATCATTACAAGCTGTTACTGAAGGCTAAAATTAAAAATTTCTCCCTTGTTGTACACAGGAATTACTCGGAAGTGGAAAATTATAAAGGCGCTTAAACTGCAACATTTTTCTTTACTAATGCAATTCCTTGCAACATCACACTCTAATTTCTAAATTTATATTCCATTAATGGGTAATTCAGATTTTTTTATTAAATATTTTTGCCTTACAAGGTTCTTATGATACCGTTTGTACAATTTAAAACGATAAATTGTTTATTTAGATTTTGTAATATGATATAGCTTTTTAATTGGAAATAAATATAAAACACTCAGAAAAAATTATCTAAAATAAAATCAGGCAAAGAAATACATTTATCTGTAAAATATTTAATCTACATTAGGTTTTTAAATCTTGTTTTTTCCATAAAATTTCTATCAGCAGATTAAAAGTTTGAAGATAGCAAATTTGCGTAAAAAACCGTAGAAGAAAGGCCACTAAATTATAATATTAAGCATCTCTAGAGTACTCAAAAATCATTAGTGCTCATTATAGGCTATTATGCATGATGTATTCTATAGAACTTTGTAAAAT
Source organism: Dolomedes plantarius (assembly GCA_907164885.2). Classification (NCBI taxonomy): domain Eukaryota; kingdom Metazoa; phylum Arthropoda; class Arachnida; order Araneae; family Dolomedidae; genus Dolomedes; species Dolomedes plantarius. Next base: position 60,166,539 of record OU015494.1, on the reverse strand, counting down.
AATGAATATCTAACCTTAAGCTCCATTACGATCCTGATGCTTGCAGTGGCGTTGCATGCATCCTTGCCTTGCTGACTTGCTGCAGTCACTTTGCAGTAATGCTAAAATGTCTGTTTCAGGAGCCTATCTGGAATGTTATATTGTGGTGACAGCGTGTCATTGAACAATGATAGTACTGTATGAATGGTAATTTCTTTAGGAGTATGTGATATGTGCTTAAACATTTTATGTCGGTGGTTTTACACAGGAGATCCAAATTGTGGTCATAATTGTGATTCATAATTTAAGACAAACTGCAGCATCACAGCTGCATTTCTTTAAACATGTCTGGTGTATAAAAAAGACAATACTTTTGGGGCGACACTATTCCGTCAGCAAAATCTCTAAAATTTTTAGTGGTGACTACCTGTTTCAAATTAATGCAGTGTACAACAAAAAAAGTGTTTTCTCATGATATTTTATGCACTTTTAAAGTAACTAGGTATTAGAAAATTTTCATTTTATTTATCTTTGAAGGATGGTTTACTAATAGGACCAAATAGTCATTTCCAGCAAACCCACTATCATGGACCTCGTTTTATCCTTATTTAATCCTGTCAGAGATTTAATATTGAAAGAATTTATGCATACAGACAAAAATATCCTCAAATAGAATATTATAGTAGCTACTTCAATTTTCTATTCCAGCTCTTTTCTGCCAAACAAATTCCTCGTAGTGGGATCTATACATACAGTATGCGACTGAAAATGATACTACATCGTCAACATTATCTAAATTGTATTCAGTTTTAATAAGTTTCATCTTAAGATAGTTTAATTTCTTTCCCTCGTTGTATAGAATATGTAAAAAAAAATCCTTTACTGTAGCAAATTCACATTTTCTTCCCATTACTACGGTCCTAAAAAACAAATGTAGAGCAATTGTGAGTTTCTCTTTAGAACACATTTTTTTGCTGCTATCTGATAGGATAATTTACACTATCAAATATCGAATGCTTGCGTTTTGGTTCTGTATGGTCATTGTTGGAGCGTAATAATTGGCAAATAGCTTAACCATGTCAATATCTTGTAAAAGCTACATTTTGTAAGGTCTACCTAATGATCGATTTACAATAATCGATTATTGTATTTGCATAAATCCAAAGAAGCTACAAGAAAATGCTAAATTCAGCATAAACCATTACTATAAATACCACGTAGCCAGATTGTGGGAGAGACTGGTTTGTTTGGAGCTGTTTATGCGAGTTGCCTTCAGTGGCTCATAGCTAGATCGCTTCTAAGCTTAAGCCAGTTTTTGCCACTCTGGCATGAAGAGGTTGTTGTGTTAATAATAGTGGATTACCGTACAGCATCACTGGTCTGAATTTATATGTGAATACTTGAACTTCATTTCCTTGTACAGTGTTTATAACATTTTGTACCAGTTTTAACTCAATATTGTTTTTACACTGCACGTTATATGTGTCAAAGGAATAATAAACTTTGTTATTTATCTAGTGAAAAAAGTGTCATTTCTACTTTATTAGAGGATGACTTCGATATACATGTATCCTAGAAAGGGTAGATATCTCTATAATTTTACTAAAAACATGTTTTTATCACTAGGAAGAAAATCCATAGAACGATATGCTCTTTTCATCACTCATTATTTTATCTCAAGTATTATGGATGATGTAATTTATTTAATATTCATTTAATACTTTAAGGGTCATTTGGATTGCAAGATATTATTGCATTCATTTCAAAGACTGACAAAGTCAGCTTAAAGATAAATATTCAAATAAATATGTATACAGTAAAACTTCTCTAGCCTATCACCCCTATTTGACGGCCATACCCCTATACGGCCAGACTTTGTTCAGAGCCAATTAAAAACTCCTTTGTTCAGAACCGATTATTGAGCCAATGCTATGGAAGAAACCCTTTTTCGACGGTCACCCCTCAAATCGGGCACTTTTTTTAGGAACCGCTACAGGCCGCCACATAGATGTTTCATTGTATATATAAACATAAACAAACAAACAAACAAACAAACAAATAAATAAATAAATAAATAAATAAATAAATAAATAAATAAATATATATATATATATATATATATATATATATATATATATATATATATATATATATATATATATATATATATATATATATATGTGATGATTAAAGAATAAGCTATAGTTAATTATATTAATGAGCGTTAAACAGTAAATTCTATTAAAGTCCTAGTGTGTTTTCAAATTCAGGAAGTAGACTGTCTTTCGTAGTGAAAGAGTTCAGGGTCATTCGCTCACACGCGCGTATCTTACATAACCATCGGATGTTCGCGGGGGCTCTAGAAGAAGACCCTACGCCTATGTGACTTATATAACGGATCAGAAAGAATTACGCAGTTCGGGAAAATCGTTTATAGAATCAAGACGTGCGTCTGTCGGGAGCTCTGTGAGATGATTGAAAATGGCGATTTAGCTGGATTAATTGGGTATTTTATTAATGTTAGTTAATAAAGAGGTGTTTAAAAGTTAATTAAGTATTAGTTCTTCCACCGGCCTACTGTTTGATGACTGCAATTGGAGTAATTAGTGTATTTAGATGGGTGCACGGCGATAGGGTCGTGACATATATATATATATATATATATATATATATATATATATAACATAAAAGCCCCTATATTCAATTCAAATTCTAAATTGCCTTGGGCGTTGTCGCGATTGAGCTATTTTCGCTTCTGATTCCAAGAACAAAGCATGGGCAGCGTCCCCTCAAAAAACATAATCTCTAGCGCATCTTTACGTAATAATAATACGTCACCTCTGACATCAGAGTCATAGTTTCAGCCAATGGCTACAGACTTGTGATCACATGGCAAGACGCTCAAAAAGTTTATATAATTTCCAGCATACCTCGGAGAGCAGTTTTTTTTGGCGTGGCACTTTTGCCTAGTAAACCGCCGTCATCGATGTCAATAAATATATAAATAAACGTATGTGTTAAATGAATCGAATCGTCTTTCTGGTTACGACTACAAGATTTTGAGGTGTGACATGCCGACTCCGGTCTCCGTTAATATGGGGCTGGGTCGGCATGTTACAAAGAGTCGTGCGGGAGGTAAAGAACTTTGTTTCGCGCGGGATGTTAAATGAAAAAAAATATTACTTTAGTGTTTCGTCCCTTCGACGCCGGCGAGATGATGCCAACGGATTCCCACGATTGTGGGTACAAGATCAGTCTGCGCCGTCCCTAGTCCAGACTTGTGGGAGCTCCGATCTAAACGAATTTCAATTTTTACGAGTGGAATATTTCAAGTCCCATATCATCTCTTCAACATTTATCTTTGGATAAAACAGCTATTGCGATGGGAGGAGAAATGAACTCTGCTGATCAGTGGTTCCCAAACTGCGAGTACCGTCCGAAGAAAAAAATATTGTGTCTGACAACAGTTATCCGAGTAACATGCGACGAGAGGGAGATGCCCCTGTGAACTGGTCGACGGACATTTTTTGAGTCACTCGATACAACCAGCGTGGATAACAATGATTCTGAAAACATTGATGCTACGATCGTTAATTTGACAGAAACTTTCTTAGTTATAACTCAACTGTATTTTCGAATTGAAAAAACTTTGCCTAAGAGTTATTCCTGCAAATGTTAAAAACTTTACTTCGGAAAGGACATTGTTCACCGTACAGGACTTTCGGCAGAGGAGCACACAGCGATAAAGAAATTTTAAGAAGAAAAGATAATTTGTATGTGTCGGGGAAATTAAATGGGTAAAATTAATGAAAAAAGAAAATACATAGAAGTAATTTGAAAATAATTAAATAATACTAGTTATAATAATAACAGAATTTTTGTGAGTACCACTTCAACAGGTAAGCACGTTTTATAAATTATGTAATTAATAATTAGGGATTGAGAAAATTTTTGAATAATTTAATTCAAATTTCGATCTTCAGAACTGATGACCTTTTTTGTTTCTCTTATTTGATTTTTGTGTTTATATTTTGAGTTGATAAAGTGTTTAAGTTTGATTTACATTTTGATAGAATTTTAAGTGTATATTGTTCATAGTATAAAAATAAAGTCTTACGTGATTTCTTGAAAGTAGTTAATGGAAAGTTAATGCTTAGGGGTGGTTATACCCTAAATGGATGTGTCAGATTTAATGAAATAGAAGATTTGTTTTGGAAATATTAGAATTTGAAATAATGAATAAACCTAAACTGACACATTTTCATTTTAGCTTGTGAACAGAGAAATTAACTAATTCATGTTCTCAGTAGATTCATTTGACTATTGAGCTGAATTGAGTAAAATGAATGTTTTGTTTTTATTTTGGATTTCACTAAAGAAAATTTTGAAACTTATATTTGATAAAATGATTAAGTGTGTGTTTTCTGTATAATTTTTATAATATTTCTGTGTTCTTTTTCTAGTACTGAACATTTTAGTGTTTTAAGATAATTAATGATCCTTGGTTACGTTAAACTGAAATATTAAATGAGTAAAGTAATGTTATGAGTATGTAATTTTGCACGCAGTTCTGAATCGTCGCGGAGAAAAAGAAAAAAAAATAACGTAAATCATTTCCGTTTTCGAGCGCGTTGTATTACATTTCGAAGGTCGCCTCCGCAATAAATTTAAATGCTCAGCATTAGTTTTGTAAACACGATCACGAAAAGAGCCAAACTTGTTTTGATTCATTTAACTTGAGATTTTTGCGGTTCTAAATCTAACATCAGATGCTTGTGGTTTTGATTTTGGAAAATATCTGCAGGGATAACATAGTAATTTTCAGACATCAAGAAAATTTTTTTATTTAAGTACTTTGACATATTACATTTGATGTTGAGACCTCGTAAATTGTTCTACGAATTGAAGTAAAGGAGATTTCCGGTGGTTTGAGTCGACAGTCAAAAGGCGTTCTATGGATTTCATATAAACGGAACGTCTTTATAACATGACTTAGGGTGCCAAAAAACCACAATTGGATAATTGAAAAAACCATTGTATGTTATATTTGGTTCATCCGCCCCAGAAAATTCTCGAAATAGAAATAATGAAGAATAATAAATAAATAGGAAAGATAATATTATAATGAGAAATATGTTTTAAGATATTAAATACAAATGATGAATATTTGGGAACTTTACAGCGAGGATTCATACCAAAATGTGATATAAGAAAAGTAAAATTAATTTTGGTTTATCGATTTCATGATTAACTTAATAAAACTGAGATGGGTATTGGTAAAAGAATTTTGATTATTTGTGTCAATTAATAGAATAATAGTTTGAAATTTGAACATTAACATTAAATGATGGCAATTGATAGAGAATGTTAAGGTATTATTATTGTTATTATTGGTATTAGGAGTATTTTATTAGTGTGTGTTTAATACTTTCATATGTTGTGTATTTTGAATTCTATTGAATATAAAATTGATAGACCAAACTTTCACACTAAACGAGATTCTGAAATTGTCCATGCTTGCAGATTGAGATATTATAATGCACCAGAGAGCTTAAAACTACACCACGAATAATGACAAACATTAGATCCATTTTTCTTTCTTTTCTATGTGATGCTTAACATCATTATATTTTTTTAAAATTGATATAATTAATTATGTGTTGTCCTACTAAAGATATATAAAAAAAAAAAAAAAAACTGTCTAACTTAAACTTTCTTCTTAAGAATACTATTATATGTGAATTTTTTTGGATCTCAATTTAAACACCGGCTATGACAACTCTACTTCTTTAACCTTTCAGTAAATTTCCTATTTCTTGAAAAACACTTTCCTATCACCCAACTCTACAAGCGCGTTGGATGTCGTCCCAACTGTTTAAGATCTTATTAATTTTTTTTGCTATTTGTTTTTAATTCATCAATTCAATCACTTAAAGTGCTGAAGACTATATGCTTGAGTAATGACTAAAACAGGGCTGGGATGGCCACTCCTTTTGTCCTCCCATTTCTATATATTATACTCCCACAAGTATGACAACTGCACCTTTTCCTTTTTCTCCATCTGTGTACTATGCAAGATGCTGTTTTCCAACGCAGTCATATTGTGTCGGAGATTTAACGGTTAGTCCACTGTACGGCTAAAAGACTCTTCCTCCTTATTAGTCAGAGAACAATATGGAGAAAGAAAACCCACTTGTTACACAAACATAAACACAACCCTCACTGCTTAGAGGTAGAATTAAAAAATTTGAAACTAAGAGTTGGGGAACACACATACAAGGTACCTTCAAAACAAGGAAATGGATCCACATAAACTTCTAATAAATATACAAAAATGAATAGTAGATAAATAATTTGAAAATAAAGTGAAAAGTATTGAGAATAAATAAATAAAGTTAGAATAAAATTGAATAAGAATAATTAAAGAATATTGAATAGAATTTTGGAATGAATAAATGTTGTCGAAATAAAATGAATATAAGAAATGATGAAATGAGAATAATAAGAAATATAAAAGATATTAAAAAGAGATTTTTGTTAATAATAAGTAATATTGAAATAAAGGAGATAATGGATATTAAGAAAAAATAATGAGATAAATAAAGATACGAAAACTAGATAATGAGTGATATGTTTTGTAATTTTTATATACAATTGATATATTTGAAGTGTGATTTTATTAAATCTTGTGATTTTTATTGAAAGTGTGATTTTTATTATAAACTGTGATTTTTATTATGTAACTAAAGAACTAACTTTCTTTATATGTAAACAAGTCGAGATAAGGTGATATTTATGCATTCTACGTTTGTGAAGCAGGAATGACACAGCACTAAAAAGACTGTGATTTTTTTTTAATTGATGTTTTTTCCTCAACATACCAATGACTGTGAAAGGACTAAAAATGTTGCACAGATAAATCATTACAAGATAAGTAAATAAAGATTTTTTTTGGACTCACTCCATAGTAGTGAACGCTGAGGAGGAACGTACAATAACTTCAAATTATTATTGTCGTGTTCTATTCCATTTACTTAACATGTTTGTTTGTTGATTTTGATATTTTCATTGTTATATTCTATTATTTGTGTGAGTCGACTCAATTAAAAGTGATGTAAAGTGAAAATTTGATAACTTAGTTTTTTTTTTGGGTTAAATTTAATTGAAATTTTTTTTTCTGCTGAGATTCTGTTGTGTGGGGAGGGCCCGCCCTGCACAGCAATTTTCAGTTGATGATAAATTTATTTTTAAGTTTAATTTTTTTCAAAGCAACAATACAGGAAGAAATTTACATAATTTACAATTTTCTATAATTGATCATTAATTACTATAAATTTTTTTGCTTTTATTGTGTTCATAAATTAGTAAATCATTAGTGTATTTTTGTGTATTCAATATTGAAATGTGCAATGTCTTGTCATGTGACCATCATACTAAATTAACTTAAAACATATGTTCCTTTTCAAACTTTTCCAAATTTGTGATAGACGCCCATTTTCCTCACATGGCCGGGTGAGTCTGTCCTCCAATGCAGGCATTGTTGTCAGCCTCTTCTCGGACGGGGGGGATATTCTATAACATAAAAGCCCCTATATTCAATTCAAATTCTAAATTGCCTTGGGCGTTGTCGCGATTGAGCTATTTTCGCTTCTGATTCCAAGAACAAAGCATGGGCAGCGTCCCCTCAAAAAATATAATCTCTAGCGCATCTTTACGTAATAATAATACGTCACCTCTGACATCAGAGTCATAGTTTCAGCCAATGGCTACAGACTTGTGATCACATGGCAAGACGCTCAAAAAGTTTATATAATTTCCAGCATACCTCGGAGAGCAGTTTTTTTTGGCGTGGCACTGTTGCCTAGTAAACCGCCGTCATCGATGTCAATAAATATATAAATAAACGTATGTGTTAAATGAATCGAATCGTCTTTCTGGTTACGACTACAAGTTTTTGAGGTGTGACATGCCGACTCCGGTCTCCGTTAATATGGGGCTGGGTCGGCATGTTACATATATATATATATATATATATATATATATATATATATATAAAGTTATAAATTCAGTAAATAATTCAACAAAACCAATTGTAATCCCCCTTTTCCTTCAAGTCACTCAAAAATTTCAACACATTCTACAGATAAATATGGCAGGGAGTTTGCAACGCTATTGTTAAATTAGAAATGAAATAAAAGTACACTGTTTATACCTATAGTTTTAGGAAACTTGTGCTTACTATAAAATATATCACTGTTTAGATATTTGTAATTCTTTATCCTAATAAATTTAATGTGTAGATAGGGCCCCTAGAATCGGAAAGGAATGCCGTTATTTATCACTTTATGAATCACTTTCGATTTTCCATTCACACTTTTGTACCATTGCTTCGAAAAATAATAGAAGCGATTATTTTCCTGTACAGAAAATTTTCTAAGAACTCAATGGCAGACGCTTTATCTGGGGAAACTCCTTTAAGGTCGATGTTTCCTTAAAGAATGCCGCCGAACGCAGGGGGTTAATGTTCGATGGGTGGTCTCTATTTTGACACATTTTACCCCAACTGTCATTCACACCATACGCAAATCCATTCTGAAAGCTATTATGAGATATAGGATTCCCCATTACGGTATTATTTATAAATTCTAAAACTTATTTTATATTTCAAATTACGTTATTAAATATTGAAATTTAGGAATATATATTTTGTAATAGATATGAAATGTTACATTATCTTTAGGCGGGAATTGTTTGTTTAAAATTTATCTAACTTCAATGGAATATGTTTATTGAATATATTTCTTTGTAACGTTTTTGTATTCACTGTTCTAGTTGAAATTGTTAATGAAACTGATATGCACTGTTCGAGTGCTTTTAAACAGATCTACAAATTTATTAGGAGTGCCATATTGTGCAATACGTATGACTTTATTCTGTTTTATACCTTTATATACTACTATATATATTATACTACTAAATACATTTACTTTATACAAGCAAAAAATTTTATGTTATTTCATGTTTTATTAGTAGAAAAAATACTTTCGATTTATCTATAAAATATATGCAATTTTAAGAAAACTGTTGTTGCAAGGCATAGCTTACCAAAAAGATATTTTATTCGGTTCAAAACGAATGTAGCATGTACAGTTTTATCATTTGACAAAATATTTATTAATGCTCCCACATACAATGAGGAATCGGTCGTAAGAATTAATTAATCTTGAATTTCAATTATGATGATGCTTTTTAAGATTGACCCCGACCTTCAATTTTTTATATTTTATAAAAGATTGTGTCTTGTTCCTTAATGGTATTATTAAAGAATAAAAAGTTTAAATAAACTTACATGTATCATTTATCATAGATAAAAGCTAATACCAGACTGAAACTTCTTTTTGAAATTCAATTGATGTTTATAATTCTAGAAAGACTTATAGAACCTGATAAAAAGTATAAATTTGGAATAACTGATTTTAATTCTAAGACGAATTTCCAAATTTAATGATCTGATTGCTTATATAGTGTCAAAATCTACTTGTTATCTTAAAATTATGTAAAATAAAAGAAAAAAATTGAAAAAATTATAACCAGGCCTTTAAATATAACTTATTAATTTTATCATTGAATAAAATAGAAGCAAATGTAATTTAAACTATGTTTTCTGTTTAAAAAAACTCTAAAAATAAATTAACTTACAGTAGTTAAAAAAGGGAAGTTTCTGTACACTCTGCTAGTATTATAGCTCTATAATTCAAAAAAATAGATCCCAGCAAAATACAAAACTAAAAACTTAAACTTGAAAGTGTTTAGCAACTCCCCACATTGTTGAAGCAAAATATAATTATGATATTTAAACTTCTATCTCTAAACAAACTTAAAAGAAGGAAAGTATTAGTCAAAAATTTTCCATACATCTATTAAAACGTCTCTCAGAATTATAACATAAAGCTAAAAGTTTCAATATAATGATTAGTTGGGCCTCCTTTTGCTTTGATGACCATTCTTAAGCGTTCTGGCATGGTTCCAAAAGTGTTATTTCTAGAGTAATTTTATTCCAACAGTCCAGTGGAGAATTTTTTAGATTTTCTTTCTCCCACGCGTCATATTTTTTAAGTTCGATATCTATTTTTCTTCCAACTGAAGTTCTCTGAGATTCAACTCAGGTGACTTTGGGGACAAATGAAGTTGCTAAGGCACACTGACGAACATCCATTCCTCAAAGATCTGCACTGTATGTTGTAGATCGTTTCTTTGTTGAAAGATGATTATCGAAGAGATACTTTTACAACAAAGCTATGAACGGTTTCATCCAGAATGTGCAAATTCATATATTTATTCACTTTACTTACAATAAATTCGAGGCTGACTCTTTAGTAGATTAAACTCCCTCAAAATAAAAAATAAATAAATAAATAAATAATCACTATTTCGAAGTTTGACGGCACCACGCAAAGGTTTACTTTACACATGTTTGACATCTTTTCCAAACTAAGACTCACCCATTTAAACAATAGATTGAATTTCTGTTCTTCACAAAAGCGAATTTATTCCTTGAAGGTAAGAACTTACTGAAATGCTGCTTTTCAAACTCAAAAGATGTTTCTTTCTATTAACTAAGTTAATAAAGGGTTTCTTCCTTGTGACAAATCCTTTACAAACAGCTCTCTTGATTACGTTTTTATGGTTTAAGTTCATATTTGTGTACCATAATCGGTTTCTAATGAAGCTTCAATTCAATGCACTAATTCTTGGATTCATTCCAACTGTTCACAGCACATCTCTTTTATAAGGACGGCTTAGTTTCTGAGGCACTCTGGAACATCTTTCACTAACTTGAGATTTTAGTTCATTTTATCTATTTAAAATGCACTGAAAAGTACGCTTATGTTTCGTGATAATTTCCCAAGTTTTTCGCATAGATAATAATCACATCATAACCTAATCACAAAGTTGCATATAGCTTTGGAATAACCATTATAATGGTCAGTAAATAACAACTTATAAGAAGATGTTATTTACTAAAGTTTTACAATTGTAATTATTTTACTGACTAATCGTCCTGCATAAGGTTTCTGTTAGCATTACCATTTCATCGTATCTATAAACATTGTAATAATATCTATAAACATTGTAGCATTACCATTGTTTAAATTGTTCTTTACAAAACACTACAGATTTTCCTTTTACTTAAAAAATTTCCTCTTTCTTGCCAAATTTCTCTTTTATTAGCGCAATAGCTGCATTATAAAAAACAAAAATGTTGAATACAACATTCGGAAATTTCTAGCGTCTACTCCTACTTGTTAAGGCAAAATAAATTTTCTTTTTAACGGAAATATTTTTATTGCAAATGGGTCCTCTAAGAACAAATAAGTTGTCGTAATGTATACTTGATCTATGGAAAAGTCCTCTTCACAAGTTAGTTTAAAAATTTCGATATCATTAGGAAACTTTTTAACAAACTTAATTGAACAAAAATAGTAAGGAAGAAATGGAATAAAAATTTCTATTCTCTAAAATTTATGTCATCTGTTTCAAGCGAGCAGACACTACAAATACTTCAAAATTATGTAGTATATTAAAATTAATTTAATTCCAGAACCACTGTTTTATGAGAAATTTATTAATTAGTGCTATAAACTATTGTTACATAATTGCTTTAAAATTAGAAGCATTCTATTATGTGGTCAGTTAAGAACTTTTTACTTTGAATCATATCATCAGTGCAAGGTTATCTATATGGTACTTAATTGTTCAATGCAAATACTTTAATTCTAAAACAACACTTATCTTGAAAGAAAACTCATTCAATCTCTACATATTTATATTAGATAGACACGCATATATACATACACACACACACTCACACACACACACATATATATATATATATATATATATATATATATATATATATATATATATATATATATATGGGGGGGCACGGGGTTGGAGTAAAACATCCATAACATAAAATAACAACCATCGTAAATAACAAATAACAATTAAGTTTTATTTACAAAGAATTGAATCAAAACGTAGTCCGTGTACGACGGAATCCAAAGAGCGAGTCTTAATGTTCTCCCCAAACTGAGTAGAGGGGTCGTGATAATGTTCGTGCTAGCGGCGTCCTCTTGCACCTAACATAATACACGTTTACAAAATACATTACTAAAGTTTGCAGTTCATAGTTTAAAGTTCAGTTCTGCTTTCTATAGATCGGCCATCCTAGCTGTCATGCAGCCTCGGATGACATTAAGAATAGGCAATGACAGTCTCTGAAAAAGAAATAAAATGGAACACACTTACAATACACGGGACCATGCAGGGGATGTGCTGGTACTGACATCGAGTACACGGGACCATGCAGGGGGTGCTCTTGTGCTGACATCGGATGGCGGGATGACTCGTCAGTCGTCCGAATCGGGATAGTGGGGATGCCATGGTTTCATGTAGTCGGCAGCAGATGACGTGATGTTGGGACCTTCGTGTTGTCCGACTTTGACGACGTCGTACCGGTCATGGGGCTTGACACTGTTCACTTGGCAGGGACCTAGAAATTTCGGTCGTAACTTCATTCAAGTTCCTTACTGCGTACGCTTGATTGCACACAATTCTCCTACTTTGTACTTGTACGATCTTTTCCTCTTCTTATTATAGGATTTCTGATTTTCTTCTTGAATTTTAAGAATATTTTGCCTTGCTTCTTCCTTCATTTTATCTCTCTCTTTCATCATCGCGTTAAGGTACTCTTCTTCTAAGACTTCTTTCACTCGTATGTCTGTTATGCCTTTTAGTTTCACGCCTGTCAACAGTTCGAATGGTGCGAATTTAGTACTTCGAGAAGCGGTACTGTTCATTATTCGTTGAACCATAGACACGTATTTGTACCCTTTCGTTGGATCGGAAATTGAAAGTTTAGAGAGTATAGGAATTAAAGTTTCATGCATTCTTTCAACCTGACAGTTACCACGGGAATTCCTGCTGTAATTTTAATATGCTCTGTTTCTTCTTCTACGCAATATGTCTCAAAATCTTTCGAAGTAAATGCACTTCCTCTGTCACTGATGATTCGGGAAGGATTTCCAAAGGTAGTTTGTTGTAGATTTAATTTTTCTATTGCGTCGTGTGACGATGTCGATTTTACTGGGTATAACCATGCAAATTTCGTAAAGGCATCGACGACAGTGAAAATATGTTGATAATTCTTGTTCGTAGAAGGCATAGGACCTATAAAATCAACGTGATACGTGCTCAACGGTGAATTTTCTTTTGGGATAGGATTAAGTAAACCTTCTCCTTTGCCACGTTTTCTGTTACATAGGATACATTCTGCGCAGTTGGCAATGACGTTATCAATTTGTTTTCTGGCATTACGTATGTAATAATTTTGATTTAAAACGTCTTCGGTCTTGGATGATGCAAAATGATTTTTACTATGAATTCGTTTGATTACTTCTTTTTCCATTTCTTGAGGAACCATTAAAAGTTCTCTTCCATTTTTATACTTATATAAAATTCCATTTTTGACAAAATGTTTGTAACATAACGTCACTATGTAGAAAATTAATTACCTTTTCAGTTGTTAAATATAAAATATAATTATCAATATCAACTTTAATTAACTACTATATTTAAATTCATTAATTTATATCATCTCTTAAATTAATTATTCGCTAGCTGTATTAATATTAACTTTGCTATGTTAACTTAATGATTAAAATATAACTGATAATTTTCCAGGTACAGTTTGAATTCTTAAAGCAATTACATTGTTATTATCTATAATAATCAAATATATCAACAACAGAATCGATTCTCATATTCGAAATCGCATGGCGATTCGAATCCTTCACTCAACTGTAACTTGACTGATAAACACGTGCAGAATAGTGAATGTATTCATACGCAGAGTTTTCCTTAATAATAATATCAATGAAATCACATTTTTTAGTATTTAGTTTTAATGTAGTCTTTTGCTACAGCTAGCATTTGTAAATTATTTAATTATCCCTTCCTACAAGTTTGATTTGATTAATATGTGCAAAAGGAGATGCGATCTATTTATCAGAACGGAAGCATACTAGCGCTTACGAGCTCCAGTCTGTGAGCAGGCTATGCTTCGATATAAGAGAACGCGCTTGCAGTGACGTGTGGGCATTTTTACGAGCGCATTTTTACGAGTACTTTTTATAAGTGCATTTTTATGAGAGCATTTTGTTAGGCTGGCATTTTTACCATGTGTGGTGTAGATTGTAAGCAGGGCATGTTCCCTCAATTGATCTAGTCTCCGGACTTTTACGACACTGGCATAAGCTTGTATAATTTCTGTCATCATCAACATGTCTTCGAGAAATAAAGTATAATTAGATTTTAACGTGTGCCTGTATTCTTTCTGCGTGTCGATACTACATTCGAAAGACATCATCCAGCAATGCTCCTGTATTAGCCAGACCTTTGGGTCCTTCAACTTCATCGCCAAACTGCATATAGGTGTATCCAGCTTTCAGTTTCTTAAAGAAATTCGATGCATCGACTCATAGACCAGATTCTGCTCAGCAAGCCTTCCCTCGCAGCCGGTTCCTCGTGTTCTTTTTAGCGGATGCACATCGTCTCCACGGGATACTGACATCACGGAAGGGACACTGTGTTTTTTCAGGTGTTAATAATCCCGAGCATAGACAAGTATCTCACTTTGACTATATCTTACGAACTTAAAATTACACAACGCATTCTACCACTATACTTTACTCTAACTATAATTTTCTTATCATTGATACCACAATCCTATTCACTCTATATTATTTGTATCATTTACATTATTAACACCCCCTTTGTATCATATTTTCTTATGAATGTTCTTCATCATTTCCCTTTTCTATCAAGGTTTTAATCGTTTCAATGTTTTCGTCACGTTTTTGGGCAGCTTTAATTTTGGCAGTTATATCGTCGTCCGTATTTGAAATGATTAGCACAGTGTTGCGACTTAGCGCATCAACATGTTTCATCTGTGCTCCTGACCGATGGATAACTTCATAGTCAAATTCTCCAAAGAATAATGACCATCTTCCAATTTTCGGTGAAAAGTCTTTCTTGCCCATTGGCATCTGGAAAGCGGCACAGTCCGTTACAATTGTGAATTTGGAACCAAGCAAGTAATTCCTAAATTCCTCAATGATTCAATGACCGCGAGAACATTTAATTCATACGAGCAATACTTCTCTTCAGCTTGCGACGTCTTCTTGCTCATGTAATGGATTGGGTGATATTTTCCATTTTTATCTTCTTGCAATAACACAGCTCCGTCTCCATGTTTGCTAGCGTCAGTGTGCACTTCCAGTTTTCTGCCTTGCGTAAATATGCTCAAACGGGTTCAGAAGCGAGATATTGTTTTAATCGCAAAAATGCTTCTTGTTAGTTTGGACCAAAAATAAACTTCTCAGGTTTTCTAAGCAAGTCGCTCAAAGGTTTTGCGATAGTAGAGTAACCAGGGATAAATTTTCGAAAATATCCCGTGAGGCCTAGAAAGCTTTGGACCTGCTTAATTGTCGTTAGCTGAGGAAATTTCTGCACTGCAGCTGTTTTTGACGGAGATGGTTTAACAGTTCCGTTTTCGATGACGTGACCTAAGAATTCTACTTTTTGCATTAAAAACTGGCATTTCTTCAATTTAATTTCTAATCCGTATCGAGAGGCTACTTCTAAAACTTGACGTAATCGTTGAATACCTTCTTCTTCATCTACTGACGGACTAATTATATCATCCATATACAATACAACAATACCTTCATTAAAGAGATTTCGAAATACGTGAAAGATATATCTTTGAAAAACACTGGGGCTGTTAGAGAGACCAAAAGGTGTTTTCAAAAATTCATATTGTCCATCAGGAGTTATAAAACTAGTAAATTTGCGACTATTTTCTTCTACTCCGACATGAAAAAAGCCATTTCGGTGATCAATCGTTGTGAATATTTTTGCACCCTGTAATTTATGCATAACGTCTTCAATTAACGGTAAGGGGAACGATCCTTTATAGTTTTCTTATTCAACGCTCGGTAATCAACACATAGTCGCGTAGATCCGTCTTTTTTCTTAACCAGAAAAATCGGGCTTGCATAATCAGAGCAACTAGGTTTAATTATACCGGCTTCTAACCTTTCCTTGATTTGTTGATCTACAAATGATTTCTCGGGGATTGCTAAACATCGAGGTCTTTGATACACAGGAATATCGTCGTTTAAAATTATCTTCATAGAAATATCTACGGTTTCGGTTTTGTTTGGCGTATATTTAGATACAAGTTTAAAAATAGTGTCTCTTCGTTGCTTATCTTTAATGTGGTTTAAATCTATTTCGTTAGAAACAAAGTTGGGTAAATTTTCCATGAACAATAAAAAGTTGTTCGTGTTGGAGTTGTTCGTGTTGGTTATCTTTCCCGTCAAATTTTCTCAAACTGTCTTCGATATCATGATAAGAAATAGTAAATTTAGAAAATTTATCTACTGTTGGTTCTAAACGGGTGAATTCACGAACTTCGCTACGAATTTCTTCATTCACGGGTTCGTCGTCAGAATCATCACTATCAAATTCAAAATTATCACTTTTAAGCGTTTTAATATCTAATAGGCTATTGAGAATTTGAGTAGCGAGAACAGTTCCATTTCCTTCACAATCAATGCCTAAAATATTGCAAATTGTAACTAAATTCGCAAGCCTAATGTGTTTTACAGCAAAGTTAATTTCTTTTCATAATGTTCGTCATTTTTCTGGTAGTCAAAGCCAGAAAATTCTCGTAGCCATTTCCGGTTTAATCGGTCACCTTCTGTTTCATAAACAAAATTGTGCAAACATCTTATAGATTTAATAGAAGCAGACTTAAAGTTTACTTTGATTCGAGGAATATCAGCCAAATTCATTTTTTTTCATTTGGAATCGTTAATCGCAGCAAAAATCGTAATTATTCGTAAACTTAAAAAAATGCTCGTAAATCGTATAAATAGAATTATCGTAATTAGCCGTAATTCGGAGAAACAAAATAGTCACTATCGTAATTCATAAAAATAGAACGATCTTACTTCAGTTCGGAGTCCGTTGCGTCGTAATGCGTCGCTGGGGATTCACGTCATGTGTTCGTTGATACTTTTCAATTCATATCTTATCCCATTCTCTGACACCACGTTGTGGGGCGCGGGGTTGGAATAAAACATCCACAACATAAACTAACAACCATCGTAAATAACAAATAACAATTAAGGTTTATTTACAAAGAATTGAAACAAAACTTAGTCCGTGTACGACGGAATCCAAAGAGGGAGTCTTAATGTTCTCCCAAACAGAGTAGAGGTGTCGTGATAATGTTCGTGCTAGCGGCGGCCTCTTGCGCCTAACATAATACTCGTTTACAAAATACATTACTAAAGTTTGCAGTTCATAATTTAAAGTTCAGTTCTGCTTTATATATATATATATATATATATATGTTTAAATTATATGTATAAATTTTTTAATTATTTTAAATTATAAGTGATCTTAAATAAAATTCAAAGATAGAGATGCGAACACCTGAATTAACTGTAATATATTTTAAATGAATAACAGTTATTGGATATGTTTAATAAAGAGCACTTTTGGAGGAAAAAATTTGGAAAAAAATGCATTTTCCCCCCAAAATTATATTTTATGTTTATCAATATCTGTATTGTACTCGTTTTAACTTCTTAAACAGAGAAAAAATCAATTAAAACACCTTTCAATTTTTTTTCTCGCTATAACTTGCATTTTCATACTGTTATTAAATATTGGTAGCCTCAGACAGATAAAATAACTTCAAGTGTTGAAAATCAAATAAATTTGGGATGAACTGTATGCAAAATTTGAATTAATTCTCTCCACGTCTTTCAACAATTCTTTTTCTTTCATTTAAGCTTGCTTAGATAAACTTGCTGGAACCTTTCTTCTATTATGAGTCACCTGGTGTTAGAAAACCTCATTTTCACGATGAGAGCACTCTCTCACGATTAGCTTGGCGACCACTCTGTGCTTATGAAAACAAACTGGGCGAAAATAATTAAGACACATTAAAGATCCATCAGCATATCCGAAACACACCCAAAAGATTTTCTAACCTCGGATGAGTTGTTATGACTAGAATCATAACACGCGTTTGCTTCTGGAATCATTAAGTACAATATTGGTAAAAAAGGACAAATTTGAATATATTACGGAACTTTACTTAAAGATTCAAGCAATATTGCTTAGATTTTTATAGGTTGTAAAGAAGTGGGGAGGTAATTTTCGTAGCTTGTTGGGTGGGTTTGGGGTTTTAAGTTTTGTACTTGTTGTTTACGCATACACACACACACACACATATGAGATAGAATTTCAGGTAATTAATCATGATTCCCGAGACAAGGTATTTGTTGGAAATTTAAAACAAAAGCTATTCAGTTTTACCTGTATCTTCGCAAGTGATTAATTTTATAAAACTATATTCAGTTACCAATGAGTTTAATTTGTTGGCTTATCATTCTCACAAATTAAATATAATTTTCAAAAATGAAGTATTTAATTCATACCATCCTTTAAGACGGTTGCTGAACAGCTGAACAGTGGAATAAGTCTTAACTGACTGACTGAATGCCTGTGCGCATCCTGCTTTTAGTTTTTCATATAATCGCCATAAGTTTAGTCACGCTACCTTATTGTTTTTATCGCTAAAAATGTTCATCAACCACGATGTCATTTATGCAATTTTCGTGAGAAATATTTTAGATTTAGTTTCATTTACTCATGTAGTGGGGGATTACAGGTGAAAATGTGTGCAGGTTAATAAAAAGTCATTTCTTATATGTTACTGGAAACTCATATCAGATGCTAGGCTTTATGTCCTGAAGTAAAATGTTTGTGTATCGGTTCAATAGGTAGTAAATATGTTTGTATTTTTGCCTCAAGCATGTCGTTTCAGTTTTACTTCAACTTGTTCAACATTTCAACTTCACAACAATGATATAAAGAGGGTTCACTATCAAAAATATTGAGGCACTATCACTAATCTTGTAATTCACTGATCTACGAGAATCAGTGATGTAAAGTTCAGATTTCATAATAAAACCCCCAAAATTTAGTAAGTGGTAGCAAGACTTTTAGCCAAAAAATGATTGGGAAAGTGAACTTCGAGAATTTCAAGGATTAGTAAGTCAAACGTGAACATACAAAAATGTATCAATACAAGACTTATAAATGTTCCAGGGTACAGGCTGATTTAAATGATTAACCAATGGATGGGTTATCCTGATGACAATATATTGTCAGGAGTTAGGTGCTTGCAATTTTCTTACTGTGAATATCTCAACTCAGTTAGCTTGAATTGTCCAATCCAGATGCCTTAACATAAAACTCAGGTTCTCAGACCACTAAACCATGGAATCATTCCATAATGTTCCCTTAAACCTTATAGCATACATGTTCATCATAGTTCATATGAAGAGCATAGTTCATATCATTTTATAAGTATGGAGGTTAAGGGAAAATACTTTATGCCACAAAAATTCCTATTCTTGTGCATAAAAAACTCAATTTAATGATCAAGTTTGAGATAAAAAATCTGTTTGTCATAATTCCGCTTAAAATTTTTGTCTGAAAAATTATAAATGATCTGTAACAATAGCTTACGGATGTAATTAGGTTAAGTTTTTTGGTGTACGTTATCATAGGCATTAATGAATCAGCCTTGAAAATGTGTGGTTCATTAATTATTTCTTTCTAAACGTACAAAAGTAATATAATCCGAAAAACTTTCTGCTTGACCGGCAGTGTACAGTATCGTTGGAAACTGGCTTATATATTATGACTTGCTTAACAAAAAAAATTTTCTAGAATTGCGTAACTGCTGCATATAAAAGGATATCCTTATTATTATCACAGGTTGAAGTTTACAAATCTCTTTCTCAGCAATAGCACTCTACTGAAGAAATAACACCATTTACAAGTAAACTATTCAGAAATTCAACTTGTGTCCAAGCTCTAGTTACTAAATCTTACAAACACGGCGACGATAGTTTGATAAATAAAACGTATATTTTAAAATATATTTTTAAAATTCCGTAAAAGCATTGAACATATATAAAATACAAATTTTATTCTTTATTCAAGATTTTATCTACCTGAAAATTATTCTTAATAATGGTATGATTATGTCCCAATCATAAACTCAACTTTGTTAAGTATTTTGGACTGTTTATTTAGGATTTTCTGTTTGCTGAACTTGCTGGTAGACATTAGTAGTGGTATTTAAACTAAAATTATTTTTCGTTCAATTTTATTGAAAAGCAAAGCAAACCAGTGATTTGAACCAAACAAATATCCAATCTCTAAATTTTTTCTAGTTATTCTAAAGACTACCAATAAGCAATCATTCAATGATCTAACGTGCTTTACCTAAGTACCTAAATGAATTCGAAAATTAGGTTTTCTGTTATCCTTTAAAATATGTTTCTTTTCTTTACATTTTTGATACATGATTGAACTTCTTATATACATATTTCATGTAAGGAGCATACAGTTAGAACTAGTTACTCAAATATTCTTAACCGGAATATAATGTCCCACGTTCGATAATACCAGTGAAATGGACAGATTAGCAACATAAATGAATAGAGACTCCATCATTTCTCCCATGTGTTAAGATTTCATTATATCCTAATTAGTAGTGAATTTAAAGGTTGAAATTATGAGTATTGGATATGTGGATCAGAAATCTCCTGAATTAATTACTTTATAAGAACTCCCATCTCATTTACCTTTAATTAAATTTTAGTTTCATCAGGGGACTTAGGAAATATTTCATAAATTTGATTTAAAATAAATATGTATCATTTTGTGCCAAAATAGAATTTCACAAATCTTGAATTATTAAGGAGGCTATATATATTTTGGGTAACAGTTTTTCTTTTCTGAGGAAATGGACTTTATTTATATATTTTTTAAATGCAGCACTTCTTCAGCGAAAGTCTTTCAAAATTTATTTATTGATACTAAAAGCCTTTAATTCGTCAATATAGGTGGAATATAGGTGAAGGCAAGATATTTATCTATGTATACGAGAGTTCTTGATAATTATGAAGTATATCACCGTGTCTTTCGACCTGAGAAAATGAAAGAATTATTTCTTTTTGGTGTGATGTTTTATTACTGAAATCTGAAATGAGTTCTCATGTTCATATTCCCTTCCCAGTATTGATCTATTTAATCTACTAAAGCAAGTTCACATTTATAAAGGAAAAATAATATTATATAGAGAATAACTATGATGCTCATCGTAACAATAATGGTTGCTGAATTCAATGAATTTTTCTCGTCTCCCATGAAAGAGGTTTCAAATGCATTTTCTTTCCTTTCGTGTTTTTAAGTGATTACAGAGCAAGAATAAATTTACTTCAAGCAGGTTTCGTTTCCTTTCGGTATGCTTTTT
Source organism: Dolomedes plantarius (assembly GCA_907164885.2). Classification (NCBI taxonomy): domain Eukaryota; kingdom Metazoa; phylum Arthropoda; class Arachnida; order Araneae; family Dolomedidae; genus Dolomedes; species Dolomedes plantarius. Next base: position 60,145,085 of record OU015494.1, on the reverse strand, counting down.
TTATTCATATCTGCTACATCTAAAAAAGCATGTGCTGTACTTTTTCAGTTACCCAAAAGAATTTTGGATAAAATGTTAAATACCTATCAATAAAACTTTTGGATATTTAGCACCCACTAATAAAATATGATCCGAGTGAAGATTACAGATAACGTTTATTAAAGAGTATTTGCCTTGCTGTCTCTACTACTTTGTGCTTTTTACAAGACAATTCTATTCTTTCGAATGAAATATTATGATCCTCCTTTTCATACAGGAAAATTAGCCAGTGTTTGACTGATAATTTTCCCTATTTGTAACTTATAAATAAGAAAAGTCTACCCCTCGATAAGTCATACATACTTAGCTCACCTTTGAAGTAAAAAGACTGGATTGGGAATCGGATTCAAGACTTTTTCCTATCGAGGCAAGTGTGTTCTCGAGAGTCCAATCTTATACAAATAGAGCCTGTCGTGCTCGTTATAAACAAACTAGCTGAATACCCGTGCTTCGCTACGAGTACATTCAAATTAAATACAACGGTCAATGTATGCAATTAATGCAAAGAAAAAATATATACACTGCTGGCCACTGTAAATGCAACACCCTGAAGGAAACATGCAAATGACATGAAATTTACAACATGCATTAGCGGAGGTGAGATATGCAAATGATTAGAATTTCAGCGCAGACGCACATCACGCGCGCCTGTGGCGTCACTTCAAAGCGCTATTTAAGGCTTGGAGATTTCGACGATTTCAAGTTCGGCAATTGTGTTTTTCTTGTGGTTTTTTCAAAAAAACGATCAATTATGCCTCGTCGAAAACAGTGATCATCTTTTGATCAAGTATCCGAGTTTCGTTATACTTCATTCAGGTCTATGTATTTATTTATGACTGCCCTATTTAGTTTTTACTGGAGAAAATTGAATTGTTTGTTGATTTTTTTATGTATTTTAGCCAAATTTATTCTGACCGGATATCTTTTATGGTTAATTTATAATGCTACAAATTGCAAGAAAACTGAAAGATAAACACTATTTATTTAATATATAAACCCTATATATAAACACTTTATATAAACACTATATATTAAAATATAGTAGTTACATTAGATGCTTTTCTTTAAGCATACAAAATTCAAGCCTCAAAAGATAATTTATCTCTCTTTTACTGGATTACGAAACGCTGATATACAAAGATTCTATGAATAATGGATTATTTGTATAAATATTTCTAAAAAAGTCTTATTATTCTCTTTTTCCTCTCGGGGCTTAGTTATCGTACATATAGTTTATGAAAATAAATGAAATTACCATTTCTCGTTTTAGAATTGTTTTTAAATTATTATTAAAACTAACACTTAGAGATATTGGCTTTATCCCTGTTACTATAAATCTCCTATCTTTAGATAAAGAATTCATAAAGTATTTTTCCACTCCTTTTTCCCAGTCGAATAAAGAATGACTATAGACCATTAGTCATACGTCAAGCGTAGTATGTATGTACACACACACACACACACACACACACACACACACACACACATATTATATATATATATATATATACATACATATATATATATATATATATATATACATATATATATATATATATATATATATACATACATATGTATATATATATATATATATATACATACATACATACATACATATATATATATATATATATATATATATATAATATATATATATATATATATACATATATACTATATATATATATATATATATATATATATATATATATATATACAGACACAAACAAACACACAACATTGTGATCACTGTTAATACAGATAATATTCATTATAATGTGTCTGAATTTTATGCACTATGCTCATCGCTTCAATTTCCATTAGCCTTTCTTTTAGAAAATCACAGAACATTTTAGGCTGATTTACTCTATTCTATAGGCCTAAGATTATTCTTTTTTACTCTGTTATAGATCAATGATATTCTCACCATCTTTTGTTTCCTCCATTTCAATTGTTTTGGGGGTGAGACAGAAATTATATTATTCGTAACTTTGGGAACTCTCTTGGGAATGTCCGGTGACAGGAATTCGCATAAGAGTCGTGTAATAAATGAACGCTTCCGAGGTGCAGAGAGTGAATGAGATGGTGGCTACTATTTCAATGATATCATGCTCACCATGAAATGCCCTATGGGAACGAGATTTAATAAACTTACCCATAGATAATATCCTTAATGATTCAAGAACATTGCCTACTCAAAATTTTGCATGTAATTTGAGCTGAGAAGTTTTTTGTAGAAGTTATTTGTAAACAATATCTTCCAAGGATATGAAGTTTACAAATAAACACTGCACAATTATCGTAAAACCCTTGAAACAAAACACACTTTACGTGAGATTTTTACTCTAGAGGTTGGGAAACTTATGTATAAAACGTGTAAGTTGTAAAACATGTCTGATTTATAAACATGTATAGAGTTTCTATGCTACTTCTACCCAGACTTGGGTGTATATAATTTGAAGTGGCACTCTATTTGAATTTGATGCAAACACAGTTTATACATGAAAGAATGTTTATTGAATTCATTGCACATATAATTGGCTTTTACAGCAATAAGCATACGTACTACTTGTACGGAATATAAATACAGCTTTCAAGAACAATATATTTTCTATACTCACGAACAGTAAGTCAAACCAGCAGTACTGCCATGTAAACTTCTGGCCCGCTAAGCACTAGCGCAGGATAACACCTTTTCAACCTTAACAACCTCCCCCTTTTCATTAATGACGCTGCGTGGTATTTATACTAAGCGCGTATGCCGAAATTAGCATATCTAAAGCAGCTTCTTTAATTCACTCCAAAGTTCGATTCTTGTGAATCGAATCTTGTGTATACCTTACACTGGCCTCCCTCGAAAAAAAAAATTAGGTAACTGAGGTCTGAACGGCTTCAGTTAACTAATTAAAAACGCGTGCTGGTCTGACTTTTGACATAATGGGTGGCAAAGTCAAAAAAACCTTCCACACGTTGTGTGGAGGAAAAACGCCACTACCATTTTACAAAACTAACCCCGAAGGGTCCAGGTGACACCATCAAACAGTGGATTTGCAGAGTTGCGGATACAGGGATGGCCAACTGCGCCCTAGAAAAACTGTTTTAGTTAAAAGTGTCAACACAATTGCACAGCATGACATTTCTTGACTGTTTGTAGATGCTCTCCCTTAATTCATAATGGTCATGTGTTATGTTTTGTGAAGTTAGTAGGTTATTGAGTTAATTATTATATTATGCAGTATGTATTTTTTTTCTAGTCACTACATGTCCCCTTCAAAAATTTATAAAACAACAGTATGCCGTTTTTTTTCAGTGGCTCACTCCTTCCCCTCAAAATGTTTACACAGTATATACAATGGGGAACTTCAAACCAATTGGTTCGGTTTTATTAAAGGGTGGGAGTTAGAATAGAGAATTGATACAAGACTTGTTCCTCATGAATGCAGCAACTTCCTTGCACCAGTCTGTCCAATCCGTGGAACCTCTCTTGATGGTCGCAGTCCTAGTAAAGGGGTTCGTTGACCGTGTGGGCATCCTTCGTGCAGCAGGTCGTAGGTCCTGAGGCGCTGGTCCGGCTTGACGATGGACAGGAGGTCTCTTGGGAGGAGGCCAACCTTGCTGGGTGGCAGAAATCTTCCGTTTCCTGTACTTATGCAAAGGAGCTTTAAAATTGTCATTCTTCCATTTGATAACCTTGTGTACCTTATGTGTACCACGTTCATCCTTTGATAAAGTTTTTGTAGTGCACACCTTACTTTGCTTCGTACTTTTGCTTGTATCGGTATTAAATTTTAATGCAGATTCAGATTGTTTCAAATTTATTCGCCGCACCAACGTGTTTAGTTACTGGCTTTATCTCTCTACTTGTGTCATGTTTTTCAACAAACTGACTCTGTTTTTGGTATTGGTGCTTATGCAACTTCTTGTTTACCGCCTTAATTACTTCAGTATTTGCAGTTTTAATGCTGGAACCTGAAGGCGCTTTTTCACGTTTTTTATCCCCCTTAACTTTAGTTTTATCCTCTTTTGACGAAAAAGTCTTTTTGAAACTTGCGATATCAGAATAGTTATCATTTAAATTCTTTAACACTGCTTCAGTTTTAGGAAGATTAAGCTTTTCTTACTGGTGCGTTTTAATGCAACCTGCGTCTATAACTTCCGAAGCATCAGCTAAACTACTTACAGTATAACTCTGTGTCAAGTTTTCATCCTGACTCTCAGTATGGTTTTCATGTACTTTATTTAAAACCATATTATCAACCTGGCCTACAGCATCCTCATTCGGATGGAAACTTGAAATAATATCATCATTACCTAGCGAGTTCCTACTATCGTTTAAAGAATTTTTATTGTCGTCAACTAATAAGTATTCACTAACTTCCGTAACGCATACTCCGTCATCTACTAAATTTCCTTCATTAACAGATGTGTGAATATCATCTAAAATATCAGGTATAGCATCAATAGAAGTGTCAGATGATTTATTTTCTAAACCACTAGCATTATTATCGGCACTATTTTCAGAAATTTGTACTGGAATTACCTCATCATTCCAGCTAGACTCACTTTCTTTATAAGCCACAAAAATACCCTGACTTTCACTATTCTCAAAATAATGATTACTACTCGGACAAAATAATACATTTGACCAAACAGTTTCAACAGGTTGAACCATATCATGTGAATCAACTTGCCAGTGCAAGGAAGGTGCTTGCATATTATTTTCTTTAAGTGCACTAATTTCATTATAACGCCGTGCGCTTCTATTATTTTGCCTGCGGTACTGCTTACGCTGCTGGTTTGAAACTCGCGAAAAATTTTGGCGCGGCTGTATAAAACTTCTCGTACCTGAATGACGGTACGGGGTAGCGAAGAAATGCCTATTGTCATGTTTAGCTAAAGCTTGAAGGAGGGTAACCTTGCTTGTAATTGTTTGATTATCTAACAAATTTTGGACACTTGGCTTCAAACGTTGGATAACTATTTTTAAGATTGCCGCTTCCCTTACCCCTTCTAAATATTCCTCACACTTGGAAATCTTTTCCGTAGCAAAATCTAACGCAGACTGACCTTCACGTTGCCTTAGCGAATAAATTTCCGCTTCAATTTCACTTTGATTATAGGTCTTTGGAAAAACGCTAAGAAACTGTTGCTTGAATGACGAATAGTCAAAAATCAGATTACTGCTTTTCATACACGTGTACCACTGATATGCACTACCTCTTAAAGCGGCTAGAGCAATTTTAAGTTTATCCCCCTCTGGGGTGCATTGTTGCTGAAAGTAATGCTCAATTTTCTTTAGGAATTGGCTTGAGGGGCCGCCATTGAAGGTGGCTTCGAATGGCGCAATTTGCTGAACCATAATTACCCGAGGGAAATTTCCAGCAGGATTTTGTTCTACAACACTCATTTTCAAATAGTATATAAGTACTTGCAACAATTTTCTCAATATAAGTACACAGTACACAGTTTTTAATTTCAATTATGTTGTTCGTTACAAATGTAACGCTAACTACCAGGGTATATATATCTTTCGGGCGCCAGTATAGAGTTTCTATGCTCACTTCTCCTCAAACTTGGGTGTATATAATTTGAAGTGGCACTCTATTTGAATTTGATGCAAACACAGTTTATACATGAAAGAATGTTTATTGAATTCATTGCACATATAATTGGCTTTTACAGCAATAAGCATGCGTACTACTTGTACGGAATGTATAAACACAGCTTTCAAGAACAATATATTTTTATACTCACGAACAGTAAGTCAAACCAGCAGTACTGCCATGTAAACTTCTGGCCCGCTAAGCACTAGCGCAGGATAACACCTTTTCAACCTTAACAACCTCCCCCTTTTCATTAATGACGCTTCGTGGTATTTATACTAAGCGCGTACGCCGAAATTAGCATCTCTAAAGCAGCTTCTTTAATTCACTCAAAAGTTCGATTCTTGTGAATCGAATCTTGTGTATACCTTACACATGCTATTCGATAAGAGAAATATGTTTATATAATGTATTTGAATTGCCCGTTTCCGAAGAAGTAATAAACATAATATGCACGGTATTTATATAATAATTTTAAGTAGTAAACATATGTACAAAGAACAATATTTATTAGTAAACACATGTACATAAAGACAAAATGAGATACTTGTATTATTTTAAACGATCCAAACACATTTCCATGGAAGATTGTTTTGTTTTTCAGGAAAATATGTCATGGTTAGAAGAAGTTATATCTGATCATTAATGATAAGGATAACAAAATATAGCGTAAGGTATTAAATTAATACATGTTAATTGGAAAAAATATGTCTAACTGAAGGTACGTATAGAGGTCATAATGTGTTTGATTTTGTTGAGGAAAACATAGTAAGAAAATGATTGGAGGAAGGAAATTTATGTAATAGAGTTTATTAACTGTTGGCAGTGCGCTGAGTAAATGTGATTAATTTGAATTTAACTTTGTGAGAAATGCGATAGCAAGCCCGTAAACAATAAAACTAACAGAAAAATGTAGTAAAGATTTTTCGAAACAGTTGTTGTTGACGTTCATTTTCCTCGACAGTTACAGAAAAATTGTGTACATTTCTTTAAAATAATCTTTTTGAAACGACTATTTGCCTAATGAAATTTTATGAGATTAAAAAGCATTCAAAAGTATCCTTTAATGAGTGCAAAGCTATATTATTAAAAATACTTAATATGAGATAAAAACTCATTACGTAGCTTTTAAGATTTTAAAATATTTTGCCACAATTCTATGTGTTTTAATTTCATATGTCTTGAGAAATATTAACTATGAGTCTACATGCAAAAATTAAAGATGGAATAGAAAGTAGTTGGTGATATATTAATGAATAAGAAAAACATATTAAAAACTGAACTAAGAGCTTTAATAAAATTGCTCTAAAACAAATTTTTATATGGATTTTCTTCAAATAAAAAAATTCAAACAATTATTACATATTATGCAAAATATCCTTCTTTGTGAAAATAATTTATAGACTACTTATAATCAACATTTAATGTTTTTACGTTATAGGAATCTAGAATCACTGCAATTTAAAAACAAGGAAATACACTTTAAAGTGATAAATATGAGTTTTTTGCATACTTCAGAATCTAATTTCCTTTTTCGTTAACTCATATAGATAATAATACTGACACATGAAAAAAAAAACACATATGAAACTCATATGAAAAGCCCAATTGCAAGAGCATATGTTGAAAAAAAATGCGGCATTTTATAATTTTCTTTGTAATACGTGCTTATAAAATGTGAACATAAGAAATAATACATTTTTACACAATTAAATATAAATCAGATACGTATATCAGCACTATTACGCAAACATTTACATTCATTTACGCAAGCACAAATGCTTTAGTTCTCATCCATATCAGCAGAAGCTTAAAAAATCTTTTTATCGACTCTGAAAGGTTTGAACCCCTTAGCAATTTAGTGAATGCGCGTATTTGAGCTCCCTAATCATGTTTTCGTAGTCGGGTACTTTCGCCCTCTCCTTTATTATGTAACCATAGATTCTCAGTGACTATCTAAGAAAAGAATCAATTTTAACGTAAAAATTGATTTAAAATAGAAGTCGGAAAGTCAGTTTACCGTGGGAGAGCAACATCTGTTAGTGATAAAGACTGATGCGAGATCAGCAAGCTATTCCTTTCATCAAATTACATTCAGTAACCGAACATTCAGTTTAAATCGGTTAAAAGAAATATGAGATCTCCATTTCTAAAGAGATATCATCGTCTCGTTAGTTATATCTCTTCGTTAAATAGGGATAGTTCATATTTGTTGGCGGAGTATTAGTAGCTTCCGAAATTGCATATTTCGCTGAATTTTTCAGGACTTTAAAAAATGAAGAGATCGGAAAACTTTTGTAATTGAATAAAAATTAATTCTGTGCTTTTCATAATGCATGTTTGCAAAATATTTATGGCTTTACACGGGGATTCTATCCTAAGTGTCGTAAAGATCCTTTCGCCAAAATTTTAATGATGCACTTAAGTAAATTTTAGTTTACCAGTTTCATTAAAAACTGGCAGGAGTGTTTTACACATAAACTATATTCTCGATTTTCATGTGTGGATTATCGGTTTTGAGGTCTGCCCACATTCTACCCCCCCACCAAAAAAAAATAAAAATAAAAATAAAGGTAATACGTAATACTCAAAATTAACCATGAACAATTTTTCTTCTTTTAATTCATGAGCTGGATATGTCGAGTGGAGGAGTAATGTGAGTCACTGCCCATGATATGATATGAGACACACACACACATATATATATCCGTGTGAGTAGAATAAATTGAAATGAGTTTACTTTAAGCCAGAGTAGGATGTAAATAAACTATATGAAATATTTGATTCATAACCCTATTCTACCTGATGTAAATGGACAAAAGTCAGTGTATATCAGTAGAATGAAAAGTGTTTATTTTCGAATTAATTTACTATGAAAAGGTGAGCTTTATGATGGTAAAAACTATAACATTATCTTAAGTATTAGAAACATTTCTTTATGTACGCAGTGGTAATCTGTCTTAGGACTTATCCCTACTAGTTGGTACCCGTCAAACATGACGGCTGTATAGGAAATAAAAGTACTAATACACAATTTAGTCACTGCCAAATGTTGAAAATCATAATATTAAGGATAAAGAAATGCACTTTAAAAATTACTATTGAATCCATAATAAGAAATGGGATACCTGACAGCGCGAAATAAACAATTTCCGCCAGGTTTAATTCTATATACCATAATTAAAAATAAAAATGGCAGAGAGAGAGAGCAAGAGGTAGTCCCCGAAAACAAACAAACAAACAAATTAACGTGTTTAGGCGCCCTCGTGCTTAGTATCTAAAGCCACATTTAAACATGGCACTGAGCATGCGCAGAAACAAATTAATGTGTTTATGCGGCCTCGTGCCTAGTGAGTATCTAAAGCCAGATTTAAACATGTCACTGAGCATGCGCAGAAAGCAATTTTTAACTGTAAATTATCGCTCATTTATAGAAATTGCGGTTACAAAAACCAAATTTGACTCATCTATAGATTAAAATCTTTCGTTTAAGGCCAATATGAAGTAAATTGATGAAGTAGTTTTCTCTCACGGACTGCCCAAAAAATCGGCTTAGCAAATATAGATGACCCTCTTTTTTATTTTAAGCTTGTAGGATTATGTAGTCGGCACTAATCGTTATATCTTTTTATACTTTTTTGTTTATACATACACTTAAGTATCATGAATTTTTAGTTCAAGGACAATAGCAATTTTTGATACTCAAATAATATTACAAAAAAAAGCTGTTTCTTTCTTAATACTTAATAATAAAATTTTATTAAATATTTAATTTCAGTTCTAAAAAAGTAGAGCTATAATTTGATAGAATTTTTTATTACTGATACCCTTAAAGGGACTGAAGCAGAGTCATAAACGGATTAAAGCTATCGTATTTTTGAATATAGTGGAATTATTTTTTGGCTTTATTGATTTTGTTGTCGTATTATTTATTTGTCGTCAAATGTAATAAGCTAGCTGTTTTAATTTTAAAAATGTTTGTTAAAACAGTGAGAAATAAAAGTTCTATTGTAAGATTTTTAGATGTCACGAATTGTTAATTTATTAGTCGACGTTCCTTTTTTCAGTGAAAATTTGTCTATTAACTGTGTTGCTGCTGTTGTTGTTGTAGCTCATGCTCCCTGGTCGGAAGTTTTCCAGACCAGGTCCATATAGGCTTTCGGGCTGAGGGATGCGGATCCGGTTTAACCAAGTGCAACCAAAATTTTTACTGAGCACCCCCAGGGGTGACATCTGGAGGGATCGTACCTTCTTCCACCCTCTTTAACTTCTTTGGAAGACATTAAGGTATACGGTTTTAAATTACCGAAATCTGGTTTAGACTCGAAGGTTTTTTAATGGCGCTTGTTGGGATTCGAATCAAGCTCAATCAGTGCCGAAAGCCGACGCACTTCCACTAGGCTACCTCGATAATAAACTGTTTTTAAAGAGACGAATATTCTTTATTCCGAATAGATTGCTTTTCATATAATTTCTTTTTCTGATTTGGAAGCATCTAGTCATGTCTTTGAATGGTAATTACCATTTTTTACAAAAATAAAAGGTGCAAATATGCAATTAATGTATATAGAAATTAAAAATATTTTTTGATTTCAATTGTAATTTATGTGTATAGAGTTTATTATTTGGATTAAACTGGGTGGTTTGGGAGGTTGTTGCCTTATTTTTTAGTCCTCGACGAGTATTATCTACGCTCACTTCTGAATTTTTACTTAGTCTGATGAAGCGTAAAGGTTCATTTCAGCACCTGCAAATGAGGAATCGGACAAAGCAGTAGCAAGGGAAGAGAAAATAGATTTATTCACCAGTAGTGATACCCTGTCAAATGTTGTATCAAAGGACCTGAGGCTCCTGACAAGTGTAAAGTGCTGAACTGACAAATATTTTTAGGTTAGGAGTTTAAGATTTTGCGAGATCAAGTCTTAATAATTTTTTTTGTGTTTGCTTCCGGTTCTTTTGTCACTTTATACTTTGGATTCTAGGAAATAGTAACCAATGTAGTTAGGCAATAAGAAATTACCACTATGGTTTCTATTTTAAGATCATTAATGGTGATTTATGCTGTGTCCTCATCGGGACCATCCATACAGATTTTTTAGATTTCCTAATGTATAATCCTAGTATACCTAGTCAGTACAAGATAAGTGATCCAAAGAAAAGGATAATGCGTGGCAACGTCATTATAGATTACAAAGCTTAAAATATAATGAATTCTATCCAGACTTGTTGCTTCATTATTATAACACACGATGTTTTCTTTATAGAGATCAAATGATCAAATCATACTTTAATTAAAATATCTGAACCGATCAAAGTACGATTCGTCGTTTTATTTTATAGAAAAATTTGTTATTTAAGTAAAAACTTAGAATTTATAAATTAAAAAATGTAATGATAATGGAGTTTCTGTAATTTGAAGATAAACATGTTATTTTTTGAGCGATGTAATAAACTTTCAAAAACAGCTTTAATATTTTAAAGATATAACATACTCCTGAGAGAAATGACTCCAGAGACAAACATTTCCTCATGACAGAGATTAATTTTAACATTATTTTATCAACGAGAAAATTTTAATGTGTTTAGAATTACTTTTTTTGCCTAAACTTTATGTAATTGAAAAATATATCAGCGTAGATCTTTTAAACTATGTCATTTTTATCTTTCATGAAAAATGTCCTATAATGAACAAAATAATCTGTTTAAAAAGGCACATAAACTAATATTTCTACAATGCATGACAATAAAACTGACTGTGGTTTGAATTTTAAAAGTATAGATATTCCTAAATTAAGCTAAAGCTGATTCATGAAGAGTTTGTAGTACACAAAAGCCTAAGAATTTGAAAAAATTGATAAATTATGATAGCTGTGGGTTAGGAATTATTAAATTCTTGGAATAAAAATTCGATGTTTAAAAGCATAAATTCTAACAAAAGGAGATATTAGTTCCGTCATTTGATATTGGTATATGTAAGTTAATCTATTGATGAAAATATAATTCATGAGAAGAAAAAAAAAGGAAATGCAATACTAAGATTTGATATTTTTCAATATCTGTCCATTAGATACTTTAGAAAAATGATAGAAAATTTAAAAATATTTTTAGCATCACAATTTTTATTCTGGAAGGATCTAGAAAAACCGTAAGCTAGATTTAATCCCAAATAAAATTTCATTGCTATTCATACTTTTAAAAACTACCCATCATCGTAAAATTTTCACCTATCTCATTTGAGAATAAATTGTAATTTCACAAGAACCATTGATTCTCATAGAAGTTTTGCAATGACGAAACCAGCTAGGTGATAAGCTGGTTATAATTCCACAAGCTAAATTCTTTCGTGTTTCTAGGAATGGAGGAACCTAAATTCCTGAAAGTGATATAATAGGTTGTTTGTTTTATCTTTTCCCCTCTTTTTTAAGAATGTTACATATATAAGAATAACTTTTCATTAGAAAACCTTTCACAGGCTTACATATTTTGCGATGTGCTGATACATAACTCGTATGAATGCAATGGAGATTTATAATTACAAGGTGTGCTAGTATGAAGCACCATTCTGTGACATCTTGAAAAATGCCCTAGCAGTTAAACAGGAAGTACCTACATGGTTGGATTAAAATATTAAATATCTATAATATTAATGTTCATCGCTAAATTTAACTGAATTCGCAACTTACAGGAAAATATTATTTAGTTGGCGTACGTTTCCAAAAAGTGGTTAACGTATGACTCGGTCGAGAAACAATCTTAGATCAAGTGATTAGACATCCTACAATGGAACGTTCTATGTTTTGAGTAGTTTTTATATTTTAGAAATAGAATGATGTTATATTTTTCTAAGTTTAAACGTTCTTTTGATGAAATAAAGAGTGAGGTACTTGTTGACTTCCTTCTCCAAGCTGGCTATGTGGCAGATATTTGTAAATGATCAAGATTGGAAGGAGTTCATATTCTTTTAAAGTGCAATTTATTAAGTTAGTATGTTAATTCAAACAGCCTCGAAAACTCCAGGATATGAATTTTCTATTTTCGTAATTTTAGACTTCTTAATGAATTCTTATAGTAATTCCTCGGGAGATAATCAGCCATTGATGATAACCTAATACGCATTTGAAGTTTATTTGGAAGTAAGATTTTTGTATTTTTGTGTTAAAATTGCTTTCAAATGCCTGAAAATTCCCTGCCTAAATATTTCGTCCTAAGAAAGAATCATTTTATGAGGTTTGTACAGTATTTTATGTTATAGAGGTTAAGGAAACCACGATAAAATGAGTAAAATAAAATGCATAAGTTTTGACTGTTAGAACTAATTTGGATTATATAACTCAAAGAAAACATTTATATTTTCCCATAACATATATTTTTGTTAGCTTCCTTGGATATATTCACTGTTTCAGTTTTTTTAAATGAATGAACTATACGGGGAATTAAAACAAAATTCTCATACTATTTATTTCTTAAAAACGGCTGAAAGGTATGACATGGTAATATTTTATGATTACGTATTTAGATACAGCAATTTTTGAATATCACTAAGCATGGACTTTATTTATTTGATGACAAAGATCTGGTTAAGTCTGATAATTTATAAACAAACAGTTAATCAAGTAAGGCCTATATTAAAAGCTTGACTAATAAATTAAATTTTGCTGAGTATTACTCAGCAAAAAATTAGAGGCAGTCAAGCTTTGTAAACATTTCTTAAAAGGAAGAAAGCTACCAATAACTCTGGCAAATATTTCCTTACAGAATACAAAGGATTCAATGAATGCACTGTCTCTTTTGTATGCAGTACAAAGGAAACAATTCATTAATAGGATAATGGGAAATATGTATATTTGGGTTTATAATTTATTATGAAGGCAGTATAATGGTTTATCTGAACAGCCTGTATTAAGTGGAAAAATTCTGCAATTGAACTTACGAGCGGTAGAAAAGTCATAACCGAAATGCTTAAGGTGATGGCATGTGTACGCTATGTTTGCGATTTTTCTTCTAGTTCATTCACTAAGGTGTTACTAGTGTAAAAGATCGATGATGAAAATATTATTCATTTAGGACCTAAAATCATTTGTAAACGAAATTTATATTGAAAATACTCAATTAAAAGAAACATCGAAACATTTAAACATGAAAGTTCAGATTTAAGACAGTATAAATGTTTTATCTGAAACTACCAGTATAAAAAATTTAATAATCCTATGGTTGACTTTATATATGGTAGAGGTTATCATAATCAGAATGTCTAAGGTGGAGACGTGAAACGTTTTTTCCAGTTACTATACGTTTAATTCAATTACCTTGGGAATTGCAGCATAAAACGTAGGTGATAGAAGTCTTATTTACTTAGCGCATAAAAAAACTAATTATGCTGCGAAAATTTAGTTTGAAATTTGTCGCAATGAAAATACTCCATGGAAGTCAACAACCAGAGAATACCCATGAAAAAATTCAGTTTTTTTTCAATGGAAGAAGCATTTTAAAACATTGCAATATCAGGAGACGTCTGACCTCCTTCCCATTTGGCTGGTGTGACTATTGTTTTATGATTGAATGGGAAACTCTTGTCTTCAAATTAGGGCTTTATTAAAATTCCTTGGCATAGATGTCCAGAATCCAAAAAATGATAGTTCCAGAATGGCTCACTAAATCAAATACAACGTGCTTTGCTTCCCAGAACTAATATTTCACAATACCCTTTCCTTCCCAATGACGTGGAACTCCACAAACATGTGTAACAGCGACTGTGAACTTTTATATTATTCCAGCTAACAGCTTAGTCTTTAGTTTAATAATCGGCCAATTTCCAACACCTCTAACTACGAACTCTCACTTAACAATGACTACATGTGACACCTTCTGCTGGATAGTGATGTAGATAAAAGTTTAACTAAAGACTAATACATGAATCGACCGTTATAAAGAGAGGAAGTGGAAAAATGAAATTTAATTTTAACGTGATTCTGTCACAACGTAATCATATACCAAAAATCTTTTCAACTAACCAACTTTATTCAATCTGAAATAAAAATGAGGCTTTACCTAATATATATTTATTTAGGCAACAAAAAATATTAATAAGATACACAAAATTGAATGCTATCCTGATTATTTAGATACATTCACTTCTAATTCTTATTTTGTAGAGGTCTTTTCACTTCGCCGGATATAGTTTGCAGTTAAACGGATGTAACTAACATGAGTTTGTAAATTTTGAATTGGTAGTTGATCCACCCTTTTACCAACTATATTTTGCGTAGTTGTTTACTTATGAATAAAAAATAAATTAAATATGATAACGTTGACTCCTCAGTAAAATCATATTATGGTCTTAAATAGAGCTATCTAAAAAGGGTGAAAAACAAAATTTTCTGGAAAAGGTAGAAAAATATGGTAATGATAAGGAAAACACTTCTACAGGGGTAATGAAGTGTGCTCTAAACTTATCCGAAATTCAGTATAGATTACAGTGTTGGACTGTAGAACTATTTTACATATTCATTGCATATAAAACTAATTTTATTTAATTGCTAGCATACCATCTTCACATAACTTCAAATATCCAGTTCCGGTGCTTACTAACCTAAGTTTTGAAAACATTTTGTAATCAGTTTTTAAATGTATTTAAAAATTTTCCTATGTCACCATATTCACCATATAGATTCAGCCCAGCTTGAAATCAGGAACTTTCATCTAAAATTCAAAAATCTAATTTCTCTATTTTATCGTACTTACAGGAATTGGAGTAACAATGATTTGCTGCATGGGTCACTTCTTCAAACACTCTTCAAGGAACTAACCTACGTTTCAAATTTATGAAAGCTACTGCACTATCTTAACATAAAACTGTAAATATTCTATGATTAATAACAACAGTATGTCAAAATTACATATAAGTATGAAAATACATCTTTAATTCTTTTACAGTCAATCGACATACCCAAATACTTTATAAAAAGAATTTGTTGTTAATGGGCGTTAAACACAGAATTAAAATTAATAAGGGTTCGAACAAAAATACTCTAAATATAAAAGTAATATAAAATAAAATCATAATTCACATGTTTTCGATAAAATTTGTATAAGTTGTTTTTCCTCAGACATAATTTTTCTAATTTTACTTAACATTTATACTCTATATGTTTTATTCTCACCGACTTCAATCTGGTAAACTATTTTCTAAAGAAGGTCGACTTCCATGGTTCATTTTTCGCTCTCTTATTGTAGGTGTCAAATTTGGAATCCATCTCTCACAGATGGATTTGTTCTCGTCCCCTAATCATCATTACAAGTGCGAAATTAATTAGGATACACCAAGGGAAAGTCTCAGGAGGATGGGGCCGTTAGCCGGCATTAATTAGATTCGATCTTCACATTTATGACAAAACCTTATGAAGTCAGCCGCATTATAGAATCCACTTACCTGTGTGTGCGATAGTTTTATTTTGGTGGAGATATATTCGAAAATATGTGAATGCATCCGTTAGTTGTCGATGAAAGAATAAACATGGACAGAAATATATTTTCACTGAAGTAATAATGCAAATTTGTATATATATATATATATATATATATATATATATATATATATATATATATATTATATATATATATATAATATATATATATATATATATATATATATATATATATATATATATACATATATATGTATATATATATATATATATATATATATACATACATGCATGTATATATATACATGCATACATATATATATATATATATATATATATATATATATATATACATACATACATATATATATATATACATGCATACATATATATATATATATATATATATATATATATATATATATATATATATATATATATATATGGGCTTGTGGCGGCCCTGTGGTACAGCGCGCTGATTTTCGGTGCTGAGGGTGCTCAGATTCAATCCTGGCGTTGCGCCACGAAAAATGCCTCCGTTCGTGTCGTCCCTTCATAGGGGGTAATGCTGTCCACCTATATGGTGCCCCCATAATAAAATGGACAGTAAAACTACGGCGTAGTTATTTAAAGAAGTAGTGTAACATATTTAAAGAAGTAGTGTACAATTCTAAATTATTCGGCCAGCTGGAGGCTTATCAGCTCGAGTTAAACAATCTGGAATTCCATTTTATTTTCTCGAATACGCTTACTTCATTCCTTCGGTGCCGTGGTTATTAAATTTTTATTCGTGGGAGAAAATAACTTGTTCCAACGGCTCAAGTTCTTAGGTGCAGTTTAGCTGAGCTACCTATATTTTTTCCGCCAACAAGGTTTTTTTTCTGGAAACTAGTAAGTAAAGCTCTGCTACATAAGTTGAAGCCGAGAAAATGGGGATGCAGTAAATCCTGTTCTGTTTTCTCTTGCTCATTTTATTTCACTTGATGCAACTCTAGGCTATGAGAATATCAGTCATTTCGAAATATGTGTTGAGCTGAAGTGAAAGTTTTTCGCTTTCGTTTTCGTTCTCAACAGTACTGAGAATCTCTTCACAGAACTTACTTAACAATGTTAGCATTAAGTGATTAACTAATAGTGTTTCAGCTACGGTAAGGTGAGGGATAACCTTCATGATGTAGGACCTCGGCATTTTAAACCTACCAACCCGACATTCCAAAACAATCCCTGTATACTGACTGTTGAATATCACACTTGCATATTGTATGAGATGGGCTTGGGACTCTTAGTGGTTAGTGCGTCAGAATTCTGCACTGAGGGTGCTAAGATCCTGAGAAGCACAGCTGGATGCTCTCGTGTCTAAGCCGGGTACGGGAATGTTAAATCTGAAGGCAGGAAAGTCTCTCTGTGTAGTTTGTAGGGTTGTGAGACGGATACGAGCCCAGCAGATGTCGCTCCTCGGGTTGCTCGATCTAAACTATGATGGTACCAGAGCAGATGTCGGATTCTGACACTTGTGATGCCCAATAGCATGTGCTTAATCCAGAGCAACACCCGTTCACCCTTGCAGGGGTTTTACGACAGCAAGCGAGAGAATATCAGATATAATCTACCCTCTCTGTGACACAAAACTATACCTCTACTATTTCGCACCGCAACGTATTTTGTATTTTAAAATAAGATTCAAGGATTAAGCAATGTACAGTTAATTAGGGAATGACTTTCCGCACACTTTTAGGGCTAGATGAAGAAACCCACTTTGTACATAAAAAGTTGCAACTTTTAACTATTTTAAAGTTTGCATATTCTATTAATTTCTGGCAATATGGATGATAATTTTCATGCATTGAATAACTCGAATATTTATGTATTTATTGAATAGAAAAGGAGATGCAAAGGTTTTATAGATAAGCACATTAAGGAATATTGTAATGTTACGTGTTTCCCAAATGGGATATTCTTAAGCTTTAATGGCATAAATTTTAATTCTAAGTCAGATACTTGATTCTTCGAGAGGACTGCAAATACGTTTTTTGAATATTTATATGAAGTCAACTTTTTTCAAATAAGGATAGTTATAGTTGCAATCATAAAGTATCAAACGTTGCTAGACTTGGATTTCCTATCGATTCAACAGGATGCCTTCATGCATATTCATATGAAAACACGTAAACAGATGCATAATTGAAAGCAGAACCTTTAAATAATATCATTTACCTAAAAAAGATTTCCTGGGGATTAGATTCTGAATAAAATAGATTCCGTTTTGTTTCAAAGAGAATAATTGATAAGGAGTAATCTTTTTGAGTAGTGGCAGTAGATTAAATTTGATACTAATTGAGAACAAACTGGTGAAAAAATACCTTTAAGTTATGCTTGATCTCTCTATCAGAATTTCTTTTCTAATTCAGTGACTCACATTTCCTTTCCTGCTGATTAATTTTATATTTAGCAATAACAGTGTTCAAGATCTCATTACAATCAAGCCATGAAATTCTGATAAATCCTATTTGGAAACTAAAATTTGCTTATACCTTCCAGGACTCCTCTTTTCTCTCTTAGGCAAATCTCATATGACAAATTTACCAAGACACATGAATAACATGCAGGAATGAAACTGTTCTGACAAAAAACCGATTACTTTTTCACCGTGTCTACTTCACGAAAGAAACATCAGACAAGTCATCGTTATTTTTTCTCTATCTCTTAGCGTACCATTGGAGCAAATGGAACTTTTTCTTTAAATAATTTGAGTCACGAGGTAATCACAGAGTCATTTTGCTGCAGTCTGTCTGAGAAAAAAAGAATCTAACAGTTCCTAGTCAAACTTCATCTTTTCCTTAGTGATAGATACTTTTTAGTTAAAAAAAGACTTAAAATATGTGGTATTGAGACTCAGTATTCAACTTACGTATCATTAGATCTAATTTTGATACCTGGGTTAAAATTATTAGAATTTTTCAGGAACGCCTGTAAAATATTTAGTTGTTTCGTAAGTTTCGATGGGTGATTCAAATTCGAAAAGGTACTACTCCCATGGATTCATTTTTGTCTTTCCTCTCGATCGTCTTCCTTCCTTCTTTATATTTAAGGTACATTTATATCAATTCGGCATCCTTCATTGACGAAGATATCTGAGTGGAATCAGGCCAAGAAAATAACATATTTCTCCAATACCGCTGTTGTTAAATATTACTACGCATGGATATGAGAAATAAAGTTTGTCGCTTTGGTGGGCGGATCTGAGCGCCTTTTGTGGCGGAGGAGGAAAAAAATAGCGTTTCCCGGAGAGGAAACATTAGTCTGAAACTATTGTCTTTCTGAGGGGAGGGCCTACTTTAAGTTTAACTCTAGTGGCTAACCACGTAAATATGTAATAGCAGCATGATTTTCCTCATATAACTGGTTTTATTTTCAGCTCTCATTAAAACTGATTCTTGCTTTTTATTAATGATCAACCAGGCCAATTTGTATCAAGGGGTAATAATGTTGTTCTGCAAAATAATTATCTCAATTTCAAATTTCACGTCATGTGATAGTTAACCACGGCCCATATGCTTTGATACGTGTTTATGCGGCTGATGAGAAAAATATTTGATCATCGAAATAATTAGAATTGTAACCGCACACAAGAGAAAAAAAATTTTAAATTGTATTTTAAAGTATGTCCTCTTGGTACGATGTAACAAGAAATTTTAAAATGTGAAACTTCATTGACGTAATTATAAGCGGGAAAATTACATTGTTGTGAAGAATGCATTCAATGGCGTATTTACTCCAATATCCAAGTAGTTCTCTTTGGAGAAGTCTGAGCTCGAGAATGGCAGACTAGGGCTCGAGCTCTGATTATAACAGCTACTTGCTGCTTTGATGTTCGAACATTGGAGAGTAGGGATAATGAACCGACCAAAAAGCAACTCAAAAGTTTATGAGGGGAAAATCTGAGCATCACTGAAAAAGGATAAAATAAATAAGCAAGCTATAAAAAGGCAATAGCTCTGTATTGTTGGACTCAAACAGTAAGGGGGTAAGTGTTAGGAAATGAGAGCTATTTTTAATAGTCGAAATTTTCTTGTACACTCTATTCTTTTCAGTTTTGATTGCAATTTTGGCTCTCCTTCATGAGGGAAAATCATATTTAATTTCAATTTTACACGTTTTAGGAATCGCTATCCAACATTGCATATAGCAAACAACAGCATAGAAAACCAATTCCATAAAAAAAATAATATTTGAAACTGATTCTTTCTTAAAAATGAATTTTTCTTAACGGCAAACTCCTAGCACAAACAAGGCAATAAATGATGAACACAAATCCTTAAAATAGAGTTTAGTAGCACAGTTAAAATACTCATTATACATAGGTTATTATTTTTAAGGTCTGTGTTGAAAGATCATTTATTGGAAAAAATACAAAATCTTAAATGATTTGGTTATTTAGACATTATTTTGCAAATTTGTTTAATCTATATATATTATTTCTAAAAGGTGTTTTTGTTTTCTCCCTTCATACTTCAACAAATCGATAATGAGGTACCATTTTAAAGATTAAGATATCCGCTTAATCATTAATTTGAATTACAATCCTATTGTTGTTTAAAAAATCAAACTATAAACATTAAAACAATTTTTCTTCCCCTAGATGGCACTCTCGCTAGCTTTTTATTTTACCATTATCATCGCACTGAACTTTTAAATTTAAATCGTTTGCTTTTATTATCATTCTGTGATTTCATTAATGAGTTTATTTGGCAACATTCGCGTAGGTGTACAATATTCTTTTTGCATGGGAAAAAACCATATATATTATTTATAGCAGGTGACTTTTTCTGAGGATTCCTTTTTCCCTTCATACTTAACCAAAATCGATAAATGAGGTACCATTTTAAAGATTAAGTCCTCCGCTTCTGACGAATTGTTTAATTTATAATGGACATATTGCTTGTTTTGTTTAAAATCGAAGTGAAAAAATGACTGTTGGTCCTAGAGTTCTTTCTCTGGATGTGTCGATACGGCACGATCAAATAGTGGGCACAAAGAGATTTTCTAAATATCCCATTTCACGAGTCATACTTAACTTTTAATATTGTCTACAAATATGTTTTGACGTGTACTTATGTCATGTTACCCTGTTTTGTGTTATGCTTCATCTCCAATATTGTGACCAAAGGCGTTTTGTAATTGGTTTTGTATTATCCTTACGCAAAATTGTTATTTGATAAATAAACAAAAGCTACAAATGAACCGGTTCTTTTTTCATCAAACTACAAATCAACAAGCTCGCTATATAATGAATCGTATTTTATTCGCATGCAAAAGGGTCGCACGGACCACCTTGTATAATTATAATTCTGTAAAATAGAATGGTTTGGGGAGTTTAAAGGGTATTATCAGGAGAATAAGTTGAAGTTCAAAAATTAGAGGAGTTTGTTATTGGTCGATGGTTGGCTGGTTGGTTGAATTAGGTATTATGGTGCAAGGACCACCAAGGAACAAGCTGCGCCAACCATATTGCGTAATGGTAAAAAAACACGAATGAGGAAACCGTCTTGCGAAATAATTAATGAAACCGGTAAAATGTATAAATATGAAAATATTTAAAACAGTCTAAAAGCAATGAACATGCATATAGAGTGAAGAAATCTAAAACGAAAAAAATCTAGAAGAAATATAAAATTTGCAAGGCACAATTGATAGTGGTCCAACAGATGCATTAATAGTAATCGTGAGAAAGGGAAGGATAGTATTAAAAACTGATATTGCCCAACATAAACACCATGATTCAATTAAAGCAATGGTCTCGAGTTAGAAAACTTCATTACTGGTTTACCATGCCATCCCTGTAAGTAGATTCTAATGATGTGTAGTATTGTTTGGTTGTCTGTACTCTGAGGCATTTAAAAACTGTTGTTTAGGGGTCTGCATTATATTTAATTCTTTCAACTTATATAGAAATGTCTAAATTTTTCTAAAAGTTAGCCTAGAATTTATTGGAAGCATCGATAATAATTAAATGGTGAGGATAATATTAAACTGATTTTAAAGAATAAAATCTATACCTCTCAAACCTGCTTACAAAGTTCACGTGTAAAGAATATCGTATGACAATCTTTATCACATATAATCCTGTTAATAGTAGACCCTGGCTATTTTCTTAAAAATGAAACGCTTATGACGGTAAGTATGAATCATTTAAAATTGCTCTCATTTTAGTTTTCACGTTGTGATAAATCGTATAATAATAAAAATCAGAGAAGAAATGTTGAAGTGTATTTCATTTTCATAAGTTTACGGATGCTTAATGAAATTTCCTTCCATTGAAACATCCTCATTGTTGATAAAGTACGATTAATCTGAAATGAATAATTTATTTCTCAACAGATGGGAACTTAATTTAAGTCTCTTTTATCAGAGGAATAACACATTTGTGAACCGTGTTCTTTCCTGTAATTGCTTTTTTTTCTTACACCCATTCCCTTCTTCTAATGCTTAGAACAGCCTCTCCTGCCCGTGTCCTGCACTATTGTTTCAAAAGAAGTCCAAAATTAAGAAAAAGGCTAAGCGTTTGCAAGAAATAGCAACAAAGTGAATTGAAGCCAAAATTTTCAGTAATGAAAATTCTCCTCGCTCCATCTTCTTTGCTACGGAATCAGTTGAAGCAGAAAACTTTTGAGAAGATCAGCGAAGGGAAAAAAAATGGCGCTAGTATTATTACTTCTCTTGAAAAAATCTAGACTTGAACAATCTGTTTTTTGATTAAGCAATGAGTCATTAACAACTGCTGTTAAAAGTTAAAAATTTCAGTAATCTGAATTGCTTTATGTGGAGAATTTTAATGGTATAAAAAAAGGAGAAATAATTTGTTCAGTTAAATTTTTGTAATTTCTGCAAAGCCGTTGTGTACAAAATTATACATTTAATAATGCACATGATTATGACTTTTCATGAATATATGAAAGCGCTGTAACAGGTTTTAAATATCTTTTATCAAAATGAAAATAAAATATGCATGATTAATGTGTATGTACGTGTATGTTTGTAACATAGTGGTTTTACAAACAACTAGGTAAAATTTACCTTTTAGATGAAGTGTTGTGTATTTTTAACGGACACACCTACATAAAATTTAAAGTTTATTAAACTATTAAAATACAAGCATTTAAATGTATATTAATTTATTCTGTGTAATTATACACTATTGTTCTAGTTAAAACAATGGTTCCTCTGTATTGCTTCATATAGAATCAAAGCATTCTTTCAAGCATTCTTTCTTTTTTAAATTTCGTCTTAATCTACATGCTTCTTACCTTATATATTATGACTATGTGTAACTTTAATATTTTAATGAGGAATTATTTCTAAAAATAATATCAACAAATATTATAGGTCTATTAATAGACGTACAAGTAAGAAAAAAAATAATTAATGCAGTCAGCTGATTAATTAAAAAATACGCATACATGATCATAATGCTAAAAGCACATTGTAAAATAGAATAACATAGAACATTTTTATAAATCAAGCTTAGTAGAGCATTTCTAAGGATTATCACAAAAATCATGTTTCTTATAACACAAATTAATTGGAAATATTAAAAACCAGACGATTCCAAATTTAAGAAGGAAAAATTATGAAAATTTATCTTATATAATCACTTCGAATTTGAAAATAGTACCCTCAAAATTTGGATTTCAAATGTTTTAGGAGATGTAATTGCTTATTAAAAATAACTAAATTTCTTTTTTATATTTATTTTTTTGTACAGCACCAAGAATCTCCAATTCAGGATTTTAAATAAAATTTTTAAAGATAAAGATTCTTTATATAAAAGTCTCAAAGTCCTTAAAATATCTCCTTTTTTGTATTTCGAATGTACAGGGGAGAAGATGAACAAAGAATTACGAAGTATCCGAGTTGAGGTGTTAAATATTTTAAAACTGAATTATGTGAGGAAAAAAGTTCATGAAATTTATTTCTTCTCTTATTAAAACTCTTACCTATATTATTTTTCTTTTTGGAACAGAGATGAATTTATCATTGGATTGTAATTAAACTAAACATAGGTCTTTTAATTAAAATACTACGATAAGCCGAATTCCGTATGTCGCATTTCTTGCATTTAAATAAGTAAAGTAACAACTATTTAAACTATTGAGTTAAAGGTAAAAGTCAGGTTCACGTCTTTACCTTTAACAGTATCCTGAAGAAACAAACAAAGCAAATTTGTGTATCAGCTTTTATAGCACCCACAAAATAATCACTTTCAAGATTCTGGGAATTTTCAATTACTGCATGACGGAGAAGGGAAATGTATTGGCCATAGAGATCCCTTGTTTTAAATAAATGACTCTTAAGTCGAGATCAAAACCTTAAATCCACAGAAATTGTTGTAAAGGATCGTCATTATATCTCATAGCTTTAGGATAATCTCTAGGAACTGGAAAAGTAACAAAAATAGTTTTCAGCAGCCGTATCGAACACATCAATCATGGTATGCCCCGTACTTATATCTCTTCCGGTTAAACACGTTCAAACGTTAAGAGTCAGATGTCAAAACCAAATTTCTATTTAATATTCTTTTGTGGTACAGAATTGAACGAATCTTCCTTTTGAAATATTAATTAGCTGTAGAAGGTTAAAAATTTTTACTTAATTTTGATATTGATATTTTAATTGATTACAATCCTTTTATTTTTATTTAATAGAACCAATATCTTATAAGTATTAGATATGCATCTCTATAAACCCATATCTGTTTTTTTGTACCAGAGACCCGAATAAAACTCATTGTTTACGTACATGAACCCATTAAATTTCAAACAATCTAGATGACGTTGTTGAATTTTGACTATCAAAATATACTAAACTTTCTTTTCCAGATGTTTTAAAATGCTCCCTTGTCATGTATATTTACAGCCCTTCTTGGAAGTTTTTTGTGAACACTGTTTATTGATATAACTTCTAATAGTTAAAGATGGTCTTCATTCAGTATCGTTGTTTATGTTACTTAGCAGAACGTTTTAACAGATTCAGTTACTAATGAATCATCCGAACGAATATGAAAATGTTTACATGTGTCATGTATAATGAACTATGACGATCGTGGTAGAAAAATATCGCCCTCGTTTTACTTTGAGACATTCTATCAAGTTTTAATCATTTATTCAAATAAATCTTAAACATTGTAAAGTGGGACTGCGCTTATTCTTAGGTGAGGACTATAGACCCGTGGGAATAAGGATTCTATTATTAGAAGGATTTTGGATAAGGATTTCATTATTATAATCCCATTTTTTTCCGTATTAGCGTACATTTTTGCCTAAAACTACTTTTCCCCCCGCCCCCTAGTTTTAAGTTAATGTTTGATAGTAGAACCTGAAGTTTTTAACGTACATTAAACATTGTTTACAACTGTGATTCCACTGCATCATATCCTGAACATTAAAATATATTTCTGACAACTGTTGCTTGTCCTACAGTCACACGTTTTCTTAATAACTTATTTTCTTTTGAGGCTTTTAAATTATAAAATATCTCTTGGTGTTCCAGATGCCAAAAATAACTTTTATTTTGTTTTATGAAAGCAGTGTAAGGATAAAAAGTGAATGATGGTTCAGCTCATTCTAATTATAAAGAAAATAAACTCAAATTCCCAATTACGCATAATTTCATGGAGTTATTTGAGGAAAATGTAAAAGGGACCTTTACTAGTTAACAGAATGTTAAATGATACATGAATATGATTATACAGTTCAATCGAGTAGCCTATGCTCTTATATGAGTATAAATTAGATATCATTACATAGGTGATTACCTGTACGTATGCATAGATACAGAAGTCCCGTAGGAGTACTGAGCTCAATGACAAAAATGAATATCGAACTGTAACCACATGATTATCTCAATTAATTCAAGTACTGGCTAATCATTTAATCTAGGATTGGAACCTAGGAGTTTTATTTATCATATTTTTATATAGCATTACATTAATACAAATTGCTTTCACTTGAGACACCTTCCATGAAATTGATCTTTCTTATCCACAGATTCGTAAATGTGTTTTTCACCTTAGTAAGTCATGCGAGGCGTAAATATCGGGAACTATATATCCCTCATATTAAAAAAAATTAAAACTTCAAGAATAACTCTGTGGATCTTTTTTCGTGAAAAAACTAGAAAATTTTCTACATCAAAAGATTATGACTTTATTATTTATCGCCATGGTTAACTCTTAGAAGAAAAATTTAATAAGGTACATTAAAACATACCCATAATAAAGTATGTACATTTAAAAAGCTATTGTAAAATATAAAAGCTTGAATGTGTCAAAAATTGCCATTCCTATATTTACTCAAACTTTCAACAAAACTTCGCTTGGCTGGGAAAACTCCGTAACAATTATGCTATTTTAGGAGCTACAGACGTGTTAAGTCTCTTGGGAGCAATGAAAGGAATGTTCTCGTACCACGAGCAGAGTGGGAACAAAAATAAGAAAAGGATGGCACGAAAAATGTTTAATACTCCAGGTGGAATACATTCAGATAAATACGTGTGTCTGATAAGTTTATCTGTTAATGTACAAGAGATAATTTCATTTTTGGCTGAAATATCAATTAAAGTGTCTACGAGATCAAAAGAGGATTGTTTTAAATTACGAATTTACTCTGATAAAGCATGACAAGTTTATTTTCGCATTAAAAATAGTGTTCGCTCTTGTAAACAATGTACTGTTTAAAAAGTGAGGAAAATGGATCCTGTCAAGCAAAAAAAAAATCTTATTTTGAATGCTGTTATTTATATTACGCAAGACAACTAAACTGCGAATAAATTTTTCCGCCACATGACAAAACTCGTAAAATTATATTTAATCTTATGCTAAAGATCGCAGAAAAATATGTCAGATTTGTAGTATAAAGTCTGTTCTTCTGGCGCCAGAATGGAGGATGTCTTAGCTGTTTTGAATGCGTAACACGTTATCTAGCGTTTAAAATCGCTTCGTTTATAATACTTGTTTTAATGCGCTGTTAGTTTTAGCAGAGAACACTTTAATTGCCCGCTCTGTAGATTATTGGTTTCACTTAAAATTTTCATCACGTTTTGTGTCTTTTACGTTGTATAACACTGTACATAAAATAAATTTTGCATTTCATTTTTAATGATCTTCTTCAGAAAATAATTTATCATTTTTATATAGCATATTTTGTACCAACTGATTAAATTTAAGAACAAAATTTGAGACTCATAACAAAATTTTGTGCTATATACTTATTCCAAAAGAGTCACTGGAATAAGTTTAAATATAACTTGACATAAATTCGTGTACATTTTATTTCCTTAATTTTTTGTGTGAAAGGAAATAGTCGGAGTGATTATTAAATTTAATAAGTCTAGAGGACTTTTGAGGTGTCAGGGAAGTGGATATCCACCAAATCAGAGATAAGGAGGAGGGTAAATGTTTTACTGTATGCGTACCATTCCTGGGTGTGGAATTCCATTACCAACCCTGTTCCATGGAACGGGGTTTAGCTAACGGGCATTATTGATTGGAAAGGTAGTAACAAACAGACACATCGGATTATATGACAAAATTTTTAGGTAATTCTTGACTCCTTAAATTGTCAATTAATGTTTAAAAGAAATTTTAACCAGCAGTTTAATCGCAAGACGTACTTTTACCAGCATATTTGATATTTATAGTTTGTTTGAGAGTAATTCCAAATTTTATTTAGCGCGAACAAAACCTAAGATTCAGTTATTTTATAATTACCGCCAGGAATTACATAATTTATTCTTAGTCTTTGAGACAGTGTATATTACGTTAGAAGGCCTTATAATTCAATCCAGAAAGATTTGATTTAATTCACAAATATGATTATATTTCGACTTTCGGAATATATTATTTGTGATGTAACAGTCGAACAAAAAATTAAACAAGTACGATTAAAAGTGCTTTATTATTGCACTGAAAAATAATGATATATTCTGGGAGAAAAAAAGGCGAAAATAAGATTCCTTTGCATCAACAGGATAGGCTGAGTTGAACACTCTTCTCGAGTTAAAGCGCAAGACCCGGGATCAGTTCACTACTATGAGAGTTTGTTATTGCGGATCTTAACCGCTGTATCGTGATGGATCATTACACGTTTTTATTAACTCGATTTCTTGTTTGTTTGTTTGTGTGTTTGTGTGTTTGTCCAGTTCAAATCTTGCAATCGATTTTTAACTAACTTCCCGAGTAGCTAGATATTTGAAACTTTAAGAATAGCTCAGAACACAATGGCAATGCATTCTTTTGATACTTTTAGCCATCTTTAAGCAGATTTGAAATCATTTTCAGTTAATTATGTTTTGTAGACTGGTGCAGCCCTCTATTGGCCAGGACGGGAACGAAAAGTTAAACGCAAGTTAACTTCCAATTAACTTCGTTTTCTTTCAAGTCGATGGCATAATTCATTAAATTTTTTTAAAAGTATTTATTAATACATAGAATTGTCAAGTTTATATGATTCAACAGAAAATTTATAAACATGGTATATTAAAAGTTCTTTTTCTTGTAATTATTATGTAAATATATCATTAGTTCATGGTGAATGTAAAAAAAAATTTAAGTAGTCTCTTCTAACGAAACTACCGCGGGTTATTAAAGTATGATTACTTATCGTTGCTTACCTCTTTTGTATGTGTATATGTATGTATGTGCTATGTATATATATAAATAAATAAATATATATATATATATATATATATATGCCAAAATTTTGACGCATTTTGGTATTTTTTTGTTGAACTGTTTACTGCTTGCCGGACTGGGTTTGGCGTGCTGCCAAAATTATGACTCGCGACGACGGACGGTTTTAGAGTAAAATTTTGCTTTCCGGAGGACCGTTATGGAGGAACGTAATCCTACTTTAAAAATATTAGTCCACAAGAACGTGACAGATTTATTCCAGACATCGGCATTTGTTGACCTAAAATTCATGTATTATTGCAGGGAAGTGAGCGGAGGCAAGATTTCCCGCCACCAAGAAAGCTCAGTTGTAAGAGCGTCCTTTTTAGGAAGGCTTTGGTTGAATTTCCTTTGTGGCGTCGGTCGTTATACAGTTGATGATAATTTTAGGCTATACTTTTTTTTTCTCTCCTTCGTAGTTATAGATGTGTAACGCAAAAATCAGCCAGTGAAGTTGTTAAGCATTAATTATCTATTATCGAAATTAGAAGCAGTTAAAAAATTTTATTCGCTTAAAAATCTGTGTATGATGATCTTAATTTTATTGGGATATATTTTCTGTACTTCAGATTGAGATATTTCTGTGTTTGCTGTGCAAAGGGTGTTAAATCCAAAATGGGCTAAAATGAGTTATCAACCCAGGCATGTTTGAAAAATAAAAGGCTAATGCAGGGTACAGATAGCTAAGTCCAATTCCACTCATAAATATTGTTATTCATCAGTGAAAATTTGCGATGTTAAGTCCAAAATGGGCTAAAATGAGTTTCAAACCAGGCATGTTTGTAAAATCAAGTGCTACTGCATGGTACAAAATGCTATGTCCAATTCCACTCCTAAATATTTTTATTCATCAGGGAAAATTTTCGATATGTGAAACAAAACTCAAACATGTTAGTGTCAAAGGGATTAAGTCCCAATCAAGGACTCAACACTCTTTACCCCCAAAAAATAAAATTAGAAAAATTTAATTTAAAAAATTAATTAAAAGTAAACTTAAAAAAAAAACTGACTTTACGAAAGTCGTTTTTCTTTTCAATCCCATTTTTCTCAAAACTACGATTTTGGACTTGACTCTATTTGCACAGAAAACACAGATTTATTTTGTAACATTTTTTTTATAATAGATTAAATATTTAAAAGTTTTAAAGATTATTTAAGTGAGTTACTTGAAAAATGATTATTTTGTCGATTCCATAGTATATTTTACTATAATTAGTTCAACATAGAGATTTTTAGGTGGTAAAGGATAGTATTCCCAACATGAAATACTTCGGGACTGTCTTGTGGTTAGAAAAATGGCTTTGAAATGTCGAGACCTTGTGTTCAATACCCACTCCTGACAGAGGGTCCTTAGAAGGAAGATCGAAATCGGAGTAAACATTTGTGATTTTCTTAAATACCTAGTTGTTTTATTGCTAATCAATGTTCGTCATTTTTTATGTGCTATATGTGTTCATAATTTATTTGCTCTTGCCAAATTCTGCTTAGTATTGTGTCTTAATATAGATAAGTGAAATAATTTCTTGTTACGCGATGCTTTTAAATAGCCTATTATATCGTTCACTCCTTTCAACAACGTCATATTTCAAAAATCGGCGATTTTTAGTTATGCTTGTTTTCGGAATTCCCGGAAAGAGTAGTATATCCCTGGAAGATCGTCTTATCTCACTGCTCAATATTTAGTCTCTAGAGAGCAGAGTTAAAATTTATTTTAAATGCATTTCAATGTACTTTTAAACTTTCAAATAAGTTTCCTGAAAAATCTTGTTTCTTTTTAGATATGGCGTTGTTGAAAGGAGTGAGCGATATGTTAACCGGAGACAACCCACCCAGCGTCAAGAGTACAGGGTGGCACAACTTGTAGTGGAGTCATGCTTGGTGATC
The DNA here is from genome assembly GCA_907164885.2 of Dolomedes plantarius. NCBI lineage: Eukaryota > Metazoa > Arthropoda > Arachnida > Araneae > Dolomedidae > Dolomedes > Dolomedes plantarius. Next base: position 60,114,408 of record OU015494.1, on the reverse strand, counting down.
CCCTCGCGTGGCCTTCCTAACTGGCAAATAAGTTACCTGCAATGCTGTAGGGATTGAGTAGGTTGTCGCAGTGTAGGCGACAGTGTTTGAAAGTTAAACAGGTGCAAAGTTGGGCACAAAGAATAGGAGGAGAAGATATATTCCAAACAGCGGATAAATGGTGTACAGATGCAGTTTACGATCTGCTTATGTCAGAAAGAGAGACGAGAATTGACACGTGAAAAGGGGAACAGTCGAAAATTGATGGCAAGGAGCGGCGGCCAGCTGCAGTTAATGATCTGGACAGGCAGAAATAGGAAACGAAGGGGTCCGAAATTTGATGTTAGTGAAGGATGAGTTAAGACTTTACGAGCTTCAATGCGTTAGGAGATCGGTAGGGGGTCGGAATAGAAGATGTGAATGTATGGGCGTGAGAATTCTCCAGAAGGGTGCAACGACTGACGCCCCCTTCAATTTTCAGTGGAGGAGGTAGTATTATAAAAAAAGAGTTGGAGCCAATAAAGAGTATCCATATTTACCCATTGGTCAGGAGGTGGCTACCAATGGAAAGCCTAGAATGAAGTGGGGGAGTTAAGTAAAAGATAGAGATGGCAGAGAAAAATAAGGAGAGAGATATAGAGTTGAAAAGCAGTGAGCAGATGAAGTTTAGAATCCACTGCGGAGTCAAGAAAGACGGAAAGGGCCGCAGACGAATAAAGAAGATAGAGGTGTAAGCCCTCACGTGCCAATGAATGGTATGCCTGCCGATTGAAGGATCACTTGAGCCGAAAGCCTTCCGCGCCGACCCAAACTCAATGCGCCCGCCTAATGACCCCAGGAGCGAAGTCGATCTGACGACCAGCCGATAGCTTAGCCCTAGAAGGAGATACCTGTCCAGGAGACCAGAACTCTCCCATGCCGCACCCCTTCGTCGAGCGAGCGCCCGCTACCAAGAGGTTGTAAAGTCCCGGAGCCCCGTATGCACAGATGATTGCCAGCCACCATCGCCCAGTGTGTAAAGTCCTTGTGCTACAGATGACCGCCGCCAGCCCCCTATCGTCCCTCACGATTCTCCCCAGCCGTGCAAGTATCAGGTACGGGATTTTGTATTTTTGGTGATCTTGTGCCGATGCTCAGTTAGATTAGGAGGATGATAGTAGCCGCGATTAATATTGCATGTTGTCATAGATATATGTCACCGAATATTTGTGGTTTTGTATAATAATAATTAGAATATGAAATTAAGTGGTAAAAGTATAAGTGATGTGAGGTATATATATGTATTGTATTAACATGATAAAAGAGTAATGATAGGAAGTCAATAATGAGTAATGTGAACTGTATAAATAGTGTGTTGATAGTTAATAAATTGATTTGTGATCATACACATGACTAATCATTAATCCCTTGTGCCAAACAATGTACTAACCACTACCCTTGTGCTTCAAGCATTGTACTAAACACAATTAAATACTTCACCATAATAATCATATTTCATAATCATAAAATACTTATTAAATAAAAATCCCCATCACATAGGCCTGTTTCTAGTATTCCTCTTATACACACGCAAAGGGTTGTTGGATTTTATTATCATGTTTTATTTGTCGTCCCCTTAATAAATATTTCAAAGATGATTATAAAACTTAAGATTAAAATTTCTCTTTCCATTTTGCTCTAATAATTTACACGGACCAAGTATGCTGATAAAAGTTTTATTAGAGAACATATTTATAGAATACAGCATTACATTTATGTCATCCATAATTATTGTAAAGGCAAAAATCTTAAATTTGGGAGCAATGATGAAGTCCTTTTTTAGATTATACAAGTTATTTAAAGTTATTTACTTATTTCTTACGAGGGAATATTTTTACTAATATTTTAAAGTAAAAGGGAAAAAATCTTTTGGATTTGCCAAAAGGAATTTTTTCCTTGAAGAAAAGAAAATCCAGCGAGAGGTTTAAAAAAATTAGAGCATTAAGTTACTAGCTTCTGCGGTGTGTTCGGTACATGTAAGATTAGTAGGACATTCTGTGTTTGTTTCTGATGCCAAATTAGGTTGTAAATATAGCTTATTTAATGATGTTACTTTAAACATATAAATAAACGATTGAAAATATGTAAGAGACTCAATAATTGTTAGTTTACTTGACAAGGTGATTTCTACTCCTCGAGAACATTGATACTACTCTTCAAAGTGGCTTACAATAGGCTACTTTTATGACATGAACTCTTCTCCAATGATTTTATATTGATCTTTAAAGATTTTCAGTCATTTGAATTATGGGGGTGATTGTTTTCTTCTTAAACACCGAGGCTGTTTCTAGTGACATGACATTAAATATTAAATATTAAATATTAAATGTAAAATTTAAAAGATTATTTCTTAAAAAACGTAATGATATTTTTTCTCAGTTTTCAGGAAATACCAGTTCTACGGAAACTCATTTAGAAATTCTAATTTGTGAAATATTGTTAAAAATTTTCAGAGAAGTAAAATTTTTTAAATGTCAATAAAGTTTTAATAGAATTTTAGTTTTTAAGCGCAACTACATACAAAAGTAAAAAATTAATAAGTTTAAGTAAAATATCAACTACTTGGTGTTTTAAGTTACATTAGCATATTTTAAAACTATATGTTAAAAATCAATCTTTATTCTTCAAAACATACACAGACACACACACGCATTTATATATATATATATATATATATATATATATATATATATATATATATATATATATATATTTATATATATATATATATATATATATATATATGTATATATATATGACAGGCGTTGTCTTTGCCTGCTATAAAATATCGTTTGCAGTTTTCTTGTTTTACAGTCCATGGCATCGAGGGAAGGCATACACTCAAAAAGTACTCAGCATCGTTAAATTAAGTAGAGTTTATTCAGTTCAATGTCATATAAACCACCTCTCCAAATCTGCGCGTTTCAGCGCTCGCCATTCTCAAATTGTGGACCCAGCTGACATGCGTCCACTAGCAACGATTAAATCCCGCGTTCTGACCAAAATTCGCGGGCATCTCCGCGCGCCAACTCTCCCTGCACATGCGCAGAGACCAAACCAGACATCTTTCAAGGATAAATGTAAATGTTTCCTCCTCGACCGTAGAACCCACAGGTGCGCCAAGTTTACATAATGAAAAGGGGAATTTCCCTTTCCCAATTCGCGTATTGAAATACGAACAATTAGAGGCGAATTACGCCACGAATATAATTTAATTCCCAAGCCCCCTTTAAATTTAGAATAATCATTCTTTTCCCACTAAATCCTTGACAACTTCCCACCCCCCGTCCCCCTGAAGGCGGGCACACAAAGAGTAGTCAATTCCATGTGGCAACACCTCAGAAGAGCAAAATCATCAAATCAGCCAACTGGAAAACATGCTGAGTAGGGACGTCTCCCCACACAACATAGATCCCAGTGAACCCCATTATTAAAATCAAATGCCCCCGTAACAACCCCTGGATAATCTCTTTCTGTTCTGTAAGACTTGGAGCAGTGGTTTTAAAAATACACAGTTAACAATTATTCACAAATTACATTAAAAATATTCTTGAGTTGTACAGTATATTATTTTATATTGCTAATGACTTGAAACAAAATAGGAAGATATTACAACACTATCTCAAAATATATCATTATAAAAATAAAAATATCACTTAAAAGTTACTACATTATACCTCCACAACCATAATTACTATCTATCACATGGATAAAACATCACCTGAAATTATCACTTTAAGTCTCCTTCAGGAACTTTTTTTTAAATTTTATTTTTTTATTAAATGAATTTAACAGAATAATTGCAAGCCATTAACGTGGACTGTCAGTAAGCATTTTGTAATAAGTCCAGGCTTAATCATGTCTTACTATTTTCTTGAGTGGTTTATTGTTTGACAGTCCTGTAAGCTGTCCACTCACCTTCTAGTTTACAACAGTTCCAGTTTACATTTCTATAAATATTGAGTTTATTTGCACAGATTATGGTAATATGAAAATTGACGTATGAAAAGAACAATTAATTATGAAAGACAAAAAGAAAACTTTGGACGACCGTTTTGCTTGGAGGCCTCCTGGAATCATTTGTCCCTGTAAGACTCAAAGACAAAAACATATTAGTGGTTGAAAAAGAATATAAACATTTTATCTTTTTTCCCATGGGAATTTTCTCATTTACCTCTATTTACTGAATATCACAAAAATTTTTACATCAATTCAGCTATAACTTATTTTTCATTTAGAGCTCTTTTACACCTTCGACTTACATATGAAATTCAAACATATGAAATTACACATGAAATTCAAAATACTCTACATATTATTTATACTTCACAATTTTTCCATAACACAAAAACTCTGAATCAAATTTATCACAATTCAAAGTTATCAAACATTTTATAATTTACACTTCATTCACCTTAATATTTCACAATGATAGATTCATTATGTAAAACAATTCACTTCTGGTACTGGTGTACCACTCCTTCATCTGTGTACATTCTGTTTAATTCAAGGTGTATGTTTTTGTTTGTGTGTGTTTGTGTAGTTGAGTGAACAAGTGCTTAGTTGGGTCAGAGGAGAGCAGGTTCAACAATTTCCCACCGTCTTAACCACAACTGACAACTCTAAACAAAATTTAGAGTGAAAAATTGGTGCGTATAGTGCACGACACTAAAACTCTAGGTTGGGCAAATATCACACACAGTTCAGCTTTAAGACAATTCAAAATATTATAAACTAGTGATAAACATTTCAACATACTCAGATTTTGTAGATTTAGAAAAAGTTCTTTCAACAGTTATTTAAATTTTAACTCATATCATACAATCGTTAAAGTCAAATAAGAATCAATACAAATCATATTATAGCTTTTCCTTAATTTCAGAAATACATTTTAATTTTCATAGTTTTATTGTTAACATTCAAAATTCACAATTTTTAAATTTTATTTGCAATTAGTACAAAACTTTCCTTATTTTCCCCCCTCCCCCCAAGAAATGCTGCAGGAACTCAAATTTATTTTAATTTAAACTCATTTTGTGGATGAAAATGTCTTAATCTTGTTGAATGTACAATGTCGGTGGCTTTTCCAGTATATTGATTTGGTCTGTTAATTTCAAAATTTACATTAGATAGTTGATTTAAAATTGTGTAGGGGCCTGAATAAGGTGGATCTAGTTTTCTTGAATTTGGGTATTTAAATTCTTCGTACATCACTAAGTCGCCAATTTTAAAATTTGACTAAACAAAATGTTTATCATATCTTTGTTTATTAATTTTATGGTGTTGAATAGTTCTTTGCACTGCAATTTTCCTAGCTTCCTCAACAGGTGGGTAATTTAATGAAGTTGTATTGGGTAAAGGTGAATCATATGGTAGTATTCCAAATAAAAGGTAGTTTGGGGAAAAACCAGTCACAGAATGGGGTTGATTATTGTATTCAGAAGTTACTTGTTCTAAAATTTTTGTCCAGGGAATTTTTTTCGAAGAAGAATTTACTTTACATCTTAATTTTGCTACTATTGTTTGATTACATCTTTCATTCTTGCCGTTTGTCTGAGGTCTATGCGAACTGGTCAATAATTGTCGTACATTGTGATGCTTTAAAAATTTCTTAAATCTGGAAGAAGTGAATGCAGCATTTCTGTCACTGAGTATTTGTTTTGGAACCTTAATATTGAAAACTTGTCTCAAGCAGTTTGTGTAAGTTTCACTGGTTACACTCTTTGAAGGGAATGTCCATATGTACCTGGTTGCATGATCAATTACAAGATGAAGATATTTTTTTGTTGAATTGTAATAATTGAAACCCCCAACAGTATCAACTGAAATTAAGTCAAATGGTTCATTCGCCACAGGCACTTGCTCCATCAGTCCAAATTTTTTCTGAGTTGATTTTTTATTCTTTTGACAGGTTTCACAACAACGAACAAAATTTGCTATGTCTACAATTATGTCTTGTCAATAGTAAATTGGGGAAATTAACTTTAACATCTTTTTTACACCTGGGTGACCGAACTTTTCATGAGCTGAATTTATTAACTTTACTCTTAGTGATGGCGGAAGTACAATTTTGACTAAGTTTTTCTTTTTTATAGTTAAGAATTCATTATATTTTTTATACTTAATGTTATTTATATTATCATCCCACTGTCTTTTAATTATTTCATCTGTGCTTAGGAAATAACAATATTGATTAACAAAATGACTTACAGGGTTTCTGGATAACATATCAGCCTCATGATTGCATTTTCCCTTAATGTACACTATATCATAATCATACATTGATCATTTTAATGACCATCTAAATAGCCTGCCAGTTAAATTCTTTACATTTTTTAGCCATTGCTGTGTCTTTGTCATGTATTGCAATATGCCAATATCCCGAAGTTAAGTCAAGTGTTGAAAAGTATCTTGCATGTGTTAGTTGGTCTAAGATGTCATCTATTCTTGGAATAGGTTCTGAATCAAATTTTGTGATTGAATTTAATTTACGATAATCTAAGCATAAACGAGTTTTTCCTTCTCCTCTCTTTTTTACTAAACACACTGGTGATGCAAATGGTGAATGGGATGGTTTAATAAATCCTGCTTTTAACAACTCATTTATTTGTTTTTGTATTTCTAAATTTTTAGTTTGTGAGGAACGATAAGGTCTAAGAGCTATTGGAAGTTCTGAAGTTAAGTGAACTCTTTGAGGTTCTAATTTTATTTTTCTTACATCATATTTATTTTTTGAAAAGATATGTTCGAAAGTTTCTAAAATGTTTTCTAATCGGGGCCAGTCCTCGGGTATTTGCTCTGGTGTCACAAAGTCCAAAGCCTCACCGGGCTCTTTAAACAGAGTATTCAATGTATCATCGGGGATACCTGATGTCTCTTTTAAATTTTGAACATTACAATCAGTACTTGTTATTTTGTTTGAATTCTCATAATTTACATTTGATTTTCTCATTCTTTGGTTATTGTCAAAATTCAGGTTTTCATAGTCATTTGGAAAAACATTATTCACATTATTTTTCACATAATTTTTGTAATCAGTCCCTTTGTAGTGCTCAGGAGAGTGATCATATCTTAAATAGTTTCTCTTAACAAATTTTCTACCTTTATCATACCCTCTATTACTATTCACAGTCCAATGATTAAAATATTTTCTATTTTCATATACATTTTTGTTTACATTTCTAAAATTACACATATTGTTATTTTTATAACACCTTTTACCATTATACATATTATCACAATAATTTCCAATTTTTTTCTTTGAACATTCAATGCATATATTTATTTATTTATTTATCTTAATTTATGCATACTCTATATACAGCCCACTCTCGATATTTAAAGGTTCAAATTTTTCTTAATTGATTAAACGTTAGTCATCTATAACTAAATTAGAACTGTACTTATTACTCTTTTACTGCATTGAAATCGCTAACATTATAAAATACAGTACTGTACTGATTGTAACTTTATTTTATAAAAGAGGACAATTTTTCTAATTTTTAATCACTATACTATATCATATTCCATATCATGGAAGTATTACAATGCCTATCTTTTCATTTTGTGTGAGAACGTGTGTATGTTGATCTACATAACTGGTATCAAAATTTAAATTTATAAAATATTCTAAAATGGTACAGTGTACTGTGATGATTTTTTATGGGAGGCATTAAGCTTAAATTTTATATTACTCATTGTCCTAGAGCAGTGATTTCCAACCGGCGTGTCGCGGCTAAGATATATTAGTAAATCCCACTTAAAATAAATATTAAGTTGATATCAAAGACTTGTGCCCTAAGCATCAATATAAGGCCTCAAATTAATAAAAAACTCCTTGTTATTGATTTCCATTGTAGTCCTCTAGTGTAGTATTATTTGGAATTGTAAACTTTATTATTATATTATATCTTGGTGTCTGTTACTTTTACCTTTCAATAAATATCTAAAATCAGCAATGGGATATGGTTAATTTGAACTTAAATTTGACATATTCCTGATATATAATCCGCTTTCATTCAATGTTTAAAATATTAAAATAACTAATATTCTAACAAGGGGCCCTATAATATATTAGTAGACCCCACTTAAAATGAATATTAAGTTGATATCAAAGCCTTGTGCCCTAAGCATCAATATAGGATCTCGAATTAATAAAACAAAACTGCTTGTTATTGATTTCCATTGTAGTCCTCTAGTGTAGTATTATATTGAATTGCAAACTTTATTAATATATTATATTCTGGTGTTTGTTACTTTTACCTGTCAATAACTATATAAAATCTGCAATGGTGTATATATTTATTTGAACTTAAATTAGACATATACCTGATATATAATCGGCCTTTATTCAATGTTTAAAACATTAAAATAACTAATATTCTAAAAACGGGGCTTAAAATATATTAGAAGAGCCAACTTAAAATAAATATTAAGTTGATATTAAAAACTTGTGCCCTAAGCATCAATATAAGGTCTCGAATTAATGAAACAAAACTCATTGTTATTGATTTCCATTGTGCTCCTCTAGTGTAGTATAATATTGAATTGAAAACTTTATTAATATATTATATTCTGGTGTTTGTTACTTTTACCTTTCAATAAATATATAAAATCAGCAATTGTACATGGTTAATTTGAACTTGAATTTGACATGTTCCTGATATATAATCCGCTTTCTTTCAATGTTAAAAATATTAAAATAACTAATATTCTAAGAAGGGTGTCCGAAGTTTCTTATCAAATTCTTAAGGGTTTCAGAAATGGAAAAAGGTTGGGAGTCCCTGTCCTAGAGACATTTCATGATTATCTGATTTCGTGGGAGTTGAAGACCGCTTAACCTCCTCCCCTAGAATTTAGATAGCTGAATTTGTATATATATATATATTTAGAAAAATATGTAATAAAACTTCCTGTGCAATAAATCTAGACCATCTGCGTTAGTCTTTTGAGTAATACATGTGGAAGTACGCACCAGCAAAGAGAAATATTTTTATTCACAATTGTAGATTCAGATACATACAAACACGCAAAAGCAATTTTCCTTCATCAGCGCTCCACATCATTCGCTCTGTACGCAAAGATAAAAAAAATCTTCCACAGCCAAAATATCTTTGTCATTAGTTTTTGTGTTTTGTTACTTAGTTTTATCTCTTTATCGACCCCCGTCGCAAACTACTGGAGAAAAATCAAAATAAACACTGCTTTAAGAGAAGTTTTGAGCCTGCATAGTAAATAGGCTAAATGAGAATCTAAAATGCAGAATAAACACTTGCATAAATTAGATAATTCAGTGGTAAGAAATATCTTTAAGGATTTTTATTAAATCTAAAGCATACTTTTCAAAAATGTTTAAATATTGTCTGCCTTTCAAGCTTATTTTAAGTAGAAAACTCTAAAACATATTGCACAGGAAAAGTATACTTAAAACATATTCAAAATTTATAATGTTAAGTAGTAGTTACTTTTAACTGAGGTTTTGTCTTCACATTTTGACAAGAAGATCCCAGGAAATTCAGAAAATAGAATGCAGTTGCATAAAGGAAATTGCTACTCTTTTAAATATCCATAACTATTTCTTTCTCAATTAAATCTCTACAAATAAGTATTCTCTTTTTAATTTATATAACAGGGGTTTATATGTATATACAGTGGAATCTCGATCTATCGTTTTTCAAGGGACTGACCGAACCGAACGATCAATGCGGGAAAACAATAGAACCGGGAACATAACAAAGCAATATGATCTTCGGGACTGGGTGAAATAAACGACACATATGGGAAAACGATGATTCGGAAAACGATAGATCGAGATTCCACTGTATATATATATATATATATATATATATATATATATATATATATATATATATATATAAATTAGCAGAGGCACTTGTTGTGTAGACACTAGCCTATAATTCACCGCAGTTTGCTGGCCATTTTTTTATGGGGGCACCAAATAAGCGGACCAGCATCACCCCCTATGAAGGGACGACACAAACGGAGGTAATTCGATCCGACCGTAAGCCAGCGCGTTTACTACAGGGGTACCACTAGCCCATATATATATATATATATATATATCCGTGTGTGTGTGTGTGTGTGTGTGGAAGGAAGAGGAGTGGAGTCTCTGAAGAGAAGTTTTGAGCCTGCATAGTAAATAGGCTAAATGAGAATCTAAAATGCAGAATAAACACTTGCATACTTTAGATAATTCAGTGGTAAGAAATATCTTTAAGGATTTTTATTAAATCTAAAGAATACTTTTCAAAAATGTTTAAATATTGTCTGTCTTTCAAGCTTATTTTTAGTATTGTATTGCCGTCTTACTTATGTGAACCATTCCATTACCACAAGTAAGCCATCCACTTCGCCCTGCACTTATATGAGGTGAACTCAAGTTGGAATTGCGGCTTAGGTAGGGATATATTGGTACTCATAGCGGATGATGTTGCTTCACATATATGGTGCTCCCATAATGAAGATACCAACAAATTTGCGGTGTGGAATGGGCGAATGTCGATCACCATCTACCAAGTTAGAATAAAAAATACCACACATAAACTATCACTACATATCTTTCAATTTATGAAAGAACTAAGCTCAAGTAACAATCAATACTGGATCTCGAGCTTGCAGGACAGATTTGCTAATTGTTATAACTCCCTTCAGTATCGGAATGATCTCCCGTGATTGATCTCATGCATTTTCGATTTCTTCCTGGTAGCACATCTTGATCATTAATTTGGTTAGAAAAATTATGATATTTCTGTTTTTGGCCAAATGTTTAATTTAATACGGTTTTAAATGAAAGCATTGAGAACAAGTGTTATAATAACTGAATTGTGAATATGTGTAGTATTCAGCGAATATTTTTGATAACTGATTATCCGTAGGGATTTCACGCTTTTGAATGTACTGACAATAAAATTGGATTATTTGAAAACGACTCGACATACTTACTATTCAGTATATCAGGAGAGTGTAAATGATTTGTATACAGAGTCTGAAATTTGGTTTGAATCAAAGATTTTTGGAGACAAATTTTGTTAAATTTTTATGCATGAGAGCTAATTTAGTTTTTATCCTAGCAATTTGTATAAAATTTCTAAAGTTATTCTTTTGTGCTGCGTGAATCATTTGAAAAATGGATTACCATTCGCTGATAATTGAGATATATGTGCTTGTAGTCTAAAAACTTGAATATGATAGATTATCATAGGAGAAAAATTTATTTCTACCCTAAACAAAATTCTGTACATTTATGTGGTTTATTAAGAAAAATATTTTAGTCATAGTACAATCAATCGATTAAGTTGGAGGTATTTCCAACGCAAATGAAGTACAACTTATCAATAAAAACGTATTTTGTAAGATATATATGGACTTCGTCATTTTGAATGAAATAATATCTTAAAAAGCTTATCCATACATATTTTATATATCCCAAAGATAAAATTGAAATGCAACTTATTACATATGAGGGGCTTAATTTTTCCGAGGAATATCTGGACTAGAAACTATTAACAGGGAAAGCATTTTGCATTTATATAACCTTGTGCTAAATTCTATTGCTAAAATAAATTTTTAGATCTGCTAATGTTATGAAAAGGAACTTCTAGAGAATAGACCAATAAGATAAACATGGAAAAATTATAAAAGGATCGTGATTACTGAAAACCAACCAAAAGTTTTTGAGGCAGAAGAAAGGAAACCTAGCAATCTTTCTCTGTGCTCTGGTCCTATGCGGGTCAGTAATCCCTTTAAGCTGTTTGAAATAGCTTTTAAACTAAATGACTAATTTGGCCCGACTCCAATAGTGTTTGTTGCTTTCGACTCAAATGCATTTTCCTCATATGGAAGGAGCTTATTTGTCTGAATGCTTTACAGCTTTGTGCCTTTATCTGTGTATACTACTGCTATTAACACATTTAACTGAATTAAGTGAAATGCATTTTTGGCCTTCTAAAAATAAATGGACTATATATTCCTGCTCTCAAATTTTATTAATTTCGTTCCGAATGCAAACTAAGAATAAATCATCCACCTAAAATGGTAGCAGAGTCTTATTTTTGAAATATTTACGTATTAAGAAAATAGTTAGAATGTCACACAATTAAAATGTCAACAAAAAAATTTCAGACTTCAAGGGGTAATTTTGCATAATATATTACACTATAATTCTGTTAAAGTGTTCAAGATTTAAAATTTCTTTTTTAGCGAAACCAGCATTACACAAACTTAAAATCTTGGATAAAGTTTCAAATGTGTTTTAAAATAGTTCTAGAGATTTAGAGAAAACCCGACCAGACAGAAAAATTCTTCAGTGGAAGGAATATCACTCTTTTAGGGTATTTCCCAAACAAAATAAACATGTGCTCAGGAAAATCGGTTACAATAGCTACATAGACAATAGCCAGACGAAAAACGCTAGATATTCATTTTAATTCTTAGGACTGAGTTTCAAAACATCTCTTGATTTTGTAGGAATTTAATTTGAAAACAGAAGGAAGATTTTTGAAATAAGATTTTAAGGTCGATTAATTTCCTTTTTTAACACTTCAAAAATGTCTTTTCAATAAAGAACAAAACTTGAAAACGTGTGATTTCTGAAGTTATATTAAATTTTATAAAAAATTCATTTAAATAAAGGTTCCGTTTCCGAACATAATATTTAAATAAATCTTTTCGTTTACTAGTTAACAAGATAGATAGATAGATAGATAGATAGATAGATATAGATATATATGAATTTTTAACATGAGTAAAGGGTTAGACATCGATGTCATTAAACAGTTTATTATTTCTAAGTTTTTTTATGTGAGCTCGAATCTTAGTAAATATATACCTGTTATGGGATAAAAGAGTCAAACACTGAGATAAATGACCGAATCAAAGTTTAATCGAGTAAGTGAGTGCATTAGCAATAGGATTGATTCTAAATTTAGTGCTAAACAGTTTGTAACTCCCCAGAGAAACAATTTATTATTATTATTATTTTAAAACAATATCTTATGGCTTTCCTTTCCTGATTGATTACCAGGCTTTAGTAGAACTAGGGACAGTTCACTGAATAATGAAACATATTTTCAGGTGCTATGGATTACATAGTTGTTAGATAGTAAGTGAATATGCATTTCTAAAAAGGTGATAAAAATTATTTTTATGACCCAGTGACTTTTTCTTGATGCAAATATTATACCTTGAAAAGAATCTGATAAACCTTTGAAAACACAGTGAAAATATCTTGGTGATTGGCAAAACTGTTATTTTTTATAGAGGAATTCAGTATGTATTTAGAATTCGCCTTGCACATATAATAATTAAATACACTCAAGAGCCAAAACATTATGACCACCTGTCAATAACGAGTTGGCCCACCTTTGGCGCGCAACACAGCTTCAACCCGCCTTGGCATGGATGCCAAAAGTCCTTGGTAGGTGGCCGGAGACAGATTGTACCAGATGTTTAAGCAACGGTCACGCAAATCCTAGATATTGCGAATTGGTGATCTTTGAACTCTGAGCTGCCGTCCCATGACATCCCAAATGTGTTCTATCGGATTGAGATCCGGTGAGTTAGGCGGCCTGGACATTAACTGGAATTCAGCATCATGTTCCTGGAACCACTCCAACACAATTTTAGCCTTGTGACACGGGGCGTTGTCCTGTTGGAACATCCCATTTCCAGCTGGAAAAACAGAGGCCATGTAAGGGTGCAACTGGTCCGCAATGATGTTCAGATACCCTGTAGCATTCATGGTCTGCTCTACCACAACCTCGGGTCCCAGAGACGCCCAAGAGAACGTCCCCCAAAGCATAATACCGCCACCACCGGCCTGTGTATGACCTACTGTACATTGAGGGAGCAACAGTTCGCCTGGAAGACGGCGTATCCTGACACGGCCACCGGCGTGATGAATGACAAACCGTGATTCATCTGACCAGGCAACTCTCTCCGACTGATCCATGGACCAGTCGCGATGTTCCCGGACCCAGCGCAGTCGCAGTTGGCGATGACGCTTGGTCAGCAAAGGCACACGAGTGGGATGTTTGCTGCGTAGCCCCATATCCAACAGTGTCCGCTGAACAGTGTGCTGCGATACTATTCTACTTGGCCCTGCATTGTATTGGGCTGTCAGCTGAGCCACTGTCTGGCTCCGGTTTTGCTTCACCATGCTAGACAGTCTCGGACGACCTTTTTCTTTGATAGCGTGTGGACGTCCAACACCATGTCGTCTACTGCTGGTTTCACCGTCATTCATCTACTTTGCATAAGTACTAACAACTGTAGGTCGCGAACAACCCACGAGTCGTGCAGTTTCGGAAATACTTGTTCCCAGCCTTCGAGCCATTACAATCTGCCCTCTATCAAAGTCGCTTAGATCCGCAGCCTTTCCCATCACACACAGAAGTAAGTGAAAGAATGATTCTCCAGACTCTCCAGCAACAGTTAAATACCACTTCCACCTGATCACGTGCCTTCCACGTCATCCAGGCGAATTCATTGCAAAATGTAGGGGTGGTCATAATGTTTTGGCTCTTGAGTGTATAATGACTCGTGTAGGTTTGTAAAACAAATGCTCGAGCGGCTGACATTATCCAAGCCAACCGGAATAGAGTATTTATCTTCATAATATTTTAGGTCATAAGAACAGTGGTTTTACATTAAAAAAGTAGAGTTTTTCAAAAAGATTTATCTATATATTTAAGTTGCGAAGCCGAATTTTTGGGTAGTCCGTGAGAGACAACTACTGTATCCATTTACTTCATTTTAGTCTTAAACGAAAGGTTGTAATCTTTAGATTTGCCGAATTTGGTTTTTGTAACTTACTAGCGATAATTTGCAATTAAAAATTGATTTCTGCGCATGATCAATGGCATGTTTCAATCTGGCTTTAGAAACTCACTGTTTCTGTGCATGCTCAGTGACATGCTTTAATGATAAACACGTTTATTCCGAGGAGTATCTCTAGATCTCTCTCTGCCATTTTTATTTTTATGATAATTATGTTTGTGAAATATAAGATTAAACCCAATTGAAATTGTTTATTTCGCGTTGTTTAATTAATTTGCAATAAAAAAAATTTTGCTTTTGCGCATGTTCAGTGACATTTTAAAATCTGGCTTTAGATACCCCCTAAGCACGAGGCCGCTTAAACCCATTAATTTGTTTCTGCACATTATTATTATTTTCAACATTCTCAATGATGTGTTGAGTAAAATTTGTGTATTAGTACATTCATTTACTATCTAGCAGTCATGTTTTGACGGGCACCAACTAGTATTTTATTAAATTATAAAGTTAGCTGAAATGCTTTGCTAATCAAAAATTACTTACCAGATATATAGAGATATAATTTAAAAAATCCCCTCTTTATGGATAATCAGCTTACTGTTTCATTTATAATTCACTGTGTGTGGCTATTTCTTGTTAAAGACAAGGAATTAATAGATACATTTAATTGCATTGTGGTAATATTGTCATATTTACAATCGTTCTCGAGCAACGGCGTGGCCGAACGGCTAAAGCACTGGGCTCCAATTCAGAGGGTCGTCGGTCGAACCTCGAGACGGACTGTCGAAAGTATTTCCTGTTCTTTTTAGTTAATTTATGTTCGCTTTCTCGAAGCTTCGGGAAAGTACCAAATATGTCAATTCTCTTAATTTAAATAATTCTAGAAAGTTATATAGTGTACCGGGTGGCCATAATTAAACTGACAGTGCTCACAGTGTTCTGTAGCGCGATCTATTTGCGAGAATGACGCCACATTTTGTAGGAAGATTAAACAAGACGGGGGACGAAGGATTCCGCGAAAAAATAAATTAGTTCCAAAAGTCACCACTAGGGGAATATTTGGCGCTGTGTAATAGAAAATAGAGTGTTAACAAATGCAAATCAATACGGAAATTACCTTTTATTTTGCATTCAAATGAGGTTCAATGTGGCTGCCGTTGTTGTGGACCACATATTGCATTCTGTGCACAGTATGCACAACAGCAGAAAGTAACATGTCTCCAGGAATCTCCCGTACAGTCCGTGATATGTTATCCTTCAACGTAGCCAGGTCCTGGACCACTCCTTGATAGACCTTGGACTTAAGGTAACCCCATAGCCAGAAGTCGCATGGGGTAAGATCAGGCGACCGAGGTGGCCATCAAGTTGGAAAGTAGCGGCTAATGAATCTTTCTGTTGTGAATTTCTGCCGTAGCAGCTGTTGCACCAGTAGAGCAACGTGTGGAGGGGCTTCATCTTGCATGAAAATGATTTCCCCTAGGCATTGTCTTTGCTGAAGTGCCGGAATGACAAAGCTGTTCAACATGTGGCGATATTTCTCTCCGGTAACAGAAGAGGTTTCAGGTCCTGTCGGGGTAATGTTCTCATAGAAGAATGGACCTACGATAAATTCCGCAGTGAACCCACACCAAACAGTTACCTTTGGTGAATGTAAGGGAATTTCTGTGACTGCATGTGGTGATTTGTCATCCCAAATTCGGCAGTTCTGGGTATTCACAGTTCCATGCAGGTAAAAGTGGGCCTCGTCTCCCCATAAGATTTTCCACGGCCAAGCATCATCCACCTCCATTCTGGCAAGAAAGGTGAGAGCAAAAGTCAATCGCTTATCACGGTCGGGGTACAGTAACTCCTGTACACGGCTGATCTTGTACGGATAGAAGTTGATAATCTTTCGTAAGATTTTCCATACCGTACTGTAAGGCATATCAATATTCCGAGCTAATCCACGAGCGCTAGAGGTGGCAGCAATATTGTCTGGTCCTCTTTCGACAATCGCCGTGGCAACTGCTTCGATTGTATCCTGTGGTACAGGTTTTCGTCCTCTGCCTGACTGAACCTTCAGAGAACCTGTTTTCTTAAACGTCGCAACCATTGCTTTTAGCCCATTAACTGACACAGGACCGTTACCTTTACGCATTTTTTTGTGCGTTCTAAAAGCACGAAGAGCGGCTGACGCGTTGCACTGGTTGAGGTAAAAGAATTTGACCAGTAACGCACACTCGACTAAAGAAGGAGACATTGCACATAAACTTTCAATCCGATTGATTCGAAACGTAACACATTGCCTTTTAAAACCCAAGCAGCTGGCACTGTGCCAATGGATGTAACGTGAAATTTGAATAAAGAACTTCTTCTGCTCAGCGTACGTGATATTGCAGATCACGAGACTTTATCGGTGTTTATGTAGATTTTACGCTTTTTTAAAAGTGTTGCCATATTGCACTTGAACTAAATAAGAAAATGTGCATCATAAAAGGTAATTTTATTCCGTATTAATTTGCATTTGTTAACACTCTATTTTCTATTACACAGCGCCAAATATTCCCCTAGCGGTGACTTTTGGAACTAATTTATTTTTTCGCGGAATCCTTCGTCCCCCGTCTTGTTTAATCTTCCTACAAAATGTGGCGTCATTCTCGCAAATAGATCGCGCTACAGAACACTGTGAGCACTGTCAGTTTAATTATGGCCACCCGGTATAAAATGGCTTCCCTCAAGTTGATGAGAAGTCAGTTACGTTCCAGCTGGGTGCATGTTAACTCGCTTGCTGTGAATAAAAGTCTCGTTTATCTAAATTGTTCTCTCTGTGTTAATCCCTCGATCCGTCTACGTGACATTCTGGTGGAGGCCCCAGGTAATCCATTCAACCTGGAAACAGAAGAAATTCGACAAAGTCGTAGACTTCTAAATCTCCCTCCTGAATACGGACTTTACGCTGAAGACTCAGGGAAACGGCCAAGAAAAATGCCTGAAGACACAGAATCCAAGCCACCAACTGTCCTGCTTACCTCAGCACTAATAAAGGAGCCTAGAAAACCAACAATCTTTAATGGCGATCCCGGACAAGATCTAACTAAATGGTTAAAAGAATATCTAAGAGTGTCAAAGTTTAACCAATGGGATGATACTCTATCTCTTGCCAAGTCTACTTTTTCCTAGATGGGACTGCCAAGTAATGGTTTGAAAATAATGAGGACATTTTTATCTCGTGGAATGTCTTTGAGGCAGAGCTGAAAAAAACTGTTGGTGATAATCAGCTGTACATACGACGAGCAAATGACCAGTTAAAATGTAGAGCTCAGAGGGCTGGCGAACCAACACAATCTTATATTCAAGATGTGTTGGGACTCTGTAATCAAGCAGACCCGAACATGACGGAGGAAGACAAAGTGTCCCACCTGCTGAAAGGAATAGCTGAAGATATGTACCAGTCATTACTAACAAAAGAAATAAAAACAACAGCTGATTTCATTAAATGGTGTCAGTACATCGAATGCAGAAATGCAGCAAAAGAGAATTGGGCGTCAGAAGTTCACTCGTCTGCCTAATGTCGTCCCAATCACCCCCGTCGACGAAGAACAAGATTTGATGTCCTTAATTCATAAAATCGTCCGTGAAGAAATTCAACGATACATTGCACCTCAAATAGAAGAGCCACAGGCCGGTCTCCAAGCTATTGAAGCCATTGTGAGAGGGGAGGTAGAAAAAACTTTAGCTCCTCTATCTGAGGAAAGATTTGAAAGGACCACCCCAGCTTCCGTACCATACCATCCACGGATAATCGTCCGGTCTGCTTCCATTGTGGTCGTCCAGGACATGTCGTGCGCTACTGCCGTGACCGAAAATCCCTACTCGACGCTACTCGCAGATACTATAGACCTGATGCTCCCTCCTATTCCAGCTACAACCATGACGCCGAAGAAACCAGCCGAGCAGCAGAAAGAACCCCATCACCAAGTCCCGTTCGCGGACGATCGCCGACCCGTCGTTATAGATCGCCATCTCCATATCGAAGATCCAGTCAGTCGCCCGGCCACCAAGATAAGGAAAACTAGGCCATGCGACCTTCCTTGGAGGTGAGGCCGTCCCCCTGAAAATCCTCCCGTCGCTACTATGCAAGAAAACTTTCTTGACGTTATCATTGACGAACAACCTATGCGAGCACTCGTGGATTCTGGAGCTTCTTTTTCGGTAATCTCAGAGAGATACCGGCGTCACCTGAAAAAAAAACTATGTTTAGGACGTTACAGAACTTGGTTCTCAAAGTAGCCGATGGTAACTATGTAAGCACGGTAGGGACCTGTGTTCTTCTTATTACAATTGTAAACCTTACACAGACTTTTGAGTTCACCGTTATTCACAGATGTAGCCATGAAGTCATTCTTGGTTGGGATTTCTTGAAAGCGTCCCAAGCCATTATAGACTGTGGACAAAGGAAGTTCATATTTGATAAGATACTCCCTGAATAACAGCCTCAAAAGAAATGGGGCGTATAGGCTGTAGAAGATTGTTTGATCCCGGCACACTCTACAGCAAAGATACAAGTATTCACTCCCTCCGTAGCCGATGAGGATGTTGATGTTATCATAGTAGGTAATACAGAGGATGTTCACACATTTTTAGACGATGTATATTGTATTCACAAAACTAAATTACATAAAGTTCTTGTGTTTTAAATGTTCTATTTGACATCCCTTATTCTGAACTATCTTTCGACACCGCAACTTCCTGGATAATAATGCCTTTTGAAGAGTCAGAAGAGGTATTCTATCCCATTCCTCCTGAAGAGCTTTCCAGAGACCTGTAAGGGTTTTGGGACGACGTTTGGATAATGCAGATTTTAAAAGTCCGAAAGCACAAAAATCCATAGGTGATACATCGGGAGATTTAGTAGGGATATCAGTGAAGGGTATGGCCTTGATACCAGTATTTTGTTCCATTTTTTAAGGAAATTTTCAGTGGATTTTCATGTGTGACTGCTAGCTTTGTCCTGATGGAGTCTCACAGATTGATGGCACTGTGGGTAAAGCGATGGTATTTCATTCAGAAAAATTGGCAATAAAATATGTTCGTGATAGTATTTGGAGTTAATCTTGACATTTTTTTCCACTCTCTATATTTTTAACTTGCCATTATAAGAAAAACCAGCAACAATCATGAATCCCTTAGAAAACTTTCTTTCGATTCTTTGAACCATGTACTTAAATTTTTTTCTCCCCTTTTATAATAATAAATGGCTCTTTTTTTGTTGCAATCATTTAAATACACCCATGATTCATCTATTGTGACAATTGTTTTCCATTTTTCTTTGGATAAGTGTTTCTCATATATAATTCTGCAGCGTGTCCTGTGTTCAGCGATATGATTTGGAAGAAGACGATGCACATTGCGTTTTTTCGCTTTCTTAAGATTTAAATCAACGTTTATCATTTTGTTTACAGTGGACACCGAGCATTTTAATGATTTTGCAACTGTCCTTTGACTAGGGGGTTTTTCTTTTAACATTAAACAACGTACCTTTGCAATAGTCGAAGATGTCCGTTTTTTCCTTGGATACTTGTTTGGAATTTTTGTCCCACTTGAGGCTCCAATTTGACGTTTTTTTCCTTTCTTGTTGACGATATTATCTATCGACGCTTTATATATCACAAAACCATGACTCTCACATTGTTTTTGGATAACGGAGTATGCATATTTCTCTTCGGAAAGAGCATAAATGTAGCCTTCGAACCACTCCTTTGTTAAAAACGCCATTTTGAATAAAAACAAAACTTTCAAGCCGCCGGCGATAATTTTGACTTTTAAAAACATAGTACAATTGCAATTATATCTGTTGCAGAAACGATTTTTTATTACCGCTTACCAAAATCGTCTAAAAAATGTGCGAGCAGCTTCTGTAAGTGTATGTTAATGAGTCAGGAAGTTGTCATGCCATCCTCGATCATCAACATCTAAAATAAAAAGGGTGAATTATGGATCGCTAATTCACTGAATAAAGCCCGACGCATTCTAAAAGGTATGTGTATAGGCAAAGCCGAGTCGATTAATCCTACCTGCATCAGTGCCCTATCTGAGATAGCCAAAGATACAGCGAAAGAAAGTACAAGGTTAATGGATTACAGCAAGATGATAGCGCCGAATCTTAGCGATGAGCAGAGGACTAGTCTATTGGAACTTTTAAGGAAGTTTTCAGTTACTTTCAATGAAAACTCTGAAGTTGATCGACGCAAAATTCATGTCAAACACAAAATTAATACCGCAGATCACCCTCCTATTAGCCAGAGACCCTACAGAATATCACCTGCCGAACGCCGTATAATCCATGACGAAGTCGAAAAGATGCTACGAAAGGGTGTATTTCAGCGATCTGATAGCCCGTGGTTCTCTCTTGTCGTTCTCGTGCGCAAGAAAGATGGTAGCTTGCGCTTCTATGTAGACTATCGACGTTTAAACAAGGTCACAAAGAAAGACGTTTATCCCTTACCTCGAATCGACGACACGTTGGATTGCTTGAAAGGAGCGAAGTTTTTCTCTTCCATGCATCTCTATTCGGGATATTGGCAGATAGATGTAGACGAAGGAGATCGGGAAAAAACGGCATTTGTCACCAGTGAAGGCTTATATGAGTTCTAGGTCATGCCGTTTGGACTTTGTAATGCTCCAGCAACTTTTAAGAGAACAATGGACAATTTACTGCGTCACGTTAAGTGGCAAATGTGCTTGTGTTATTTAGACGATATTGTGGTGTTCTCTCAAATTTTTTCGGGCCACCTTAAAAGGCTCACCTGTGTCCTTAAATGCATTCAGGAAGCTGGCCTAATTCTGAATCCTAAGAAATGTCTGTTTGGTGCAAGGGAAATCAAGTTCTTGGGCCATCTAGTATCCGGTGAAGGCGTAAAACCCGATCCAGATAAAATAATAGCAGTTTGTGGTAGAGTTACATTGGGTGGGTCGTGATTGGGTATAGTGGTAGGCAATGATACCATTACTCTGAATTCTAAACAATACATTAATTTATTAACACAATACAAATATTAGTACAAATTCAATTATATTATTGTTAATTATGAAACTCATTATATCAAGGTATTATTTGACTGCACTATTTCATTTATTTAAATTAATTTCATTTCAGTCCGCACTATATATATATTATTCCTTAACTCCCGCCTATATTATAAGACTCGGGGATTTATCGACGTTTTGGCAATAGGTAATGAAAGGTTACCTCCATTTTTGCAGACTGCAGAAGGGGAACATTGGCTGGCATATTCATGTGCATCGATTGGGATATCTTTCTTCAGGATTCACTTTCGCTGGTGTACGCGGTTATCAGAATCGCTACCTGTCGTGGGAATAGGCGGACTTTAATGGCTGGATCAGTTCTCCATCTTTTGCTTGTGGGGGTCAGGCACTCTGTCTTGGTTCCGTATCTCAACTACTATCATCTCATCGGTAGCTTGCAGGGGTCAGGCAATCTATCTTGGCTCCGACGCTCCTTAGAGCTTCCCAAAAGAGCGTCCATGACGTCAGAAGTTTTCTCGGACTGGGCTCCTACTACAGACGCTTTATCAAAGGCTTCTGCTATCGAGCCCAGCCTCTCCAGATTTTACTAAAAGGTGATTCTAAATTTATGTGGACCTCTACACAGGAAGAAGCTTTCAACAACTTAAAGTCAGCGCTCATTTCTGAACCAATACTAGGTTTATTTGATGAAACAGCTCCCACTGAATTACACACTGACGCTAGTGGATATGGCATTGGTGCTGTGTTGGTCCAACAGCAACAGAACGAGGAAAAAGTCATAGCCTATGTATCTAGAACTCTGTCAAAAGCCGAACGAAATTATTCAACAACCGAAAGAGAGTGCCTTGCAGTCGTATGGGCCATTATGAAGTTCCGCCCTTATTTGTTTGGAAAACCATTCACAATTGTGACAGACCATCACGCGTTGTGTTGGTTAGCTAATTTAAAAGTTCCTTCCGGGAAATTGGCAAGATGGGCTCTAAGACTCCCAGAATACGATATTTCTATGGTATACAAAAGTGGAAAAAGACACAATGATGCCGATAGCCTTTCCAGAAAACCCATTGATGATCATGCCACTTCAGTAGATATCAGTGCCATTGGCCCCGGCATTGATTTAGCACGTGAGCAACGTAAGGATTCTGTGCTTTCTGAATACTTTGAGTCCGAGTCTTCCACGAAGCCACAAAAGTCTGGCAAAGTAGATAATCGACGGGATCCTGTGCAAGAAAAATTTTGATCCTTCGGGAAAGAGATGGTTACCAGTTATTCCTAAGCATTTGTGGCTGGATATTCTTCGACATTTGCATGACGAACCAACTGCCAGCCACTTGGGATTTGTGAAGACGTATGATAGAATACGTAAGAGATTTTATTGGCCTAGGCTTTATCGAAGCGTACGCCACTATGTAATGCACTGTAAAGAATGTCAACGAAGAAAATTCGTTCCTCAAATACCGCCTGGTCGTCTAATTCCTATACCTCCCGCAGAGGTACATTTACAGCGGGTGGGTATAGATTTATTAGGAGGATTTCCAAAATCTAAGGCTGGTAACAAATGGATCATCGTATGTACCGATTATTTGACTCGTTACGCCATAACAAAAGCTCTGCCAACCACTGAAGCACCCGAAGTTGCAAAATTCACTGTAGAAGAAATCATTTTGAAGCATGGGGCGCCACGGACTATCATCACCAATAGAGTACAAGTCTTCCAGTCGAAGCTAATTTCCGAAATTAACAGAACCTGCAATGTTGTCCACCGAATGACGACCTCATACCATCCACAAACAAATTTTCTGACTGAGCGACTTAACAAAACTTTAGCCGATATGTTGTCTATGTATGTGGACATAGAACAGAAAACTTGGACACAATACTACCATTTGTCACGCTTGCGTACAATACCGCTCGACAAGATACCACTGGATTCGCACCTTTCTGCTTAGTGTATGGTCGAGAAGCCGAAACAACACTGGATACTATATTCCCGTATAGCCCTGATGGAACAGTGTCGGTTGCCTCGATCGAGTAATCACCCAAGCAGAAGAATCAAGGCAGCTAGCTCGAGTACGGACACTGGAAGCTCAAGAAAAAGATTGTCGGATCTATGACGCAAAGCACCGAATAGTAAAATATTTGCCTGGAACCCTCGTATGGATTTTTACTCCCATTCGTAAAGTAGGTCTATCAGAAAAGCTCCTCAAAAGGTATTTCGGTCCATATCAAGTATTAAGGCAGCTATTCGACGTTACCTATGAAGTTCAAGATTTTGATCCTATGTCAAAAAGACGAAAAACACGAGATGTGGTGCATGTGGTACGCATGAAACCCTACTATGATCCGAATGCGCAAGAAACAGCCTTACAGGAAGATCCAACTACTCTTCAGGAGGAACCAGGGAATGCTGATAATAAGCATGATGATGTTAACCAGAAAGAGGAATATTCGGGTCCAGTAACGCGTTCCAGAAACAAAAATAAGAAGTCATCTAACAGCGAGACGCTGTTCTTTTAAAGGTGGGATAATGTCATATTTACAATCGTTCTCGAGCAACGGCGTGACCGAACGGCTAAAGCACTGGGATCTAATTCAGAAGGTCGTCGGTTCGAACCTCGAGACGGACTATCAAAAATATTTCCTGTTCTTTTTAGTTAATTTATGTTCGCTTTCTCGAAGCTTCGGGAAAGTACCAAATATGTTAATTCTCTTAATTTAAATAATTCTAGAAAGTTCTTTAGTGTATAAAAAGGCTTCCCTCAAGTTGATGGGAAGTCAGATAGGTTCCAGCTGGGTGCATGTTAACTCACTTGCTGTGAATAAAAGTATCGTTTATTTAAATTGTGCTCTCTGTGTTAATCCGTCGATCCGTCTACGTGACAATATGAATATATGCAATTATAACATATATTTGCCCGTACTAACCAGTATATATTTCATAATTATGTATTAAACTACATGAATTAAATTGTATGAAATTCAATTATATCTTGTATCTCTAAATGAGTACATGAAATGTGTATTTAGAGATACAAGAGAAGTTAATAAACCGTTAGGGGTACAAACATAGAACTTTGAAAGGGTAAAAATGACTACAGATTTTTTTGTGTTCCTTAAATTAAAATTTGAGTTAAGGTATAAAGGGGGAAAATGAAGCTGCTGATATAAAACTGAACTCTATTTTCTCGAAAAATATTTTAATTAAATTTTTAATACTAGCAGGTTGTTCAGCAAACTCCATTCTCGGTAGGTTTCGTTTCATTAGCGAGTACATACGGTAATAGAAATGGAGAGCAATTAAAATTTCAATTACTCATGCCTGTGTCAGAGTCATCAACGATGTGGTCCTGAACGTAGCCGAGAGTTATCTCATAAATAAAATGATACGAAATTGACACAATTACGATGACATAATGCTTAGTAGGGGAGAAGTCGTTGGTAACATCTGTTGCAATCTGGAAGTGTCAGAAACTGAAAACCAATGTGTGAATTCTGCGATAAGAATGCGATCCTCTTTTAGGAATTACGCATTGAGTACAAATTTAATGTTAAAATTTCGTAAATAAAACCCTGCGTAAAAATTTCTATCAAACCTTTACACGTTATTAAGAATAAATACATAGAATGATAAGAAATTTAGTTCTTTTAATCCTTCATTACGTTTATACATTGTATGATCAAACCCTGATTAATGCAGTGGCAATGAGGTGAACTGAAAGGATTATCAAACATGCATTATATATTTTGCATGCTTGAAAAATGTCCATTGGATGTAGAATTCTTTAAAGTGGTGTTCTTTAGTCCCTGACTCTCGCTTTATGAAATAAGGAAAAAAACGTGTAATACACATGTACACATAATCCTTCATTACGTTCATATCACTTAATCCTTCATTACGTTTGTACACTGTATGATCAAATCCTAATTAATGCAGTGGCAATGAGGTGAACTACAAGGAGTATCAAACATGCCTTATAGATTTTGTATGCTTGAAAAATCTTCTAAGTAAAAAATGTCCTTTGGTTGTAGAATTCTTGAAAGGGGTGTTTTTATCTTTAGTCTCTGACTCTCTCTTTATGAAATAAGAAAAAATAAACATGTAATATACATGTACACATAAATGCTTTGATTATAAACAATACTTAAATTTCTATTTTTAATTAGTAAAAAGAATGCTTACAGTCTTGTTATTTGGTGGTATTAACAGAAAATTGCTAAAATTTTCTAGTTATAAATTATATGGAAGGATATTTGTATGCCATAAAGGTTTTCCAATGTAACAAGAAATTGTCCGTAGTCTAAAATTCAACGCTAATGTTTTCAAACCTGAAATAATAGTATATCTAAATAATTTTATTTCGACGAAATATGCATTGAATAGATAAGTGGGACAAAACCCAATTTTTTTCACGATAGCGTCATTACTTATTTTTCTTTAGACATAATTTTTATATGTGACGAGGAATCATTAACAATATGCTTGCTGGTGGTAAAAATAAATAATTTTGGAAGTTTCTATTACGGAAACATTAAATATGCCTTATAAAATGCAAGAGAAATTATTCACGTCCCTTTGCCTTTTCAAAGAGTGGTAGTCTTATTTAAGATGTAGCATTAATCAAAAAGGGCAACTTTTATTATTTTTTCTCTATTCCGTTGGAATTATTTTAAACCCAGATATTACATGGGATTGTGCAGATTTTTTCTAAATGTATCATTCATGGTCCATGTATTTTAGATTATGATATAATTTAATAAACCCACAAATGTATACATTCTTTACAATTCAATGGAAAAGTTATTTGTCTGATAAAAGATTATCTCTACCAAACTGCATCCATATTTTCAGTCTCAAAGATAATAATTTTTAATTGTTATAGTGAATGAATAAAAATTTATTATATATTTAAAAAATATGAAAATATATTAATTCCTGATCAAAGTATAATAAATAAAATTATAGTTGCAGAAGTTTAACACAGTGTTTTAATAAAAAGTACTAAAAGGCGGAAAGGCTAAAGACAGTAACGATATAAACTTCTTATCGCGTACTTCAAAGATAAGATACTTCAAAGGTGCTTCGCAAAGATATTTGTTTCGAAAGATGTCATGACCATAATTATTGACTCATTTAGGTCTTACCTAGAAAAGTCATTTACATATGACGTTACTGTTGCAGAGATCAAGAATTGAACCATATAGTGTCTGAGGATTTTTGATGCTGATTTGTTCAGATATTGATTTATACTTTAAAACATAGCAGTTTATAAACTAAGAAAATGGTTAAGAAATTTAATGGCTGTTTGGGGCAAAGAGAAAATACTATAGCCTATCAGTAATAATTCATTTTAAAAAATTCTTTTAGAATTGGCAAGAAAATTTGTAAGAAACTAAAGTTTTTTATTATATTGCTTGCTCTTTCATAATAAAAATTCAATTAGTTATAAACAGGAATAAAATATGGTGATGCTAGACTGTACTATGATGATTTCCTAAATCCTGTTGCCTTCAAACGCTAAAACACTTAACATTTACTAAGCATAATTACATTAAAATAATCTAAATTTCATGATTCTCGTACACTCTGCCTCTCTTTAAACATTAGAAATTAATTCCATGCCTAATTCCCCGCGAATGGACTGTAGCCTCACAATTTCCTGCATTGAATCATATTCGATCGTCTTCAAGCAGAGCGGTATTTAAAAATGAATGTACCTTAATTTGAAACACAATCTTGTTCTGAAAACATGATTGCAATTTAGAAACCTTTAGATAGGTAGTTTATTCATTAGAGAGAGAAATTCTACCGTTGCTTGTTTCCTCATTGGATATCCTTTCATTTCCCTGTTCATTATTAGGTCTAATCATTTGTTTCGCTGTCGCATAACTCTAATGGATCTCCTTCGAAAGCCTTGAACAGCTAATCTCGCTTTCACCTATATTTACATTCACTCTCGTATAAGGACTTAGCTTTTATTCCAACCAACCAAATGTAAACATGAAGTCCAAGTATAATCATACATTTAAAATACAGTATGTTATAGTCTAACTAGTCCATAGAAATTAAAACAATTTATAAATGAATATGTACTGAATATTGGCATCTAGCATATAAGATAAAATATTAAAAAATTTTTTGGAGAAAGTGTATAAAAACTTTCTGCCAGCTTCTGCGACCGAATCTGTATGGTCACATTTTGAGGTGAAATCTTTATATGTTGAGCTATCTCCGTGGGAGGAAGCCCATTTTCCATTCACCTTCATCACATTATTACCCCATTATTCTCTTGGCCATAGCTTAGCAGACTCTATATATATCCTTATATAAAAATATCTGCAAATATGGCAGCATTTATATACATAAATATCTTTATCTATACCTGCATTGATATCTATACACCTCTTTGTACACATACGTACACACACACACACACACACACACACATATATATATATACTATATGGACAATAGTATTTGGACACTGCATGTTTTTCAGAAAACGTCCATCAGACTGGAAGAGTGAATACCGAGACTAATCACTCCAAAAAACAGTTTTTCCTTCTTCAATGGTCCAGGAACGACAGGCGGCACACTAGGCCAAACTGCGCCGCTCATTAACAGATGTAATCAATGTCTTTTATGCAGCTGTTAGAGCATGATAACAGATCATGTTCAGCTTTCTGCCTATAATTTTATCACTAACGGAGCTCCCAGATGCATTTCCAACATCTATAGCGTTCGCCGGTGCAGGAGAAATGCACGACTTATTGACATGGTGTACTAAGTCTCTTCTGTCAGATCTGCCAGTTTATGCTGTCGTCCAGGATGTTTTTTTTGCTGTTGTTACTCCGTCTTTCTTTCATCGCTTGAAAAAATATGCTACACTCGATTATGGGATATCCAGTTTGGATGCAATAGCTCGCACTGAAAGATGACACAAATGACAAACTATGATGAGCCCGTGCTGGAACATGGTAAGATGAGGTCCACGGGGCATAGCTCCACTAGAGCGAATGAATAGTTAATGGAAAATAAGCTATTTTTTATTTTATGCATGCCCTTCCCAGTATACCGTTCTGCGAACCTAGTATTTTCATATTTGCTGATATTTTGCATTATCCAAATACTTTTGTAAGAAACCGATTTCTTAAGAAACCGATCCAAAGAAATTTGTCTTTTGCTTTTCTGAAGAATTGCCCAAAAGTGTGACATCACTTTGCCGTTTGGAATATTAACTGCTCTGTTGGTCACAGATTTATTAGGGTCATGCTATTCAATAAATGCGCTTCACTTCACTTGCTGCGAAATTCTTTTATCGTGGGAATGGAAACTTTCTCTGTCTCTCTTTGATAAATGCTTTTCCTGGATATCGTTCACCTGTTGGACAACTTGCATTGGACAACAATGCAGCTCAACAAGTTCTTTTGTGGTGTGTTCTTCACTGTGTTCCTTTACCAGCTCCTCAATATCTTCACAGTCGAACTCCAAGCTCATACTTTTGCCCATGGACACTATCTCATCCACAACTTTGACTTCCGCCTCTTCGTTTTCAAAGTCCTCGAAGTCTTTCTCTGGTACACAAGTTGTCCAAAGTTTCTTCCAGGCAGACTGCAAGGTACGATAAGAGGCCTCCATCCAGGCCTTACCAATAACGTTGATGCAGTTGAGAATATCAAAGTGTTCCTTCTAAAAATCTCTAACGGTCAAATAGGTGTCATTTGTGACTTGAAAAAAACCTTGAAAAAAGTGCCATGGCATACACTTTTTTAAAATTAGAAATAACCTGCTACTACATAGACTGAAGCAATGGAGTTGTTTTGGGTGGTTGATATTAATGAAGTTATATTTCATGTTCAGATCTTTTTGGAAATTTGGAGGATGAGCATGAGCGTTAGCCATGACTAGAACAAACTTCAAGGGCAAACCATTCTCCCCAAGATACTTCTTGACATCTGGTGCGAAAGCCTCATTAATCCACGCCATGAAATTGACTCTTGTTACTCAGGCTTTAGCATTTGCTTTCTCCATTACAGGCAGTTTAGCCATTAGCACATTATTTTTATGAATGAATGAGGATTTTCAAAGTGGTAAACTAAATGTGACTTGATATTACAATCACCACATGCATTGGTGTCATAGGGACATGCCAGTAGTGTCACGGCCAGGGGCAGGAGCATTGAAAAGTACAGGACAAAGTAAAATAATTGTTAAATGCAAGAAAGAAAGCCAGCAATAGACCGAAACGAAATTTAGAGATTGTGTTTGTAGCAAGAAATAGAAGATAAAAGTTGAAGAGAGTGAGTTGCAAGAAGAGAATAAAAGAAAATTTATGATGGCTATAAAACAGCCCACCCTGCTTGAAGCCGAAGCATGGGAAAAAGGTTAAATTTGAGGGAGAATTTATAAATACCGCCCTCGATGCGCATTGGTAAAAAGGGGATTGAGAAGAGGCAGCCACGGACCAATGGCGATGGCATGATAATTATATGACCAATGGAAATTATAAGAGGCGGAGACATTAATAAGAAAATAATATGAAATGAGAAATAGTGTGAAGGCAGATATAACCTAAGAAGTCAGAGTCAGTCAGAAGTTTGTGGAGATATAGAAGTGTTGTCAAGGCTCATATACCTATGAGGAGGGAAGTTTGGAGATACAAGTTGTCGAGCGCCCAGTGTCCCGTGCCGAGGGTCTGCAAGGAGTGACGGAGTTAGAGAACCGATGATGACAGTGCCCAAGTGTCCCGTGTAGATTGCTTGCCATGAATGACGGAGCCGTATACCAGACAAGAAAGTGCCCTAGTTCCGTGCGAGGATAGATACAACGAAGTTCGACATTACGAGTGCCAGCTGCCCATGGTGATTCAACAGTCATCTTCCGAGGTACCGACTTTGCGTTTCCTTTTTATATTGCTATCATCGCTTCTCAGTGTGTAGCCATAATAATTAATATAGAGCGCGATGAGTATAGTGTTTGAATATAAGATGTTGAGGAATTGACCGATAATTCGTGCAAACAATTTAATATGATGTAATGCTTATATATATGAATTAATTTAGTAGGAATGAAGTTGAAAGTAATATGTGTAGATGCAGTACGAAATATTGTCATAATAATTGAATGAGTTTAATATATGTGTCGAAAGAATTAAGTTAGTAGTAAAGAATTGTGAATAATGTGTAAATGCCGGAGGAAATATTTTGTAACTTGTAGCGTATTATTTATGTGTTAATAATCAATAAATTGATTTGTCAATATAAACCAGAGTTATTTCCATTATTTGGGAATCACAATCAATCAATGTACTAGCCACATTCTTTAAGCAATGAATTTAAAATCATAATCACATCATTAATAAATATAATTAATTTAATATCTAATAACCACCCCAATTAATAAATTTAATTCAACATTCACTGCTACAATTGGCACACAATAAAAGTGTAAGTCTGTCCTTTAAAGGCCTGCGCCCAGGAAATGCTTTTTCCTCTTTGGTGATGTTGGTTCTTCTTGGCATTTTTTCCAAAAAAATCCTGTTTCATCACGGTTAAACACTTAAATAATATAAAAAACTTCAATGATATTTGCGATTTTAAGAATATTTTTAATAATATGAATATAAAAGACTTCACATGCATTATTTCTATAATATACTTGCACTTAAACCTTTACTATAAAACCACTGAGTTTAATGAAATTGAGTTACCCACCTCACTTATACAATACAAGATAATATAGTGTATA
This sequence comes from Dolomedes plantarius, assembly GCA_907164885.2. Lineage (NCBI taxonomy): Eukaryota > Metazoa > Arthropoda > Arachnida > Araneae > Dolomedidae > Dolomedes > Dolomedes plantarius. The sequence goes on along the minus strand of OU015494.1, from coordinate 60,082,823 downwards.
AACTAATATTCTGGTCCATCTATATTTCCATCAGTATGAAAATAAATATCTATAAAATGATGCCTATATCTTTAGAATCAAAAATGACATAATCATAATTATAATCCTTCAATTCTCCATCAACTTAGACTTCTATCAAAATAATTTACAATGAATAAAATATAAAAATAATGCACAAATTAATTTTCTAGAGTCAAATATATCTATAAATAAAAACCATGCAATAATATAATAAAGGCATGATAAAAGGATAGATTACCACTTGAAAATCAGTAAATTTCAATACTATACTTCATGCCTACATAATAGTATATTTAGAAATACCATAATTAATAAATTGATCAGGTTAAACAAATTATACCTCTTAAATAATAAAAAAATATATTTAAAACAGGAATCTAAGACTCCAATCAAATTCCTAACCTAACAGTCTAATAGAACTTCTCATAAATTGCTTTAAATTTTCATAAGTTGTCGTAACTTTCTCCACTATACAAAGTTAATAGCTTAATTATTTATTCTAATTTAACAGTAATTTTCTACAGAATAAAAAAGTTAATAATATATATATATATATATATATATATATATATATATATATATATATATATATATATATATATATATATATATATATATATATATGATCAATTATAGTTTTAAGTTTATTGTACGTATATTACTATCTTAATTTCATTAATCTGTACTCCGTTTTTTATTATTATTAATTTATAACCATCATTATTCGTTTACTTTTTAATGCTTAGTATTTCCATACCTATTTACATTTTATTTTTTTTCAAGCAGTTTTCACATAGCCTTACATTAAATACAATATAACAATTAGCTACTGTAATACTCTTCTCCCTTTCTATCAGTTATGTTTCTATTAAGTTGTAATTATCTAGATGACTTCCTACATTGTTTTAATATTTAGGACGCCAAGAGTGACAACAATTGTGTCTTTTACTCTTAGGCAGGCCGCACACTGAGGAAACTGGTTTTGTGAAAGACTTTCATGATACGAGAATCTCAAGTATTACGAAACGTTTCATTTGAAAACATAGAGTAGCGCTCACAGAGTTTCATGTAATTATAGCTGCACAATCATCATTTCTTGAAACTTGTGATTATGGTTTTAAGCAAATACAGTTTTGTGTGCCCAAGGTAGCCTAGTGGTTGTGGAATGGACTTCATACTGGCATTACTAAGTTAAAATCCTCACAAACGCAATTAAATACCTTCTTGTCTAGACCAATTATGGGTACGTTAAATCTGTAGACTTTAAAGTCCTTCTATGAGATCAGTGGGTGAGAGAAGTTATGAGCCCCCTATGTCTATCCGGTGGGTTCTCGTTCTAAATTGTTGTGGCACCTTACTAAATTGGACTGCGACAATTGTGTGCCTTTAAAACCTCGAACCGCACCCCTCATCCTGTAACCTATATGGACCTGGTCTGCAATGATCCGGCCAGCGGGAATAAGCCACAACAATAAGTAGTATTGTGTAATCTCTTGCTGCTGCACGTTCGCAGACCAGTGCTCCCTCAAATATTTTGCTGCTAACTCAGATCTTGTATAATTCCTTAATTAACAACACTTCCCTCAATACTTGTCTTCAAATTGCTTAAAAATGTATAAAGAATACCCAGTTTACAACAGTCAACTAGAAGGAGATAGAATTTTTTCTGGGTTTGCACTTAATTCTTTGGTTACCACATAACTCCTGTGTGTTCTGTTGCTTATAAGTGGATGAACCCAGTACTTTCATTACCTTCTTTTATTTCCCAGCCACCACAAAGCATGAATGCATCCTAGTTTTTGGTGATATCGTAGGAACCTTAGTGCTTTTATCTCCCCATGTTTCCCTTTTGGTAAAGGATTTCTATTCAAACATTTATTTTAAAAAATTTTTAATTGACGCAGGATCTAGCTACAATGATATTACTTTTAATATTTTTTAAGAAATTCTGTGAAACTGTATCGTCGTCATACCGTGGCCACTGACGACGATATGTGAGTGCATGTTATATAGTTTAACTGTTACTTACCTCCAGTATTAAGTTTATTGACAAATGATTGCATTATAAATACATACATACATACATACATACATACATACATACATATATATATATATATATATATATATATATATATATATATTTTTTTTTTTTTTTTACCTATGGCTTTATTTGGAAAATTAATCCATATTTACAGGCAACACAAACAGCAAAGAACTAAGCATTGAACAGATGCATAAAGTACAACAGTGAACAAAGTCAGATAAAAGGTGTTAAAAGTTCATAGAAAGTTCATCATATCTCTAGCGTCCCAGTATAATTTGGTAAAGTTCTCACTTTTTTGGTCTTCCGGATCAAGTCCTGGGCATGTAAGTAAATGATCTGCATTCATATTGCCAGCCCTGCACACCTGGCATTCACTTTTGGTTAGGATGCCAATTCGGTTTAAATGTTCTGCTAGACAGTCGTGGCCTGTTTTTAGTCTGAAATGTGCCACTGCTTCTGTACGGGATTTATGACTATAGTCTTTCCAGCTGTCCTGGATCTCTTCCCAATGTTTCCCTTTAGATAGCAAGTTCTGCTCTGTCTTAAGTTTTAAAGAGATTTTGTTGTAGATGTTTTTCTTTATTGAGCCTGTAGAGATTGGATGAGTTATCTGTTGTTCTAGAGTTCCCTTCTTTACTAACGAGTCGACTCTTTCGTTACCTTCAATGCCAACGTGCGATGTGATCCATTGAAACACTATCACTTTATTATTGCTTTCAAGGAGATTAATATTTTGTTTTATTTGGGAGATACCAGGCAATTCAGTGCGACGATTCGTCGTAACAGCCTGTATTGCAGCCAGTGAGTCCACAAAAATTACAGCTTTAGTAAATAGGTTGGTATTCAATATGAGGCTGTTCATTGCCAATAAAATTGCTTGGATTTCAGGATCAAAGCTAGACTTGTCCCCTCCACCAGAAGCAGAATGAGAAAATAGTTTGCTATATACCCTGGCACCAGTCTTATCTTTAAGCCTGGAACCATCTGTGTAAATTTTTGTCCATTCAGACTCGGGGTATTTTTCATCTAATACACACAATGAGGTGGTTCTTAAAATTGGTTCCAGAATTACTTTCTTGCCCGAGTTATCTATTTCCAGGTGATTTTCAATGTCCATAAAGTCTAGGGGGTTTACCAAGTTTGTATTCAAAACCGTACATTCTGTAACATCAAATTCATCCAATAATTTTAGACAACTCTCAATTGGGGACACCTATGTTAATATGCCCGTACCTCCATCATTAATCCAATTCGCCTCCTGTGAAGCTCTTAATCTAAAGAATGTTCCCAAAGATTGTCTCTTGATTTCCGTGGCGATAGGGAGATTGTTGGTATATTTCTGCATGGCCAAGATCGGAGTTGTTTTGACTGCTTCTGTAATGATTCGGAGAGCTTTATTTTGTACTCTCTCCAGGATATCCATCTTAGTTTTTGGTATAGAGAGCAGTACTTCGCATCCATATTTAATTAATGGTTTTATATAGGTGTTGTAAGTTTTGTTTAGGGTCTGTTGGTTACAACCCCATTTAGCTTCTGCGAGTCTTTTCATAATTGGAATTTTATCTCTACTTTTTCTTTCACGTATTTGATGTGGTCATTAAAATTTAGTTTGTCGTCAAAGATCACTCCAAAATATGTGGTGCTATTACTTTTGCTGAGAGTGACATTATCTATGTACAGGTTAAATTCTGCATTTACATGTCTCAAAGAGAAAAAATGATAGGCTGTTTTGGACTTATTAATAATCATGTTGTTGCCCAATGACCGTGTATTCAGTGTCCTCAGGGCTTCGTTCATTGTCTTTTCAAGAATTCCCTTTTGATCTTGATATTTTCTTGTGTTTTTAGTCTCTGTCCAGATGACTACGTCATCTGCAAACATGCTCACTTCAATATCTTTGAATTTCTTTAGCTTAGTCACCAAGTCATTTATATAAATATTAAAGAGATAGCAACTGCTAACTGCCCCTTGGAGCAGTCCTAATTTGCTTTGTTTGTATTTTGAGGCTTCCTCATTCCAGCAAGTTTGGATCCATCTTTGGGCTATGAATCTTTTGTACCAGTTGATCATGTTGCCTCCAATACCATGATCCCGGAGTTTGTCAATCAGCTTCCTTCTCCATATGGTGTCATATGCCCGCTGAAAGTCAACATATACTGCCAGGGAACTGTTATTTGAATTAAAGCCGGAAGAATTAATATATATATATATATAGAGAGAGAGAGAGAGAGACATGAGTGTATATATATATATATATACACTCAGTATATATACATGAGTGTATATATATATATATATATGTATATATACACTCATGGACATGAGTGTATATATACATATATATACACACTCATGATATATACACATACATATATATATACATACACTTAATTGATGGACATGAGTGTATATATATATATATATATATATACACTCATGTCCATCAATTAAGGATAATACCAGCTCCGGCAAATAAAGGTTCAGAAACAAGACAGCCGTGTCTTATTCATAAAGCCCATTTATTAAACAAAAGATAAAGAATAAAAAAGATGGTGTATGCATAATACCATTCATAAAAACTACGATTTTTGCTTCCTGGAGCAATTTTAAAAATATCTCCTTTACAAAAACTTAATATTACATGGTTGGTATGATGGTTAATACATTGTATGTCTCCCATGAGATGAAATACAGTCCGTACAACGCCTAGGCAGGCTGAGTATCAAATTATCGAGCTGATCTTGGGGAAGATTACTCCACTCAGCTAGCAATGCTCTCCCAAGTTCCGGTACACATGTAGGAGGTAGTTGACGGGCTGCAACTCGTCTGCCAAGCATTTCCCACACATGCTCTATCGGATTCAAGTCAGGTGAGAATGCTGGCCATTCCATACGGGTGATATCCTCAGATTGAAGGCATTCGTTTACGATGTTTGCTCGGTGAGGATGGGCGTTGCCATCCATAAACACAAATTCTGTGCTCATAGCACCCCTAAACAAACGCACATGTTGTTCCAGAATGATGTCCCGATAAATGCGGCCGTTCATGGTTCCGATTTGAACATGGAGATCTGCTCTCAATCATGCACCACCGTAACGGCGTCGTTCAATGATGTTGTCTTGGCGGTAACGGGTACCTGGCATTCTCTATATGAAAGTCCGACGTGAATCAGACTGCAAGCAAAACCTGGACTCGTCGGAAAACATCACACAAGGCCACTGTGACGATGCCAACATTGCATGTTTTCTACTCCAGGCTAATCGCTGCCGACAGTGAGTTGCCGTGAACGGAATACATCTGACAGGCTTCCGAGCATATAGACCAATCTGTACACGGTTTGCCTTGAAACTGTGGTACCCGTGGCTGCAGATAGCTGACGAGACAGGTTGGATGATGTGCTCCGTCTGCTTTTTTTGGCAGTTGATAAATACCGGTCTTCATTCGGCATTACAACTCGGGGGTGACCTGTACTGTAACGTCTACTGACATTTCCATCATCTTGGAATCGTTGCCAAAGGTAGTAAATGACACTTTGGGCAATTCCAAGTTCTTCGGATACTACCATCTGAGTACGTCCACATTCTAAGCGGCCGATAATTCTACCACGTAAAAATCATCCACATGCGTCCTCTGTGTTATAACTATTCGGTTATGGCACTGAGCGGCTTACAGAACGCTTGTGAACAATTTTACTTCTTTGCCACCATTCCTTACATACCCCTCTCTTACACTCTCGTTATTGTGACGAACTATCGGCGACATCTGGTGGTTTCCTGTAATTTGCATATTATTCTTGAAGATGTGTGTGATAATTCTACAGGAGAAAGTTTTACTTTAGACTTTGATTTCCGTGTGATTCTGAATTATCCTTAATTTATGGACATGAGTGTATATATATATATATATATATATATATATATATATATATATATATATATATATATATATATATATATATATATATATGTATGTATATATATACAGAGGCTGTTCGCACATTTTTTAGACGATTTTGGTAAGCGGTAATAAAAAATCGTTTGCTGCAAAAGAAATACTTGCAATTGTACGATGTTTTTAAAAGTCAAAATTATCGTCTGCGGCTTGACGGTTTTGTTTTTATTCAAAATATCGTTTTTAACAAAACAGTGGTTCGAAGGCTACATTTATGCTCTTTCCGAAAAGAAATATGCATACTCCGTTATCCAAAAACGATGTGAGAGTCATGGTTTTGTGATATCTAAAGCATCGATAGGTAATATCGTCAACAAGAAAGGAAAAAATTGGAGCGAAAAAAGGTCGAATTGGAGCCTCAAGTGGGACAAAAATTCCAAACAAGTATCCAAGGAAAAAACGAACATCTTCGACTATTGCAAAGGTACGTTGTTTAATGTTAAAAGAACCTCCCCCTAGTCAAAGGACAGTTACAAAATCATTAAAATGCTCGGTGTCCACTGTAAAAAAAATGATAAACGTTGATTTAAATCTTAAGAAAGCGAAAAAACGCAATGTGCATCGTCTTCTTCCAAATCATATCGCTGAACGCAGGACACGCTGCAGAATTCTATAAGAGAAACACTTATCCAAAGAAAAATGGACAACAATTGTCACAATAGACGAATCATGGGTGTATTTAAATGATTGCAACAAAAAAAGAGCCATTTATTTTTATAAAAGGGGAGAACAAAATTTAAGTACATGGTTCAAAGAATCGAAAGAAGGTTTTTCTAAGGGATTCATGATTGTTGCTGGTTTTTCTTATAATGGCAAGTTAAAAATAAAGAGAGTGGAAAAAATTTCAAGATTAACTCCAAATACTATCAGGAACATATTTTATCGCCAATTTTTCTGAATGAAATACCATCGCTTTACCCACAGTGCCATCAATCTATGAGACTCCATTAGGACAAAGCTAACAGTCACACATCAAAATCCACTGTAAATTTCCTAAAAGAAATGGAACAAAAAACTGGTATCAAGGCCATACCCTTCACTGATATCCCTACTAAATCTCCCGATGTATCACCTATGGATTTTTGTGCTTTCGGACTTTTAAAATCAGCATTATCCAAACGTCGTCCCAAAACTCTTACAGGACTCTGGAAAGGTGTTCAGGAGGAATGGGATAGAATACCTCTTCTGACACATCAAAAGGCATTATTATCTTGGAAATTGGTGTGTCGAAAGATAGTTCAGAATAAGGGATGTCAAATAGAACATTTAACACACAAGAATTTCATGCAATTTAGTTTTGTGAATACAATATACATCGTCTAAAAAATGTGTGAACAGCCTCTGTATATGTAAGGAAAAACATAAAACTAAAATATAGGGGGGCTTTTGTTAGGGAAAAAGGGGAATTTATAATCAAAAATTATTAACTCACGAAAGTTCGCCATAAAAGAAGAAGGGTTGTTAATAGCAAAAAATAGCAATAGGGGTCGGCACTAGACGGGTACTGTTCAGAAAAGAGATATTTTTTGGCAGGAGCAAGTTACATAAAGAGTTACATAAGAGAAATGTGGAGAACATTCCATGATGAATCAGCGGAAAAAGTGGGGGGATTTTAACAAAGAAAATCTAGTCAGTCGGCACAGAGATCTGATTGAGAGAAGACGTATGTCTTAATAGAGAACCTGGGTCGAGTGGTTTGCATAATGGTTTGCATAATTATGTTGGACCTCTGATAGTAATAATGAAAATAAACGAATTTAAGTGATCTCTGTCATCTCATCTAATTATTCGGTCCACGATTGTCTTTAATTAATAACGAAATGGATACGAAACATGACATATGGATACGAAACGTGTCATAAGCCGGAAGGAGTGTGCAGCCTACGTTGGTGAGATTTAAAAAAAAATTTCGGTAGCCGACGATCGTCAATTGCAACCACTCGTCTTTCCATCCAGAAAGTGTTTTTTTCTCGTGACTGCTTGATAACGTGAGCTCCGATATTGAAATTTCCTTCTTTTTTTTTCAAAAAATAAATATCTAAATGACTGTGGATCACACTTTGTATGAAACTTTTTCTTTCCATTGGTGAGACGTGGCAATTTGAAAAGTAACTGTGCTAAAAACAAACTGTTTGGGACTTCCGGGCATCAGATGACTGAATTTTGTCACAACTATAATTGGTGAGAAAAAAGATAATAATAATAAAAAAATTTTTTGCGTTCATTTAAATCAACAAGAAAAGAGAAACATGGATAATACGAAGGTTAAGGAGGAAGAAAATGACTATGGTGCAGCAGTAAACGATGATTATGAAAATAAAGATGAGAATAAATGTGAAACAGAAGCAAGTGACAGACACAAAAAAAAGAAGTTCTAACACTAAGAAAATGCAGTGGAAAAACAGCAGAGAAAGGAGAATTGCAAATGATAAGGTTAATGGTCCCGAAGTACGACAATCTGAAATTTAGAAATATTCTGCCTTGGATAAACCCCTTTGAGGAAAAATTTAATGCTTTGAATTTGGATGAAGATTGGAGGAGAGAAAATATTTTACATTATTTGGATGGCGAAATTCAGGACTTCATGATAGCTACGCAGTTGTATAAGAAGAGTTATACAGAAATCAAGAGAAATTTAAAATCAGTCTTTTCGCTCAGTAGACAAGAAATGGAGAGACAATACAGAAATGTCAGATTAACAGAGGATGGCGATCTACAAGAGTACTACAAAAAAAAGGTGGAACTTGGAACGTCATTGCAAAAACAAGAAATTTTAAATAATAGAAAGCCTAACAATGGACACGCCAACACAGATGAACACTCTACTCAGTATACAGCAAATAAAATCCATAAGTGAGTGGTTTGATTTAGCGAAGAAGATTTTTACGTCAAATAAAACTGAAGCCAGCAGATCAACAAACGACGAAAAGAAAAACATTGAAAATGCATCACAGCAGACAGCCGGATTCCAGCACTGGAGAGAATGAAACAACACCAGACCCCAGTCAAGACAATTTGAAAGTAATTACAGTGAAGACAACCAAGAAAGAAATTTTTTTCAGACCAAGAAGAGAAAACTTTGGAGGAAACTATGGACAGCGAAGGAGATATCATCAAGAGCAAAACAGAAGGAGTAAATATAACGAATCATCTAATTTTCACAGACCAAATGAAACCAGACAGGAGAGAAGGTGACTACTGATATCTGCAGAGATGAGTGACTATAAAATTTTATGTCTTTTGGACACGGGTTCTTCAGTGACGATAATATCAGAAAAAATCTGGAAAAATTTGACAAATTTAAAAGTTCTAGACCATCAAAAAATAATTTTAAACCAAACAGATATTCAAATCAATGTGAAAGATGTAATAACAACTAATGTCAGGATTGGAAAAATTCAAAAAGCAAAAAGCTTATATGTTGTGGGCACAGAATTACCATATTTATTATTAGGTCTTAATGAAATAAGAAAGTTTAAATTAGAAATTAATTTTAAAAATTTAAGGGTATATCAATGTAGAAATGAAATTGAATTATGTTGGATTATAAATTTAAAAGTCCTAACGCATTTCATATACACAATTTTGATAATTGTGGTGAAAAATGTAATGCTTATAATATGTGTAATGGTAAGAATTTAAGAAATTGTGATAATGTTGGTAAAACTTTTAAAAGTTATAACATTGTTAAAAATGGTCATTCACTTAAGCAGAAATTTGAAAATGAAAATGTTTGTTGTGATGATTCAAATGTAAACAGTGTTTTAAAAAATGATTGTGTGAAAAAAAAAAAGACTTAAGCCCTAATGTGAGAGAACCAAACTTGAAATATGAGGATATTGAAATTGAAAATAGAACTGTAAACAATAATATTGAGTTTAAGGAGGAATCAGGTATCCCCGATGGTACTCTGAATGCTCTTTATAAAATGTCCAGTGATTTTTTGGAAAGTTTGGCCCCAGAACAAATACCTGAGGACTGGTCAAAATTAGATTGCAGTTTAGGGAAATTTGATAAAGTATTTTCAAGAGATAAATATGATGTAGGAAAAATAAAATTAGAACCTCAAAGAGTCCCCTTAACTTCAGAACTTCCAATAGCTCTTAGACCTTATCGTGCCTCACAAACTGAAAATTTAGAAATACAAAAACAAATAAATGAGTTGTTAAAAGGAGGATTTATTAAACCATCCCATTCACCGTTTGCATCACCAGTGTGTTTAGTAAACAAGAAAGGAGAAGGAAAAACTCGTTTATGCATAGATTATCGTAAATTAAATTCTATCACAAAATTTGATTCAGAACCTATTCCAAGAATAGATGACCTTTTAGACCAACTGACCCATGCAAGGTAATTCTCAACACTTGACTTAACTTCGGGTTATTGGCATATTGCAATACATGACAAAGACACAGAAAAATTAGCTTTTACGACTAATTTTGGACTATATGAGTGGCTCAGGCTCCCCTTTGGTTGGAAGAATGCTCCAAGTGTTTTTCAACGAGCAATTAGACGAATTTTTAACAAGTATCAAATAAAATATGCACTAAATTACTTTGATGACAAAATAATTTTTTCTCAAAATTTTAATGAACATATGCAACAGTCAGAAGAAATTTTTCAAATCTGTAAACAAGAAAATATCAAACTAAAGAAATCAAAGTGTCAATTTGCAAAGAAGGAAATAAATTTCTTAGGTTATGAGGTGTCACAAGGACAATATTCTCCACAAAATACAAACATTGAGACAATAAAAAAATTGTTACCACCCAAAAATGTAAAAGAACTCCAAAGATTTTTAGGTTCCATAAATGTATACCAAAAGTTCATTCAAGATTATGCAAAGTTAAGATTACCACTCAACAAATTATTAAAGAAAGATGTAAAATGGAACTGGTCCCCTGAATGTCAAATGTCATATCAAAAATTAAAAGATGAGTTAATTTCAAAACCAATTTTGACTTTATATAATCCAAATTATCCATGCCACTTGTACGTTGATGCCAGTCAAGAAGCAATAACTGCAGTTTTGAAACAAATCATTCAAATGGACAATTACACCCAATAGCTTTTCATTCCAGACAATTAAGAAAAACATGAGAAAAATTGTGCCATAACAGAGCTTGAATGCTTGCAATTGTTGATTCGATTGACAAATATCACTGTTATTTACATGGCCAGAAATTTGCAATACATTTAGATCACTCTGCATTGCAATGGCTAAAAAATGTAAAAAATTTAACTGGCAGGCTATTTAGATGGTCATTAAAATTATCAATGTATGATTATGATATAGTGTATATTAAAGGAAAATGGAATCATGAGGCTGATATGTTATCCAGAAACCCTGTAAGTCATTTTGTTAATCAATATTTTTATTTCCTAAGCACAGATGAAATAATTAAAGGACAGTGGGATGATAATATAAATAACATTAAGTATAAAAAATATAATGTAGTCTTAACTGTAAAAAAGAAAAACTTAGTCAAAATTGTAGTTCCGCCATCACTAAGAGTAAAATTAATAAATTCAGCTCATGAAAAGTTGGGTCACCCAGGTGTAAAAAAGAGATTAAGGTAACCAACCACGTTCAAATAGCGATTTTCGTGAAAAAAATCGAAAAAAATGTTATTTGTTTATTTTAAAGATCAGATCTTTAGCTTTCGAAAACAGTTTTCAGTTTGTTTCTAAAGTTATTAGAAGTCGAGATACAGCTGTTTAATCATTAGCTGTAACACCGGAAGTGCGCAGTTAAAGGGCCGGACTTTGACTGTTAGCTTAAAAAAAGTAGTAAATAGCATATTATAGCTTTTAATTAAAGAAATAAATTACTGCAATATATTTTTGAATATTTATCAAATTATAAAATACATCTGGCAAGAGTTTATTTAGAATATTTTAGCAGTTTTATGTGGCAACTTTGACAAAGTTATTTGCTTTTGTTTACGTTTCGCTCATCGCTTGCTTGCTGTTTATTTCTTCATTTTTTATAATTATTTTCACGGTTTTATTTTGTTTTTGTAAAGTTAATACATTATATAATGCCAAAATATCGTTCTAAGCGCACAAATAAGCGCAGATTTAACGGCAATCAGCATACCTGCAAAACTGTTGATTCAGATCCTAAGCCTGTCAACGATGAAACATTCAGTGCATCAAAAACAGCTAGTGCAGCAAAGCTATCGATGTCCAGTAATTTATATGATGACCCACATGCTGAAGAATTAAGTGGTAACAGAATAATTGACATCGATTCTCTAAGAAATATATTTTCATTAGTTTGTTGTCCTGCATGTTTGTCTAACAGCTTATGTTTCTCAGAAGAATCAAGATTTGGTTTGTTTTCCTATTTTACTCTGTGCTGCCAAAAATGTGATTTTGTTGAGAAATTTTCATCTGGAAAAAAATCAAAAAGATTATTGAATATTAATTCTAGATTAGTTTTTGGCATGAGAATAATTGGCAAGGGAATTTCAAGTGCTAAAAAGCTATGTGCGACTTTGAATTTGCCACCACCACCTCATAACACAGCATATAAACGCCATGAGAAATCACTTCTTCTGTCTGCTACTACTGCAGCTCAAGATAGTATGAATAGGGCTGCTGATGAAGTGAAGCATATTAAAAATTCTCAGCAAGTTATTACGAAGTGTGGTGTATCAGTAGATGGAACATGGCAACGACGAGGCTATTCATCTCTAAATGGATGTGTAACTGTAATATCCATTGATACGGGAAAAGTTCTGGATGCTGAATTTCTTTCTCAATACTGTGCAGTGTGTTCTAAATTGAGTAAAATGAATAACACTCTTAATTGTTCAATAATTAAAGCAGAACATACATGTTCTAACTATAAGGGTTCATCATCAGGTATGGAACCGGTTGGAGTATACCGAATATTTGAGAGATCCATTCCACGGTATAATCTACAATATATGGAATATTATGGTGATGGGGACTCAAAAAGCTTTCTGAGTGTCAAAAATGTGTATGAAAATGAAGATGTTGAAAAATTAGAATGTATAGGGCACATACAAAAAAGAGTTGGGAGTCGCCTTCGTAAATTAAAGAACTGTACACCTAGATTAGGTGGTAAAGGCAAACTTACCGATAAATTTATTGATAAGCTACAAAACTATTACGGCATTGCCATACGCAGCAATGTGGGCAATTTGAAAAATATGCAACAAGCTGTAATAGCTGCTCTGTTTCATTGCAGCTCTAATGCAAATCATCCCATGCATGGCCAGTGCCCTCCAGGAATAACGAGTTGGTGCAAATACCAAAGAGCTGTAGCTTCAGGGAAAGCTTATAAAGAAAAATCAGTTGGATTGCCACAAAACATTTTAAACATTATAAAACCAGTATATATGGAACTATGTGATGCAAAATTATTGATGAAATGCCTTCACGGAAGGACTCAAAATGCAAATCAGTCCTTTAACGGCAGTCTGTGGGAGTTAGTTCCAAAAAATACTTTTGTTGCACTTGAAACATTGCGTTTTGGGGGTGTGACGATATGAACACTTCTCCCAGGTAGCTGGACATAGATTAATTCAAGATACGGAGTTTAGGTTTTAAAATTATGTATTTAATTATATACAATATGTACACTTCAGTTACACCAAAATTTTACTGTCAAAATCGCCCTAAGGCACCGGGGAGTTAAACTTCTTCCCCAAACAGTCAGAGTTCACTGACTATATGAAACGGCACTAAGCCCGGGATTCAAAGTTCCCAAAAATGTAATCTGGCCCAAGGCCGCAGGTATCAGTCACCTTCTGAGAGTAGATCTCAAGTCTCTCTGCCTCGTTTTCGGTCCGAGGTTCTCCAAGAAAACTCTAAGCACCTCCCTGGAACATATTTCGTCCTATCATGCGTTGGTTTTTGTGTTTCGACGTTGATTTGCTGAAATCAGTGACATCAGCTATTTCCAACATTCGAGAATTTCTCACGCCGAGGGCTTAGCGTAACGAACCGCACTTTTGTGCATGAAGAATGCCGGACTCTCCGTGTGTGGCCTTTGTCGCCAGCTGACACCCTCTTGCCAGTAGACAAGCAGAGGAAATACCGCCCTCAGTCCGGCGATGACCATCAGTCAGTTAGCTTGACACCAGGGTTCCACCCAGTTCACGCCCCCCTCTGTTGCCAAGGACAGGGGTGACAAAGACACATCAAATATTCACACGACTGACTGCTTGAAGAATTTCCTATTCTTCACAGCTTCCCCCACCCTTACATCATAGTTCGGGGATACAGTGTGGTACATATATGTGTTTCCACCTCTACACTTGAGCTCTGAGGCAAGCAACTTTAAGCACATAATTTACACTACTATACTTTAACTAACCTAAATAAACATAAATAACAGCATACAAAAAAAATAAAACAAAAAAAACACACTTTCAAGTACAATTGTTGTAAGAACTAATTCTATTTACACCTTCATTAGCAAGACATACGGCTAAGCGTATCTGCATTCTGGTTAAACTTTCCAGCCCGGTGTTCAATAGTAAAGTTATACGGTTGCAGAATTAAGGACCACCGAAGAATCCTGGAATTCGTGCCGGTGTGATTTTTTTAACCACTTCAATGGTTTGTGGTCTGTTATGATTTTGAAATTTGCACCATCTAAATAAAAATGTAGTTTCCGAACCGCGAAAATTTTCGACGCGCACTCCCGTTCTATTTTCGAGTAATTCTTCTCAGCTGGGCTAAATTTCCGACTAAGATACAAGACAGGATATTGTACTGCCCCAAACATTTGTGTTAGTACTACCCCGATCGCAACATCAGAGGCATCACATTGTATAATGAATTCGCGCTCGAAATCAGACGCATAAGGTGCGGGAAATTTTGTTATACACTGAATTTTACCCTTCACAGAAACTTTATAGAGTTTAATGAATTCCTCTAACGGAGGGTCATGTATGCGGCTGAATGTACTGTCGTAAATAAGCGTATTCCTTATCCGTATACTACGAGGTCCAGTGTCCCGAAGTTCGAGGACGCTTTTCAGGTAATCATCTTGATAAAATAATGCATGAAAGAAGCGAGATTGACCTGCAAGTCTAGAATGGTTAACCTTAAACCCTTCACTTTCTACAATCAACGTGATAACACCTAACTTGCCAGCTTTAAACAATTCCTTCCGATCTGCTGATAACTCGTTAATCCAGGTTTTATTGTCCCAAGTAAAGTAACTCAGATCTACTGGAAGATCTGATCTGCCTCGTAGGAAATAATTTATGCCTTCAACGTTTATAAACAATTTACCATTGGTCACACAAGACAAAATATCTGTATTTGAGATTACAAAGGAAGAGACACGAGTTATACCTCTTAATTCGGTGGGTGAGTCCGTTAAAAGCTCTGCCGGTACATCTCTATAGGGTTCATAGTTTGTATTCAAGAATGAAACATTCACGTTCACTTTGGCAACCCCGCCGACTTTGATAATTATACCAACACGTTCAGAAAGAAAATTAATTTTATACAGAACAATTTTCACACTCATCCCCGATTCTCTGTCAAAACCGACGGGAGTCTCCACATGGTGACTGGAGATCTCGACCAAGTCGAATCCGGAGATAATGCACGTTTCTTTAAAGCAACGCACTTTCATTCGCGAATTCTTCTCCCTTACATACGGAGTAAGCATGTCTCTTAAGTTAGTTAAGACTAATTTGCACGCTATTTCACACCATCCAATACTAAAACCCGCGTTTCTTGCAAGGTAATCGAAGGTTCCAAAATACATATAGAGCATTACATAATTAAAACATGAAAAGTTGCACGACAGCTGAGCAAAACATTTACCAGTTCCTAACAATCTTTCAAGGGCTCTAGGTCGAGCACAAAGAATGAACTTATGAGCCCACTTGTGATAATTGTGAATTCCTATCAAAACATAGAATTTCTTTTGGCTCCTAAATAAATCGACTAGATTCGAACATAGTGACTGATCTATCGACGACATTCTAACAGCTGATTTACGTGTTATATTCCAAAGATACGATACATAAATTTCACAAATAGCTGACACAGTATATTCGTTATTTTCCCCACCTTCTGACAGGAAGTTTTCGAGATTTCTCAATTCTGATATTTGTAACTCATCAAAATCGCCTTTCTTGAGGGTAACGTTTTCTTTTGCTTTAACCCTTCTCTTTTCTAGAGCATTTTCCCGCCCTAACGTGTACAGAGAGACTACGTTTTCGGTCACGCATGGTCCCTGAACGATTTTCTCCGCATCAGCCTTCAATTTCTCCTCAATCACCTTTAAATCCCCAGACTTCCTTTGTGCAGAATTTAACTCTGACGGCGTACGACTCGGTGGGTAGGGGTCACTTGACTCGAAATTACCCCCCTCTAACTGTAAGTCTATTTTCTCCTCGATCGGAACCTCAGCACGGAGAACAATAGCCGGCTCAGAAACGTTATCAGCTGGCTCAACCCCGGATTCTTTCTCTTCCGATTTGCTTTGCGAGCGCGCGACGGCGTTTAGTTCCTGAACTCCACCCCCTTTTCCTGCGCCTTCACAAAGAAGAGCAAAAGTACGATTCCCCAAAATGTACCTGTCTTGGTTTAGCGAATTATCGAACACAGCGGCCTTTGTGGTCACGCGCCCGAATGTCCCTTCTAACTCTATCCTGGCCACAGGGAGGCATTTTGCTTCCGTGTCAAGGGGTTGTTTTACCCAAACGACTTCGCCCGTAAAGGTCTCTGGCGGAGCGTACTTCTGTGAGACCAGATCAAAAGTGGCTCCCGAATCTCGTAAGACTTGAGTTTGGACGCCATTGACCTTGGCCACACTCAAATATGGTTTTAACCATTTGTCCACATCATCGTTTTGTTCAATATTATTCAGAGTCTCCGCATCTCTCTTTTTTCGGAAAGGACACTTTGGACGTAAATGCTCCTCCGAATTACATTCATAACAGCGAAGAGGTTTTCGCTTATCAAACTCTTTAAATTTGGTTTCATATTTTAAATATGAGTTTTTGCTTGGGGAGGTAGATTGCCCATCAACTTGTTTTTCTGGTTTGGCTTTCCCCTCATTCCTAAACCCCAAATCAATTTGTTTTCGCACCTGAAATTCCTTCCTTCCATTATTTGTGATTCGTTTACCCTGTCTTACAGACTCGTAACGATCCAGTTTTTCGGCTACCACTGAAGGTGAAACAATGCTCCCCCATTCATCTAAGAAGTGTTCCTGCACCTCGCTATTTACGCGTCTCTTAATTTGGTCCGCAATCACGAGTTGTTTCAAAGCCTCGAAAGTATTTATTCCTAGCCCCTCAATCCACCCATTAAAATAGCTCTGCAATTCATAAGCGAAATCTTTCCACCTTGAATTTGCTTTGCGGGTGTGTTGCAGGAATTTCTGCCTAAAGGTATCTGGACTCAGTTTAAAACGGTCTAGCAAGATTTTCTTTACGTACTTATAATCTCTTGAGTCTTGTTCTGACTCACGTAAAACAATCTGACCTACTTCTAGCGGCAATAACGAAAGAATTTGGGTTGCCCACTCTGCTTCATCTATCTCAAGATTTTTAGCTTGGAGCTCAAACATAGCCAAAAACAAACTTATGTCTGTCTCCTCTAGAATAAATTTCGGCATCATCCTCCTCATTTCTGGAGAAGATCTCCTTAGAGAGTTTTCTAACGGTTCAGGAGTTGACACTCTACCACTTCCTGAGCCTATTATTTTGAGTCTCTCCAATTCGTAAGCGCGCTGTTCCCTCTCTCTCTCAAACTTTAACTGGTTTTCACGTTCAATCGCTTCTAACATTGCTTTCGCGTTTTCTTCATCATAACCCTCATCTGACATTATTAGTCTCCTAATTTCGTTTTTGTTCATATCGGAATTGGCACAAACTCCAAGATCTTCCGCGAGTGAAACCAAATCAGCCTTAAGGGCTTTAGATAAATAAGCCATGATTTCAGTTAGAGAATTTAACCTTACCCTAAATTTTACACACAACAATTCTAACACAAAACACACAAAAATTTAATTAGCTCACTACAGTTTAAGCTTAAATTCAATTATGATATACTAAATAACTTTGCACATTCAAATGCACTTTTATATTATACAAAACTAAATTATTTTACTCTGTTATTTTTAAGATTTGTTTTACTAGTATATTTAAACACAACTTTATCTATGAAACACAACTAGCAATGATTTAAGTTGAATGACACACAAAAAAAAGAACACTATTATTCAATTGCCTCAGTAACCCAATAGAGAAATGAAAACCATATAGTACTCACTGCTTTGACGACTGCTCTTGATGATCAGCATGAAGACGGAACAGAAGACCACAATGGTTCTGTTTAACGTTGCAAACAGTTAGCCTTAATTGAAGAAGCGGGACGTCAGGAAGATTTCGTGCACTACGTAACAAAGTCTAGTAGATTGCAGACAGGAAAGCACCACTCGACGATTCTCTCTAACTTTCAGTTCACAGGAATTGGAGTTTGACGACAAGTAGACACGCACAAGGCAGGTTCAGCAAAATAATCCAACTTGCTATTTACAGGAATCACAGTTCGAAGAAAGTAGATTGGAACGCCCAACTTGGCAAAACTCTGTATAAATTACTACTCACAGGAATCTTCAGGTGGAGGGATCGATCAACACCGCTGCCACCACTTTAATTAATCTATATAATAAGACTGTGACGATATGAACACTTCTCCCAGGTAGCTGGACATAGATTAATTCAAGATACGGAGTTTAGGTTTTAAAATTATGTATTTAATTATATACAATATGTACACTTCAGTTACACCAAAATTTTACTGTCAAAATCGCCCTAAGGCACCGGGGAGTTAAACTTCTTCCCCAAACAGTCAGAGTTCACTGACTATATGAAACGGCACTAAGCCCGGGATTCAAAGTTCCCAAAAATGTAATCTGGCCCAAGGCCGCAGGTATCAGTCACCTTCTGAGAGTAGATCTCAAGTCTCTCTGCCTCGTTTTCGGTCCGAGGTTCTCCAAGAAAACTCTAAGCACCTCCCTGGAACATATTTCGTCCTATCATGCGTTGGTTTTTGTGTTTCGACGTTGATTTGCTGAAATCAGTGACATCAGCTATTTCCAACATTCGAGAATTTCTCACGCCGAGGGCTTAGCGTAACGAACCGCACTTTTGTGCATGAAGAATGCCGGACTCTCCGTGTGTGGCCTTTGTCGCCAGCTGACACCCTCTTGCCAGTAGACAAGCAGAGGAAATACCGCCCTCAGTCCGGCGATGACCATCAGTCAGTTAGCTTGACACCAGGGTTCCACCCAGTTCACGCCCCCCTCTGTTGCCAAGGACAGGGGTGACAAAGACACATCAAATATTCACACGACTGACTGCTTGAAGAATTTCCTATTCTTCACAGGGGGTATGTTGCTGTGACAAAATTTAATGATGGTTTCACGGGATTACTTTCAGTTTTTAACGAATTAAATATTGATCCTGGGTACTTCACTACGAAGGGATATGAGAAATTAGATATTACTCGTATAAACGATTCAGTGAGACACCTGTTGCAAAATTGCTACACCTGTTGCAAAATTGCACAGGAAAAAACTTAGAGCTCTCAGAAAGAAAAAAATCACTGTTAATGAACTGAAGGAAGGTATAAGTTATAAAGCGGGTGAATTTTAGGTGGCTATTCCTTTACTAAGCTAATGAATTCATCCAATAAAAGTTTTAAATTGAATTTCTGAAAAACTCTGATTTTTGCTTCACCGCCACATATTAACAGTCATAAATGTTATAATAATTATCAGAATTTAATGAAATTTTAACTGTATATTTTTAATGGTGTTATGTATGCATTGAACCAAAAGGTTATAAATATATACATTTAGAGAGGAATTATTGACATTTGTGTTAGAAACTTTAATTTTTTTTCTTGAATTTTTGCTCTAAATTACTCGATTGGCTATAACTCATTTATACTTTACAATATTTTTATTCTTCTGGTTCAATGCATATATAATGCATATATGTCTACATTTATCCAAGTAAAAGTGATATGTTTTACATATTTTTTTAGTTAGGAGTGTTAGCGTAAAGTAAAAAAATGCTTACTTTTTTTCAATTTTTGCCAAATTTTAACAAAATAATACATACAATTATTTTAATTTTACTATTTCTCAATGTTTTGTAGCCTAATATTTCAAAAACTATAAGAAACATTTCCTTAAAAACTTATTTAAAAATTTTGGCTCCGAACGTGGTCGGTTACCTCAAAGTTAATTTCCCCAATTTACTATTGGCAAGACATAATTGTAGACATAGCAAATTTTGTTCGTTGTTGTGAAACCTGTCAAAAGAATAAAAAATCAACTCAGAAAAAATTTGGACTGATGGAGCAAGTGCCTGTGGCGAAAGAACCATTTGACTTAATTTCAGTTGATACTGTTGGGGGGTTTCAATTATTACACTTCAAAAAAAATCTTCATCTTGTAATTGATCATGTAACCAGATATATATAAACATTCCCATCAAAGTGTGTAACCAGTGAAACATACACGAATTGCTTGAGACAAGTTTTCAATATTAAGGTTCCAAAGATTTAAGGTTCCAATATTAAGGTTCTCAGTGATAGAAATCCTGCATTCACTTCTTCCAGAATTAAGAAATTTTTCAAGCATCACAATGTACGACAATTATTGACCAGTTTGCATAGACCTCAGACAAACGGGAAGAGTGAAAGATGTAATCAAGCAATAGTAGAAAAATTAAGATGTAAAGTAAATTCTTCTTCGAAAAAAATTCCCTGGACAAAAATTTTAGAAAAAGCAACATCTGAATAAGCCCATTCTGAAAATTTTAGAACAAGTAACTTCTGAATACAATAATCAACCCCATTCTGTGACTGGTTTTTCCCCAAACTACCTTTTATTTGGAATACTACCATATGATTCACCTTTGCCGAATACAACTTCATTAAATTACCCACCTGTTGAGGAAGCCAGGAAAATTGCAGTGCAAAGAACTATTCAACACCATAAAATTAATAAACGAAGATATGATAAACATTTTGTTCAGTCAAATTTTAAAATTGGTGACTTTAAAATTGGTACGAAGAATTTAAATACCCAAATTCAAGAAAACTAGATCCACCTTATTCAGGCCCCTATCAATTTTAAGTCAACTGTCTAATGTAAAATTTGAAATTAACTGACCAAATCAATATACTGGAAAAGCCACCGACATTGTACATTCAACAAGATTAAGACATTTTCATCCACAAAATGAGTTTAAATTAAAATAAATTTGAGTTCCTGCAGTTTTGTACTAATTGCAAATAAAATTGAAATTGTGAATTTTGAACGTTAATAATGATAAAACTATGAAAATTAAATTGTATTTCTGAAATTAAGGAAAAACTATAATGTGATTTGTATTGATTTTTATTTGACTTTAACAATTGTATGATATGAGTTAAAATTTAAATAACTGTTGAAAGAACTTTTTCTAAATCTACAAAATCTGAGTATGTTCAAATGTTTATCACTAGTTTATAATGTTTTGAATTGTTTTATAAGCTGAACTGTATGTGATATTTGCCAAATTATGATCAACCTCAAGCTCAGAGATCCATTTCTTTTGGTTTTATTTCCTTGTGTGTTGTCTAAAAATAATATATAAAAAAAATAAAAAAAACTGTCTTGATTTAAACTCTCTACTAGAAAACTGTTTTATGTGATGTTTTGGATCTTCTGAGTCAACCACCGATTATGACAATTCTAATTCTTTTACCTTTTTTAATTTCCCTCTTTCTTGAAGTTCTATACTATCACCCACTTCTACCCACGCGTTGGAAGTCATCCCAATTACCTAATCATTTGTATATAAGCAATTCTACGTGTCAGTCACTTTAAGTGCTGAATTAATCCAAAATAAACATTATAATGACCAAAGACAGGCTGTGGAATGACCGCTCCCTTGTCCTCTCTTTCCTGCAGGTTTCTGTTGACTCATATTTTCCCCATTGGAATTCATGAGTGAACGAATTGCATTTTCCCTCTTGGTTGCCTGGGTGTTAAATCCTTTCCTTTTTCTGGAGTCAGTGAGTGAATACTGATCTCTTTTGAGCCTTTCCCAACCTAGAGTTTCAGTGTCGTGCACTATATGCACCAATTTTTCACTCTAAATTTTGTTTAGAGTTGTCAGTTGTGGTTAAGACGGTGAGAAATTGTTGAATCTGCTCTCCTCTGACCCAAATATGCACTTGTTCACTCAACTACACAAACACACACAAACAAAAACATACTCCTTTAATTAAACAGAATGTACACAGATGAAGGAGTGGTATACCAGTACCAGAAGTGAATTGTATTATATAATGAATATGTCATTATGAAAATTTAATGTGGTAAATTGTAACTGAAAATTATGTCTAAATGAAAATTGTAAATTAAATTATGAAGAAGTGTTGAATTTCATGTAAGTAAATTTTAAAATGTTGGAAAAGTTCTATAAGATAAATGAAATTGATAAAGCTTAAAATATGATCTGTTTTAAATTGGATCCTATGAGAAAAGTCGAATTTGTTATAGTGTCAAATATAAATGTTTTTGCCTATGAGTCTTTGCAGAGACAAGATAGCTAACAAGATGGAGTCCTCCTGGGAAACGTGGCACCACAATATCTATTTTTGCAGTACATACGTATTATTTCCTTGTTTTTAAGGGATATTTTATTACTATTTGTGAATTTATATGTGAAATGTTTTCTGGAACTGTCTAAATGGCTGAAGTAAGAATGTTTGATGAAGAACTAAAATTTTGTAACCAGTCAAAGAACTATAGAACTCCAAGGTAGCCAATACTAGGCATGGACTTGATAACATTCAAGCATGTGAACATTTGTGTAACTTTAATTGTGGCAGTCCAATTCTTACTACTTAAAATTGTTGTGGATAATTGATAAAAAAAAAGAAAAAAAAAAGAGGTTACTATTGTTAACTATTGAATACTTAATTTTCACGTGTCAAGGTAATAATAATGCAAATTTAGTAATTTAATTTTGTTTTGAAAAGTGCTTTAAATTCTTTTTGACTTTTGTATATAATGTTGTGAACTTATTTTAATGATTAATAATGTGATATATTAGTTTCTGTCTCCACTGGAGACAGCTGTAAGTTGTATTTTTCATCTAGAGCTCCTTCATGGTTGTGTAAAATAATAGTTTAATTTAGAGATAGTTAGGAAACCAAGTTAGGAATAAGAAAAGATAAATTAAGTTAAAAATAGTTTTCATTTAGGTTTTCATTTAATTTTGTTGATTAGGGACTGCAGCCCTGATCAGCATCCTTTTCAAGTAACTGTCAGTTGAGTTAGAATTAAATTTAAGTTTTCTCTTCTGGAGACTTGCTGCAGTGAACTGGCCATTCTTGTGTGCATGCCTTCAGAGGACGGGGGGGGGGTAATTGTAAGGAAAAACATAAAACTAAAATATAGGGGGGGCTTTTGTTAGGGAAAAAGGGGAATTTATAATCAAAAATTATTAACTCACCTAAGTTCGCCATAAAAGAAGGGTTGTAAATAGCAAAAAATAGCAATAGGGGTCGCCACTAGACGGGTGCTGTTCAGAAAACAGATATTTTTCGGCAGGGGCAAGTTTCATAAAGAGTTACATAAGAGAAATGTGGAGAACATTCCATGATGAATCAGCTGAAAGATTGGGTGGGATTTTAGCAAAGAAAAGCTAGTCATTCGGCACAGAGATCTGATTGAGAGAAGACGTATGTCTTGATAGAGAACCTGGGTGGAGTGGTTTGCATAATTATGTTGGAGCTCTGATAGTAATAATGAAAATAAACGAATTTAAGTGATCTCTGTCATCTCATCTAATCATTCGGTCCACGATGGTCTTTAATTAATAACGAAATGGATACGAAATATGACATATGGATACGAAACGTGTCATATATATATATGTATATATATATATATATATATATATATATATATATATATATATATATATATATATACATATATATATATATATATATACATATATTTATATATATGCATATATATATATATATATATAGATATATATACATACATATATATATCTTTATATATAAAAGGCAAAGTCTGTGTGTGTGTGACCGAGTTTTTGTCTGCTCGCGGCGCAGCGCAAAGACGGTAGGACGGACAGTCTTGAGATTCGACACGAAGATGCCTCCCGAGGTCTCATTATGCACCTCGAAGCCCTTTTTTCGATTTTTTAATTAGATTTTCCGTAATTA
Organism: Dolomedes plantarius; assembly: GCA_907164885.2. NCBI lineage: Eukaryota > Metazoa > Arthropoda > Arachnida > Araneae > Dolomedidae > Dolomedes > Dolomedes plantarius. The sequence goes on along the minus strand of OU015494.1, from coordinate 60,058,528 downwards.
AATATTTAGTCGCGATTTGGAGCTCCCGGACGAGTAAAAGCCCCGTAAATCCTAACGTATCCGTCCAAGAATTTTTTTTTTCGGACGAGCCTATACGGGAAAGATGACACTATACGGAAATCACAATTAAAATTGTCTGTCTTAATTTATCGATTAATTGTGATTTTTTTTCGATCGCCTGTACGCACCCGTTTTTCGGAAAAAAACGCGATTTTGTCCGTGACCCTTTTTTCCAAATTGTCGAATCGATACGTAAATGTCGTTACATTTTTACGAACTTTTTATCTCAGACACCCTAGACATCACAGTTTCGAAAGCCAGAACCAAAATTAATTTACAAATTGTAGTTATTTTTTAATAATTTATTTTATGATTCGGAAACTCTTGCGAGAAATCTCATTTTGGAGATTTCGTTCTTCATTTCCGGACGAAGGTAAAATAGGAGAAAAACCAGTTTTTTGACGTCATGCACGTGATGTGTTGGGGCGTTTGTTTTCTATGAGGGATTCGGTGGTTAAAGGAAATCGATTACTATTGCAGTGATAATCGATTAAAAAATCACATTTAGTAATGCCGTAATTTTTTTGGCCAGCACTTAGTTAATATCATATAATTTGTGGTGTATTTGTGGAAAAAATCTATGAAGATTTCGAAGAATTTCAGCATGTGGAGGATGTGATATATTCGCTTTCAAGGAAATCGATTACTATTGCAGTGATATTCGATTAGTAATCCTATGTCAAAAATTTTGCCAAAATGTGCCAGAAAGGATTAAATTTATATGGGTAAAATAATGTATCGTGGTGAGGAAAAGGATGACAGCGACGCCCATTAACAAAGGTTTAAAGCTACTAAAAAATTGGTAATTACATTACCCGAGCAACGCCGGGTCGGGTACAGCTAGTATATATATATATATATATATATATATATATATATATATATATATATATATATATATATATATATATATATATATATATATATACATACATATATATATACATATATATATACATATATATATATATATATATATATATATATATATATATATATATATATATATTATTCTTATTATTATATTATGTGAAACCCCTATATCAATTATATGAAGGTGAAATACAATACCTTTGCTCCATTTCTGAGAAGAAAATAGAAATTGCCTCGTTTATCGAAAGTTCTCAGCTACAAAAATTAATTTTATTTCTATCCAGAAACTTATCTGTAACGAATTTTTAATGAAAGTGTTCTTCTTACGTTTTTAACAAATTTAAAGTGTCTGCATGTTCAGTCCTTCATTGATCAACTTTGAATGTTATATAGTGAACTATTTTAACGTCTTTTTGGATACTTAAATTTAATCATTTCAAGAAAATGTCAAAAATACAAATTAGGTTAAGCTCATTAAAGAGTTTCACGCATACGAAAAATGAAGGGAAGAAATAGGATTGAACGAGATGAAGGGGTGGATTTGACGCTTAGTCGATTAGTGGAGTGTGTGTGAGATGGAATTTGTTATCAAATTATCAAAACTTTCTAATTTTAAAAGCAGCTTTTGTAACAATGAATGCATTAAATATACAATGATTACTAATATATAAGCAAACTAAAAATTAAGGGAAATTTCCAGCATAATTTTCATCTAGACCTAGACAGACATCTATCTCTAAACCACAAATAAAGAACTTAAGAAGGTATTGACATATTTCAGATGAACTGAGTTTCCGCTTAATTCTTTGAACCTAATCCTCCGTATATGAAGAATGTTCAATAACGATATACATGGGCAATATCTGCAAGCAGTATGTGCCTTAAAACATTTTTTAAAATTTAGGAAAGGATTTATTTCGATGATTAGATTAGTGTAACAACAGTAATTCTCAAAATTAAGCAATAAAAAATTAAGCACTTATAGTGCAAAGTAAAAAAAAAAATTTTGGTACAATAATGTAGGTATGTTAATGTAATTTAACAAGATCCTAAATAGAGGTAATTGGCCCAATTTATGTATGATTAAATTGCTTTTCATATTGATATTTTTATCCCCCAAAAATGTAAAATTGAGAATTTGAGTCGGAAAATATAATTATTTTTTAGAAGATAATACTTTGTAAAAAAACGTTATCTTTTTCTATTCACGTTTCCTTGTCGTAATTTTATAACGGCTAGGATGTATCAACCTTTTTGTTTTCTCATATGTAATTCAGATTCAGATACCAAATATTCTCTCGTAATGTTTAGAGTCTAATGCAAATTAACGATGTTGTGGTCTATTCAGTGTATTGGCTATGATCTCAATAACGTAACTGAAGACCAATTAGTCTCCTTTAACTACGGTTGCTATGCTCTATTTGAACATCATCTTCCTATATTTAGCTTCAGTGAGAATGAATATCCTTTAATTTCGAAACAGTGTTTACATCTGAGTATATTCTTAAGCATAGTAAGAATTTGCTAAGCGATATAAGTCAATTTATTTTTGTTAAAGATATCTTGAGCTTCTTAAAGAATCAAAGGCATATTATTTATTAGAACGTTAATGTGGTACTGAGAAATTGAGATAATAGTATGACCTAACTATGTTAATGAGGAAAGTAGGATTAAATGTACAACCAGGAAGTATACCTTTAAAAATCCAAAATATTTCAGAGAGGTTTGCAAGCAAATATCGCTGAAACCTAGCGCCTTTGAAATTTGAAAAGAAAAACACTTAATTGTTGAAAAGTAATTAAATGAAAAAGCAGAATACATCGAAAAAACTTAAAGTTTCTAACATTAAAGTAAATCAACTTTTCTTGAGATTTTTGAAATTTTATTAACATCATTCAAGTTATGTTGAATTAATATAAGTTGTCAAAACAATGGTTATAAAGAAAAGCTTCAACTTTTTTCCTAATACATGCAAGCACAAATTATAATCATATATGAATATAATTATTTTCTTCTTTAATGACAGCCTGTTACTTTTTTCATTTTTATTTCGCAAAGCGACAAGTATTTAATTGTTCTCCATTTATAAAAAAAATAAATAATTACAACATAAAATTACAGGAAAATGCAGTTACTTGTTTTTTTTTTGCTGATTTTAACTAAGAAGAAAAAAATACAAGTAATATTTTCCCCCTTTATTGGTAATATTAAACTTTGTAAATGTTAAATGCATTTTAAAATACCGGTTAAAAGGAAGGTAATTTCTTTCTAAATATAGGCTGAGGTACTTAACAATTTTTGAAATTGGAAAAAAAAACCTTAAATCTTCTTTAAAAAGTTATAACTGAAAAGCACATTGATGATTTCTACATACCATTAAATCACTTACAATATGCAAAAATCAAATGAATATTTCTACATTTATCAATTGTTTGGATTAAAATGCCCGAGTCCCATTTGGCGACACTTCATTTGAAATCTTCAGCATAGCGTCATGTATTAAAATACGTATAGCCCATAATATCACTACTACTATGAAAGAGAATATAAAAAGAAAACAAAATCCGATTGTCTGAAAATGATATTCTTTAACAGAATAGTGTAGAATTCAAATAACGAAATACAGAAGGTCGTTCGTACTTTATGGAAACGATTTTGTAATTTATTTTTGGCTTTTGCTTTTTTAGATAAAAACTTGGCAACATCAGAATAATCTTCTGCTACTGTTTTGTTTTCATTGGAATGTAAAATAAAAGATTTATTTTGAAAATGGCTCCTAAAATAGATAAATGACTCGAAGGTTACGTAAAAATTACGTTAAGTGAACGTAACGTTAAGTTACGTTAAGTTACGTGAAGGTTACGTTAAAGATTTGAAGTTAAGAGGAGAAATATTCATATCAACAAATTATAAAACGGTGTAAAAATCGCGGCTAGGACATTTAAAAAAAGGGTATTAATAATATATTAAATTTGAAAGGAAAAAAAGTCTAACTGACAGTAAAAATGAAAACATGACGTCTTCATCCTAAGACAGTTCGAACGCAGGAAAATAGCAAGAAAGTGATGTCTCTGATCCTAAAGGAAACTCGGCCGACTCAAAGATCCACCGACGAAAACAAGGAATTGAATCGAAACAAGGAATGTCTTCTGACACTGTAAGTAAAATCATTCATAAAGATTTGAAGTTAAAAAAGATGTTTAAACCTAAAGTTCATCTGCTTTTTTTAAAGCATATTGCTGAAAGAAAAACAAATTGTAGAAAATTATGTAAAAAAACACCTGCTGAAAAATGGAAATTTTTGTAACACTCGATGAGTCATGGGTATATTTAAGTTACTGTAATAAAAAATGATCCATTTTCTATTGCTCAACTGACGGGAATGACCGTACGAAATGACTTCTTCAGTGTACAGAAAAGTTCCCTAAGGGTTTCATGGTAGTTTCAGGATTTTGTTACAACGGCAAATTAAAAATTAAAAAAGCCTGAAGTAAAGCCAAAATTAATTCACTCTACTATCAGTAGAATATTTTAGAACCCATTTTTTAAGAAGAAATTCCAGCCTTATACGGAAAGGACATTGATGAATTTGAGTTTCATATGGACAAAGCCTCTAGTCACACGTATAAATCAACTGCGGCTTATTTAGCAAAGAAAGAACAGAAATAGGAATAAAGTGTATCCCATTTAATGAACCACCTGTGAAATCACGTGACGCTTCTCCAATGGACTTTTTCGCTTTCGGTTTATTACAACGAGCCTTAGGAAAACGGCATCCAAGAACACTGAACGGACTTTGGAAAACGGTTCTAGAGGAATGAGGTAAAATTGACATGGCAGTACTAAGAAAAAGTTTACTTTCATGGAAAATTCGAGTTAGAGCTATTGTCAACAACCATGGAAGCAAATAGCTGCAAAAAACACTGTATTTATACATAAAACTTAACTATCAAAATCGTTTCCATAAAGTGCGAACGACCTTCTGTAATGATAGCAATAATAATGTGTAGTTATTTCCAGAAATACTAAGTTCACATTTATGTACGCGAGGGCAAAAACGACTGATATCCACAAATTAAATCCGTTTTCGCATAACCAAGCATGCCGCAGGAATAGAATCTGCATACTCCAGAACGTATCACAACCACCTCATAGAATTATGAATATCTCAAGCAATACTAACGTCGCAGAATATTGGTCGTGAGTGATAAATAATATTTGGATTGTTAGTAACAATACTCTCCCTCACAACAGTGATATTTATTACTATAATCAAAGCGTAGTGATTAGTAAATGTAATCATTTGACGTGCAATGCCATTGTTGTTATATTCATCATATTCAAAGTTTATACATACCAATGTTTATTTAGTTTATTGTTTTCTTATACACAACTTTGGTAGTTTATGTGAAACATGCTAAATAAATATAAGTTGAAAGAGAAACATATTCTTAAACCCTTAGGAGCAAACAACTTTGAAGATATTTTATTGAAAAATTTATCGAATGTTGTTTAAAGAAACAAAAAAAATGAGTATTATAAATTCCTGTCGGGTGATTGATTGAACTCCTACTCAGTTGTTTTGGAGGTGAACCGAACAATCAATTTTATGTGAAAATGAACGAATCAAGAATACTGAATTTAAGCCATAAATCAGAAATCTCCATAAATTTAATCAATTCGTCTCGAAGGAGGAATCTTTGTAGCAACGAATCAAATATCTTGACACAAAATGTTTATTGAGTTTGTAGTGATTTTTGTTTCTGATATCACGTCGTTCAAACGTAAACACTTCTTAAAAGATTTTTTTTTTCTCTCCATATTCTTTTTCTAGGTTAAACACATTTTTCACTCTGACTAACAGTACAATATTTTCTGCTAAAGCTCACGCTTTTGTTACACTCATTCTGATTTCTTTTTTTTGTGCGGAGATGAGAATCAATATCTATGAACACCGAACGTATTAATGCATCTTCTCAAGCACGTGCTTTCTTTGTTATCGCCTTGGGCTGGATTGGTTTATTAATTTAGTTTAGATTAGTCTGAATAAGCCTTTATTTACTAGAGTTTATGTTGACACGCTGTGTACTATATTGGGAAGTTTGTTATTGTATTGACATTTTTTTCGAGTTTTCTCTGTTACCGTGTTTGTGTCAGAAATATTTATCACATCTATTTTCAGATTATCAAAACCAAACAAAACAACTTTCTTCCATAAAAACATGCCAGATGCTACAATAAATTGTTGAAGATATTTTCAAATTCTGTATTTCTCTTGGTAGTTTTAAAAAGAGACTATTCCAAATAATGAATTTTCACACCGACGATTGAATATAATTTACTTCATTGTTAAACTTCATGAGAGAAACATTGCCTGGGTTGTAATAAATTGCTGTGTCCAAAAAAAATCAAAGATTTAAAAATTTTATACATAGAAAGCAGTTAAAAAGTAACTCCCCTCAATGTAATTAAACTTCTTGGGGGAGTGGTAATTAAAAAGTTTAATTGGATTGCGTTTCCCGTAGTCTTACATTTAAAACCTTTAAATATACTAAAAAGAAAGTTTTAATGTGCATGGCAGCCTCATAATAAATGAATTTGTTATTTAATTCCTTTTCCCCTCATCTTTTTATTTAGAGCCATGATTCTAATTTCTACTAAATTTTTTCTAAGAGTTATGCAATTTTGTTTTATGTTCTATGAAAAAGGAAAGTTGAAATATTAAAGCAAATTTGTATATGTATATGAGGATATATGCACTTTTAATTAATTTATAAATTATTAAATATTATGTAAAAACTAAAAGCTAATATATAACTGTAAATAAAAATCTATAGAGAATAATTGCAAAAATTAAATTCTTTGAAGGTATTTTTCTGTGACAGAAGAGTAAATTTAAAGGTGTTTGAAATGCAGATTTTTTAAATTGTAACACACATGCCTACATAGGGCGATGTTTTTTGATAAAAGATCGGTACAATTTCAATGATTAAGAATTATATACATGTTTAGAAAATTGAAAAACAATAAAATTGAAATGCAGGAATGTGATAAGGGAATAAATAAATGGAAGGTATATTTAATATATTTTTAGCTTGTTAAAAAGGAAAAATTAAAAATATTTCATATTTTATCATTTTTTCTCCAATACAGGGTTGTGTAAAGTCACACAGAAGTTACTAAAACTTCTTTTCAGAAATAATTTTTTAAAGATTCTAGTAACTTTTTTAAGCAAAGAATAATGGTTTTTCTTTTATATCATTTTGCGTTTTCTATAATTCAGAGAGATTATTTTATACAGCTATTCTTAGGCTAAATAAACGTATGAATGCAAAACAAACTTCGAATGCAACGGGACATCAGCTTCGACGAAATGGATGCCTACTTCTTCTGGAAGGCAAAGAATACCGCAGCGGGAGAGCAGAATGTTCTTGACAAGCCAAATCCGTAGCTGGCAGTTTAGTTCGTCATTGAGTGAAGATAAATGGTGATCTTTCTCATTGAGGGTAATATTTTCTCAGGGGTAGCTTCTATGCAATCGAGTTGAGATAACTCTGATTTAATATCGATAGTTTCGCGGCAGAAATAAATTCTAAACTTTCGGATTTTATCTATGATGAAAAATCAAGTAATTTAGTGAAGTTATCAGGCTTAAGGCTAGAAAGGTTTTATATTTCTGTGACACAATTAAAAGTCATTTATTGCAAGCTTTAATTCAGTTAAAAGAGAAAAATTGAGGAGGCATACCGATCTTTCAACTTGATTTTTTGCAGAGAATTCATACAAAAATAAGAGTTAAAACAACAAATTTAAGTACTGGAAACAAGCTGATGAAATATTTTTTTCAGCATATAATATCAAACAACTTATATAAAGGTAAAAAAAAAAATTAAAACTTACTTGACAGTCAGTAAATAACATATATTTTGCTTTATATTATCGTTTTTATTTACAACTCGTCATATTCCACCATGTTGTTGCTCTTTCATTTCTGATTTTAAATACAATAAGTCATTGTAATAAAATCAAACATTGAAAACATGAAAAGGATTTTGATGCTAGCCTCATTATACAGTTAATATATGATTCATGCAAGCAAGAAGGAGAAGTTAATTTTGGTTTACATACTTCAAGATTTCACGAGAATATTATGCGAATCATGGGAAATGACGTGTTTGTGAATATGTAAGTATGTAATACTACATAAAGAAGCAATGCCACATTTTATAAAGTAATGCCTTTACAATTCAATCTTTATTCAGTAATCATGTATATATATATATATATATATATATATATATATACAGAGTGTCCATAATTAAAGTCCCTCTTTCAAAAGGCTGCAAAAAAAGAACCACTGGTCAGAATGACTTCAAATTTGAACTGAATATACTGGAAGAAGGGGGAAACGGTTTGGCATAATAAAAAAAAGTTCCAAAATGTATCAATAGATGGCACTGTAAGCAGTTGGAAACTTTTTTTTATTATGCCAAATCGTTTCCCCCTTCTTCCAGTATATTCAGTTCAAATTTGAAGTCATTCTGACCAGTGGTTCTTTTTTTGCAGCCTTTTGAAAGTGGGACTTTAATTATGGACACCCTGATGTGATTATAATATATATATATATATATATATATATATATATATATATATATATATATATATATATATATATATATATATATATATATGTGTGTGTGTGTGTGTGTGTGTGTGTGTGTGTATACAATCTTAAAATAAATTATTGAACTCTAGTCCAAAATGATACCGTAGAGTAAATGGAATAGAGTGATGGATTCTCTACATGAAATTAGTTTTTAAAGAATTTTTAAATAAAAGCTATATTAAAAGTGCCTTATATAGTTTAGTGCATGAAATATTTTAACTAAATACCTTCAAACATTTCAGGGGCTTCAAGTTTTTTGAAATGGAAAATAATTTTAGGTTGCTGTTCATGTGTTTTTACAGAGTTATCTTTACACAGATCTTAACGTTTTCTTTTTCCGTTTTTGTCATTGATGGAGCTCTCTAAATTAAGAAACATTTTAGCACTAAAAGTATCGTAAGCGAAGTGAACTGAAGCCGAAAATTAGAGTAATGAAAATTGCTTCCTTCAACATTTCTACAATTGATACAACTGAACCAGAAAAAGATTACGAAGAGAACAAAACTTATTTTACGCTAGCCTTCTCTCTTTTTATTTATCTACCTATTTTTTTTTTGGCTACGGATTTTATTGCTAAATCGTTTCATTGAAAATTAAATAATTATCAAACTCCATCTACATTTGCACAAATAAAAATTCTAATGTTTTTTCTCTCGCTTTTAGATTCTTTTTATAATACAACTTTCGAAAATACCTGTAAGTTACAGGAGTAAATTTTGAATGTAAAAAAAGTCTCACTGGTACAATAATGATGATTGCAATTGAAATTGGCTTGTACCGATCGGTCATGTAGTGTAGTGAAATCAGTGTTTTTAGTTGGACGGAATGTGTGTTGGTTTTATCTTTCCTATCTTTCTTAAGTAATAGGACAAATAAAAAAACTCTTAGGATGTAATACGTTACATATTTTGCATATTTTTCTAATTTGGAGTTACAAATTTTAAAGCAAATCTCCTTATGAAACAAAAACGTTAGATACTATTCAGTTATGACATGTAAAATTTAAGATTTCAGATAAAAAAGACACATTCAATTTTGTTCTGTGCATTCTAACTAAATAAGGGGAAAAGTTAGACTTTAAACATGTCTGTCCATTCATTCATGCTTTATTCCTGAGTAATTTCGAATTTCGGACATATGGAGTTAAATATCATTAAGACAGAAATCTCCAGGTACTATTAAAGTATTCACAGTTATTAAAATATTTTATTATTTATAGAGGTTTGTGAGGTGCAAAAGAGAGTGTCTGATAGTACGTTATAGAGTATTCCTTTGACAATAAAGTGTTATGTAAGAAACGAAATATTTTGAGTGAGAAAGTGTGCTGTGTATATGATATATTTTTCTAAAAAATATCATAAGTTTAGAACTTTGAAAAAGGTAAAATATGACATAATTTAAATAATTTTGTTAAATACGAAGAAATTTAGATCACCTAAGTTAAAAGTATGTGATATTAATTATCTTCCTTCAGAATAATTGATAAACTAAGATATTATTACGAAAAATTATGTTAAAATATTATTACAATTCCAAATAAATTAATTTGTGTATGTATGTTTATTGTTTGTAAATTGTGAAAGTAAGAGCGTGAAGTGTGTAAGTAGAAGTGATTTGAAACTGACAGTGGCGCCACTAAAGAGCTATTATAATTTCCTTTATATAATTTTAACCATAAGAATGAACGACTTTTTACAATAGTTTCAAATGAGTATATTATTCTAGAACCTAATATTTCGCCAAGTAAGTATATGAGAAGAAGGATCTAGTTTAAAAATTATTTTACTTGATAAAGACAATTTAGTTAAGGTATTAAAAAATAGTTAAAAATAGTTTTATTTATATGTATCACGTGACAACTGATAATCAGTTATATATAAACATGTTATTTAATTCTAGTATCAAAATATTTATATAAGATAAAAATAAAAATGTGTAGAATGTATCACACGTGGCAACATCCAGGATGTCAAAGGCTTGCGTTTTTTGATCCCCAAATTATCCTTAGATGAGAACATTAACTCTCGTTGCTTCTTTAAAATTGGTCTAGATATTGTTATTTGTTGAGTTTATTCATTGCTTCAGAAGACTTGTATATATTCTCTGAAACTGCTCCCTTTTAGTTCTTCTAATTCTTGGGGTTATGACTGCCGAAGAATCAAATCGGAATGTAAAATTTAATTGTTTAAGTTTTAATACCATGTATGTTCTAAATTATTGATAATTTATCCGTCAAATATACGCTTTTGCTTGTATATAATAGTTTAAAAGTTGTATTTTAACGAGATTTTAAACTCTTTTTTAGTTCCACAGACAATGTCTAAACACTCTACACGACTCTCTATTCCTAAACAACCAAGTCATCAAAAATTCTCTCAGAATTCATTAGCTTTCAATAAATTCCATTTTAGAAGTCAAGATAAATGTTGATAGTCAATGTTATAACATACATATTTAAAAGACTGGATACTTCTGACGAGATATTTTCATTGCATATCAGTATTTAAAGAAAATTATTTGTGTTTTTTAATTTAATTTTGAATTTTGATCGTTGTATAATGCTTACACCAATTCGGTTTACTCCCTGGAGAGTAAGGGGCTTTACAATTTAGAACTTATTACTTATCCCAAATCCTATAAATGCATAATATATCACCCAAGAAATTTTTGTACCATAATATCTGACATAATCAGCATTTAATTCTGCAAATATTATTTAACATTATTAACATTTATTATTATATCAGACGAATTCTAAGCTCTTTCTTATTAAAATGATCTATTAATAGGCCTAAAAATTAAGTCTGAAAAAATTAAGTCTAAAAATTTAAATCTGAAAATTTGATAAACTATATTTTATAAAAGATCCAATTCTAAATCTGCATCATTATATAAAACTTTTATTGCAAAAATTAAATCATAGTTTCAGATAAAACTCACTATCAGTATACCGCTAACTAATAAATGATAGCCAAAAATTACCAAGAAAATTTGAATAAAGGAAATGTTAAAAAATGACATTTTATGAATTTAATCTTAAAATGCTAAAAAAATAGATACTGCATACAAATTATATATACATATTTTGCTCAAGATACACATAGTGCATCTTTATTTAAAACACACTTTTTAAGTATTTCATTCTTTATTTATGAGTCAAAAAATTACTATAATGAAAACATGTTACTTGATGTAATGAAATATCAAGTAGTACAGAAAAATGAAAATTTTAAAACCATAATATATGTTTTATAGCGGTGTAAAACAAAACAATATGTTTTAAATCAGAAAAGTGTATGTATCCCGTATGCATTCTCAGCGAATTAGTGTGAGTTTATTGTCTTAATTTATCGCAGGAAAAATTTAAGTTGTCCGCAACAACATGAATCAATGGGAGTTTTTCGTAAAGATTGGCACATTTTATTTTTAATGAACTGCTTTAGAAATACTAAGTGAAAAGAAACCGAGCAAATAAAACTACTACACATTTTCGATGAAATTAAACTTAATGTCAACCATTAATGACCTCTTATTTTTATTCCACATTAGGACTTTGTGTATACCTTCTTTTTGTGTCGATTTCGAACAATGATAGCTTTATTCATAAAACATTTTTCGCCTTTATCTTTGTCACCTGTTTCTATAGACATCGTATTTTTCTTTATGCACGAATCAGTTTTTGTGACTTCTCTGCGTTTTCTACCCTTTTTTCAATCTGAATTTTCCCTTTCATTATAAATTTTTTAGCCATGTAAAAAGAGTATAGGGATTTTTTCTGCGTCGCTTAATTTGGAACATGAAAAAAATTAAGAGTGTTGGGGAAACAAAATGCTGTAACAAACTCCGAACTGAAAAAATTGGCTTTTTGTATATTCTGAAATATGAAAATACTATTTTCGATTTTAAGGCATAATATTTATAGCATGTTTAAGAATTCAGTTCCAAAACTGTTTTGAATTTCTTTTTTGGCATATCCCTTTCTTTTATGAGAACTTATTTAGAACATTCGGGACTTTAATATGGTTTATTTGAGGCATGCATTTTGACTAAAATATGAGATAAATAATTACTATTCATATATTTTAACCTTTTTTTATTCCTCTAAAATCGTATCAGTAATTTTCAATTACGGAAAGCAAAAATATGTTATTTAATTTGATTTTTAATAAAATTATTTTTAATCATGGACAAAGAAAAATAATCTGATCTACTTTCCTATAAGATTTTTTACTGACAAACAATGCATTTTAGTGCGCAGCGTATTATTATTGAAGAAAATCTTCTATTTGAATGAACTTTTTGTTTGTAAATTTATTTATTTTGAATTTTCCCAGAGAGATATAAAAAGATAGATGGATTGATAAATAGATGGATAGATTGATTGATAGAGAGAGAGAAAGAGAGACAGAGAGAGAAACAGAGAAACAGAGAAACAGAGAGATAAAAGGAGGTTCTTTATAGGTTTCCTGTCATACTTGGATACAATTTACAAATTTTGAATGCAGATAGATGACCATTTTAATAGTTATAGAGAATCTACTATTTAGGGGGCACTCTACTTGTATTTTGATGCAAACCCACGTTCATACATGAAACAATGTTTATTGAATTCGTTGCACATATAATTGGCTTTTACAGCGATAAGCATGCGTACTACTTGTACGGAATGTATAAACACAGCTTTCAAGAACAATATATTTTTATACTCACGAACAGTAAGTCAAACCAGCAGTACTGCCATGTAAACTTCTGGCCCGCTAAGCACTAGCGCAGGATAACACCTTTTCAACCTTAACAACCTCCCCTTTTTCATTAATGACGCTGCGTGGTATTTATACTAAGCGCGTATGCCGAAATTAGCATATCTAAAGCAGCTTCTTTAATTCACTCAAAAGTTCGATTCTTGTGAATCGAATCTTGTGTATACCTTACACTGGCCTCCCTCGAAAAAAAAAATTAGGTAACTGAGGTCTGAACGGCTTCAGTTAACTAATTGAAAACGCTTGCTGGTCTGACTTTTTACATAATGGGTGGCAAAGTCAAAAAAACCTTCCACACGTTGTATGGAGGAAAAACGCCACTACCATTTTACAAAACTAACCCCGAAGGGTCCAGGTGACACCATCAAACAGTGGATTTGCAGAGTTGCGGATACTGGGCTGCCAACTGCGCCCTAAAATATCTATTTTAATTAAAAGTGACAACACAATTGCACAGCATGACATTTCTTGACTGTATCTGCTCTCCCCCAATTTATAATGTACATGTGTTATTGTTTGTGAAGTTAGTACATTAGTGGTTAATTGGTATATTGTGCAGTATGTATTTTTTTTTTCACTACATGTCCCCTTCAAAAATTTATAAAACAACAGTATGCTGTTTTTTTTTAGTGGCTCACCCCTTCCCCTCAAAATGTTTACACAGTATATATAATGGGGAATTTCAAACCAATTTGGTTCGGTTTTATTAAAGGGTGGGAGTTAGAATAAGAGAATTGATACAAGACTTGTTCCTCATGAATGCAGCAACTTCCTTGCACCAGTCTGTCCAATCCGTGGAACCTCTCTTGATGGTCGCAGTCCTAGAAAAGGGGTTCGTTGACCGTGTGGGCATCCTTTGTGCAGCAGGTCGTTGGTCCTGAGGCGCTGGTCCGGCTTGACGATGGACAGGAGGTCTCTTGGGAGGAGGCCAACCTTGCTGGGCGGCAGAAATCTTCCGTTTCCTGTACTTATGCAAAGGAACTTTAAAATTGTCATTCTTCCTTTTGATAACCTTGTGTACCTTATCAGCGACGCATTCATCCTTTGATGGAGTTTTTGTAGTGCACACTTTACCTTTCTTCGTACTTTTGCTTGTATCGGTATTAGATTTTAATGCAGATTCTATTTTTTCAAATTTATACGCCGCACCAACGCGTTTACAAATTGTTTCGCTGCTTGTGTCATGTTTTTCAACAACCTGACTCTGTTTTTCGTATTGGTGCTTATACGACTTCTTTTTTACCGCCTTAATTACTTCAGTATTAGCAGTTTTAATGCTGGAACCTGAAGGCGCTTTTTCACGTTTTTTATCCCCCTTAACTTTAGTTTTATCCTCTTTTGAAAAAAAGGCTCTTTGAAACTTGCGATATCAGAATCGTTATCATTTAAATTCTTTAACACTGCTTCAGTTTTAGGAAGATTAAGCTTTTCGTACTGGTGCGTTTTAATGCAACCTGCGTCTATAACTTCCGAAGCATCAGCTAAACTACTTACAGTATAACTCTGTGTCAACTTTTCATCCTGATTCTCAGTCTGGTTTTCATGTACTTTATTTAAAACCATATTATCAACGTGGCCTACACAATCCCCATTCGGCTGGGAACTTGAAATAATATCATCATTACCTAGCGAGTTCCTACTATCGTTTAAAGAATTTTTATTGTCGTCAACTAATAAGTATTCACTAACTTCCGTAACGCATACTTCGTCATCTACTAAATTTCCTTCATTAACAGATGTGTGAATATCATCTAAAATATCAGGTATAGCATCAATAGAAGTGTCAGATGATTTATTTTCTAAACCACTAGCATTAGTATCGGCACTATTTTCAGAAATTTGTACTGGAATTACCGCATCATTCCAGCTAGACTCACTTTCTTTATAAGCCACAAAAATACCCTGACTTTCACTATTCTCAAAATAATGATTACTACTCGGACAAAATAATACATTTGACCACACAGTTTCAACAGGTTGAACCATATCATGTGAATCAACTTGCCAGTGCAAGTAAGGTGCTTCCATATTATTTACTTTAAGAGCACTAATTTCATTATAACGCCGTGCGCTTCTATTATTTTGCCTGCGGTACTGCTTACGCTGCTGGTTTGAAACTCGCGAAAAATTTTGGCGCGGCTGTATAAAACTTCTCGTACCTGAATGACGGTACGGGGTAGCGAAGAAATGCCTATTGTCATGTTTAGCTAAAGCTTGAAGGAGGGTAACCTTGCTTGTAATTGTTTGATTATCTAAAAAATCTTGAACACTTGGCTTCAAACGTTGGATAACTATTTTTAAGATTACGCTTCCGTTACCCCTTCTAAATATTCCTCACACTTGGAAATCTTTTCCGTAGCAAAATCTAACGCAGACTGACCTTCACGTTGCCTTAGCGAATAAATTTCCGCTTCAATTTCACTTTGATTAAAGGTCTTTGGAAAAACACTAAGAAACTGTTGCTTGAATGACAAATAGTCAAAAATCAGATTACTGCTTTGCATACACGTGTACCACTGAAATGCACTACCTCTTAAAGCGGCTAGAGCAATTTTAAGTTTATCCCCCTCTGGGGTGCATTGTTGCTGAAAGTAATGCTCAATTTTCTTTAGGAATTGGCTTGAGGGGCCGCCATTGAATGTGGCTTCGAATGGCGCAATTTGCTGAACCATAATTACCCGAGGAAAATTTCCAGCAGGATTTTGTTCTACAACACTCATTTTTTAAATAGTATATAAGTACTTGCAACAATTTTATCAATATAAGTACACAGTACACAGTTTTTAATTTCAATTATGTTGTTCGTTACAAATGTAACGCTAACTACCAGGGTATATATAATTTCGGGCGCCAGTATAGAGAATCTACTATTTAGGGGGCGCTCTACTTGTATTTTGATGCAAACCCACGTTCATACATGAAACAATGTTTATTGAATTCGTTGCACATATAATTGGCTTTTACAGCGATAAGCATGCGTACTACTTGTACGGAATGTATAAACACAGCTTTCAAGAACAATATATTTTTATACTCACGAACAGTAAGTCAAACCAGCAGTACTGCCATGTAAACTTCTGGCCCGCTAAGCACTAGCGCAGGATAACACCTTTTCAACCTTAACAACCTCCCCTTTTTCATTAATGACGCTGCGTGGTATTTATACTAAGCGCGTATGCCGAAATTAGCATATCTAAAGCAGCTTCTTTAATTCACTCAAAAGTTCGATTCTTGTGAATCGAATCTTGTGTATACCTTACATAGTTTATAAAGATACTTTTGTTTGTAATAAAGATAATATTTTTTCTTATTTTTGAAAGAAATACTAATTTTGTGTATCTCAAAGAAAAAAGAAACAGCAGAATTTTATATATATATATATATATATATATATATATATATATATATATATATATATATATATCGGGTGGCCATAATTAAACTGACAGTGCTCACAGTGTTCTGTAGCGCGATCTATTTGCGAGAATGACGCCACATGTTGTAGGAAGATTAAACAAGACGGGGGACGAAGGATTCCGCGAAAAAATAAATTAGTTCCAAAAGTCACCGCTAGGGGAATATTTGGCGCTGTGTAATAGAAAATAGAGTGTTAACAAATGCAAATTAATACGGAATAAAATTACCTTTTATTATGCACATTTTCTTATTTAGTTCAAGTTCAATATGGCAACATTTTTAAAAAAGCGTAAAATCTACATAAACACCGATAAAGTCTCGTGATCTGCAATATCACGTACGCTGAGCAGAAGAAGAAGTTCTTTATTCAAATTTCACGTTACATCCATTGGCACAATGCCAGCTGCTTGGGTTTTAAAAGGCAATGTGTTACGTTTCGAATCAATCGGATTGAAAGTTTATGTGCAATGTCTCCTTCTTTAGTCGAGCGTGCGTTACTGATCAAATTCTTTTACCTCAACCAGTGCAACGCGTCAGCCTGTCTTCGTGCTTTTAGAACGCACAAAAAAATGCGTAAAGGTAACGGTCCTGTGTCAGTTAATGGGCTTAAAGCAATGGTTGCCAGGTTTGAGAAAACAGGTTCTCTGAAGGTTCAGTCAGGCAGAGGACGAAAACCTGTACCACAGGATACAATCGAAGCAGTTGCCACGGCGATTGTCGACAGAGGACCAGACAATATTGCTGCCACCTCTAGCGCTCGTGGATTAGCTCGGAATATGGATATGCCTTACAGTACGGTATGGAAAATCTTACGAAACATTATCAACTTCTATCCGTACAAGATCAGCCGTGTACAGGAGTTACTGTACCCTGACCATGATAAGCGATTGACTTTTGCTCTCACCTTTCTTGCCAGAATGGAGGTAGATGATGCTTGGCCGTGGAAAATCTTATGGGGAGACGAGGCCCACTTTTACCTGCATGGAACTGTGAATACCCAGAACTGCCGAATTTGGGATGACAAATCACCACATGCAGTCACAGAAATTCCCTTACATTCACCAAAGGTAACTGTTTGGTGTGGGTTCACAGCGGAATTTATCGTAGGTCCATTCTTCTATGAGAACATTACCCCGACAGGACCGGAAACCTGTTCTGTTACCGGAGAGAAATATCGCCACATGTTGAACAGCTTTGTCATTCCGGCACTTCAGCAAAGACAATGCCTGGGGGAAATCATTTTCATGCAAGATGGAGCCCCTCCACACGTTGCTGTACGGGTGCAAAAGCTGCTACGACAGAAATTCACAACAGAAAGAGTCATTAGCCGCTACTTTCCAACTGCATGGGCACCTCGGTCGCCTGATCTTACCCCATGCGACTTCTGGCTATGAGGTTACCTTAAGTCCAAGGTCTATCAAGGAGTGGTCCAGGACCTGGCTACGTTGAAGGATAACATATCACGGACTGTACGGGAGATTCCTGCAGACATGTTACTTCCTGCTGTTGTGCATACTGTGCACAGAATGCAATATGTGGTCCACAACAACGGCAGCCACATTGAACCTCATTTGAATGCAAAATAAAAGGTAATTTCCGTATTGATTTGCATTTGTTAACACTCTATTTTCTATTACACAGCGCCAAATATTCCCCTAGCGGTGACTTTTGGAACTAATTTATTTTTTCGCGGAATCCTTCGTCCCCCGTCTTGTTTAATCTTCCTACAAAATGTGGCGTCATTCTCGCAAATAGATCGCGCTACAGAACACTGTGAGCACTGTCAGTTTAATTATGGCCACCCGGTATATATATATATGTATATGTCACACACATTGTCACTTTTCATAGGTTTGCATTGTACAACGTTATTAAACAGTAATTCAATTTGAAGTATGCTTTATTTCATTTAAAAATAATGTGCACAAATCTTTGCCATCATTTTCGGTCATAAATTTATTTTTTACTGAACTTAAAATGAAGTGCATACCCATAAATGTCTTTATGTAAAACGTCAATTTCTCGTAACGCAATATATATTTGCAGACAAATTTTTTAATTAATAACCACTAATATGTACTGAAAAAATATTTACGAATTATATAAATAGGTATTCAATAATATAACGTTCTCTCGCAATTTAAATAAATATAATATGAAAGAATTAATATCTTTGTTTTACAAATTTAACACATTTTTAAATGCTGAATAGAAATTTTTAAACTTATGTTAAGCTGTTTTATAAATTAGAATTATGAACGCTATACCAAAATTGCAGCATATTTTAGGTCATACTATAAAAAATATTTTACAATAAATTCTTCTAAGAGAAATTTAATATTTTGATATTATCCACAAATAAGCCCAAAAATAATGAGGAAAAACATCCTAAGCAATTAGGAAAGTTTAAAGAGAGTTTACGCAATATTTTATTTTATGAATGATATAAAACTGCATTTTACATAAAAAATTACCAAAATTCGAGTAATAGTAGATTAAAGATGTATAATTAAAAAAATGTGAAAATTTAGACTTACATTTTACTATGATAAATCCAGAAATTATTCTGGCTAAAACTAACCTTTACTTTTTATTTATTTAAAATATTCTATTTTATTCTATTCTACTTTCATCATAGCACTTCAATTATTGTGATTATTGCAATAAATATTCTGTTTTCTGAATTTTTAATTTGGTTTTACAAGTAATTTGATATAAATACAGCTGTTCAAAACCTTTAAATGTTGATACCTGACTGACCAATGAAAAGCAACCGGCCGGAGATGCAATGAATTATCAAACGTAGCTGATACTCCAATTTCGTTGCACTGTTTGATAGGCGTGTTCGTTTATGAAGAAAGTAATGACACAGAAAAGTAACATTTACACGTATCATCTTCGCAATTAAGATATTAATTCTGCAAACTGCATTCATGACAGCTTTATCCCGCGGATAATAACTGGCTGTGTTGCCTGCCACTTGATATACCAAATGTTCTTTTACAATTTGAAGCAGTTGATTATTTTCTATTAATTAAGGATTATTTTTACAAAAGAATACGATTTATTCTGTAATTATCTTCAAAGAAGAATAAAACTTCATACAGTGGTAAATCAGCACTCCTTTCAAATACCCAGGTTCATCTATCACGGTTTTTAGTAAGGACCGTCAATCGAAACCCAACTACTTATATTGTACGGAGGCTTTCCCGTAGCGCTACTAGGATGTGAGGATGTCTTATTTCCGTTTACCATTCTCCTAACTTTCTCAATAAAACGTTCTTTAACTAATTCCCCAGAATAAACATTATGGGGTCTCATGTGTCTTAGTTTTGCAGTGAAGGTGCAATTGAGCATCATGTCACATTTAATTTTATTTCTCATTCCCTAAAAAACATAAATGCATGAAAATTTTGCCACTGACAGCTTAATATTTGCTCTATGTAGCATAATTAATGAAATAATTATGCTACGTAGAGCATATATTAAGCTCTATAGAAATAATATTGATAATGATATAAAACAAATGTATATATAACGTATACTCCATTTTTAAGCAATTAAAAACTTAAATTTTATAAAATCTAAATTTAAATTTCAAAATTTTGAAAAAAATGCATTTTTTATTGAAAAAAAAATGTTAATTTTAAATAATTTTTACATTTTAATTGCTTAAAAAGGGAGTGTAAATTAAATATTAATTAGTTTTGTTTCATTAACAACATTATTTGGGACTCTAGAACCAATAGTTTTGTTACAGTCTTGCGCGCAATAGATGCAAGCCAAAACACAATTTTAAAATTTTCATCAAAATTAAAAATTGAAAATTTATTAAAATATAAGTTATAGATAATTGAAATAATTCTTTTACATAGAACATATATTAAGTTGACAGTGGCAAAAATTTCATGTATTTATGTTTTATAGGGCATGAGAAATAAAATTAAATGTGACATGATGCTCAATTGCACATTCAGTGAAAAAGTAAGACTCCTTAGGCCTCTTGACTCTTTCAAGGATAAAAACCTCCACCGTTTGACCGGTGCCGAATTTTTCCCGATTTTTTTAACCTAAAGGATCTTGAAAAATTTTCCACTAAAAGGTTTCAAAATGTTTTTACTTCTTTAAACTGATAACTGATGGCAGTACTAGCCATTTTTCTGATCATTTAACTGGAATACATTGAATACAAGTGAAAAAAAAGACCATATTTTTTTACGTTTGCACTGTGTAAACGGCACCCCTCAAAGGGTTAAACCTTTAAATACAGTGATTTATCAATGTATGTCTCGTAACAGACTTTTGAGGGAAAGATGTTACGTAGTTTCCTGCATGTGGTTACATTATTAATTTTAATTTATAACAGATTGGTCAGTATATTTGCAAAGTATCTCTTGGATTAAAATTAGGTAAATTAATATGATATCTAGAGCATGTACTGCATGTTAGTATGCTTGTAGGTGAGGTAATGAGCTTCTACAACAATATAGAGCGTATATAGGAAAAACAAGAGTTTCATGTTGATTAGAATCTTCTATAGGAAGTATAAATTTTGAGCCCTAAATGATGCTAAATATTTAACATAATGAAAATAAAATTAAAAAATATGAAGTTTGTAAGTCTAATTAAAAATATATTTAAATGAGTATTATTTTGTTCAGTTTTATCCCATAAAATTGCTACTTTCCAATTTTCTACAAAGTTTTGTTAAAATTAAAAAACTTTGATGTGAATGCATTTTTTGTTTGAGATCCATTTAGATTATTATCTACAAGTTGCCACATATAAGCTGGCTTTCAAGCATTCTTTTGTCTGCGGGTTGAATAATTATTTAATTATTTTTAATTCGTATTTTTTGTATCGCGAACACTGTTAAAGTTTATAAATAGAATTAAATATAATTTGCTGTCTGCAGACAAATAATTTGAAACGAACTTTATACAATTTTAAGTTTTTTTGTTGCCTACAAGCCGAACTGATAATTTAACTTCCACAATTAAAAAAAAATACTTCTTAGTTTTTTTTAACTTTAGAATTAATTTAATTAAATTACAAATTAAATTTGACTAAACACATTTAATTAAATTAATTACATTTACTTTAGAACTTTTTTTTAGAACTTATTTTATTTCCTTTAGAATTTACCCCCATCAATTATTTTTACTGTACTAAAGGTTTTCGGCAATAAAAAAAATAATTAACGTAAAAGATAGAAAATTATTTAAAGATCACAGTGATCGAGGAATAAATGTCTTCCATCGCTAAATACTTTAATGAAATTGCACCGATTCCGTACCCATTGGGTACTGAATCTAAAAATAATGAAACAAAAACGAAGTTTCTCATTGCAATATCAATTTCATCGATGTTCTGCCTGCCTTATATTGCAGCGTACCACAGTCACGTCTTATCCCCAACGCGCCAGACTATAGACTGATCAAATCTTGCTGTCGAGTCAGAATTTCTTCTCGAACATGTGACCATTCTTGGCCTGCCTTATCCAAACTGCGGGCCTTATCACACTTGTGTTGCACTGCTTGAAGAATAGAATCATTGCTGAAAAATTACGACACAGTTTTCAAGCAACGTGCCGCAAACGACTTGTAGACACTTTAGTTTATTATTTTTCAAATTCATTTAATTAGTGTTGAGTCGTTGCCTCTGAATTGTAGCCATTATTTAGTAATAACTGCCTTTTACAGTGTCACATGCGCGTTAAAACATATCATTTTAACCACATAATGATTCTACCCTCATGCATCAAAAGCTTGCATGGATGAAAAGCTTTTACCTCAAAAGTCTCATTGCAAAGTGCGAAGCTCAAATGGAGCGTTCTTTTGTCACTCTCGCTGTCGTTCTAAAGTTTGAGTAAAGCCCTCTCTGAATTTCCACATCGGCTTTTTGCAGGTCGTGCGAACTTAATTCCGGCGAACTACAACAAATCTTGCTTGTGACGGGCCCTATTGAAATAGTTGATGTACGTTTAAAAAAAAAAGAAAAATGCGATCTTTTTAGAGAATAAGAAAATCTTAATATATTATTTTAAATAAATATTTAGCCTTTCTTGACTTTCTGCGTAGGCTATCTCTTACTCTATTCTTGTGGAAAAAAATCTGAATTAGCTAGAGTAATATTTTTTCCCAATGTGGAGGCACTTGTCGTCAATTCTGATTTTGTTTTCACCTTCATATAATTACACGAGCATAGAAAGAACTAAAATTTAAAATATGACAGAAGATACATTGAAAATCTGAATTAGCTAGAGTAATTTTTTTCCCAATGCGGAGGCACATTCGTCTATACTACGCCACAATTTTACTGCCCATTTTATTGTGGGGGCACCATATAGGCAGACAGCATTACCCCTGTAATGACTTGACGGTCCCTACGGGTAATTTCCAAGGGACACACGTCTTTGTCATCTAAGCTGTTTTATCAGTGCCGAAAGGTGACCTTCCTTTTAGTTACACAAAAGCCGTGACGTAGTGACTCTTCGATATACTTCAAGAAAGGAACCTCTTCTGAAACGATTCCCTAATTGACAATGGAGTCCAAATGAAAGGCTAGTGTTGGCTCCCTTGAAGGCACGGAGCGGCAAGCGGTAACTGAAAAGGAACCCCCACGAAGAATGAGCGCATATATACACGACACCTTGATGTAATTGGGGGGAAGTTGAAGATTCTTTTTTTGCAGGGTGGACACCCCTCGTCGGCCAGACATCGGAGCTTGCCGGTCTTCTTGCCGTTCCTCTCATGATATCCTGAACCCGCGAATTATCCTTAGATAATGTTTA
Organism: Dolomedes plantarius; assembly: GCA_907164885.2. Lineage (NCBI taxonomy): Eukaryota > Metazoa > Arthropoda > Arachnida > Araneae > Dolomedidae > Dolomedes > Dolomedes plantarius. The sequence continues at coordinate 60,034,959 of OU015494.1, read as the reverse complement.
TTTTGTAATTATTGTATAAGCCTATATTTAATCTAGAATGCCAATAAAGCATTTTGTAAATATTAAAGGCTGTCAGTCTTGGTTTTAGACGAAGTCCTTACACCCCCTATGAAGGGACGACACGAACGGAGGTATTTTTCGTGGCGCGACGCCATGATTCTATCCGAGCACCCTCAGCACCGAAAACCAGCGCGCTGTACTACTGGGCTGCCACAAGCCCAGCTAAAGTAATTTAAACTCAGCTAAATTTCCTTGCTTTTAGAGTGAATATCTTAAGTTTTTCTATGCTTTGACGTGCTTCACTAGTTTTGGTGATATTTTGCAGTTATGAGAAAATATGTCTAAAGTAAAAGAAACGTAAACAATACTGATTTTTTATTAAAATATTAACACCTCAAAACTATTAGTACAAAATATAGGGCAACGACAATAGACATGCCTCGAACCGCCCTTTTCTATTTGAAGTCAAGAGTTATCCTCCTTTGTTCTGTCCCTCAGCTCTTTAGATAACTAATGGTCTCTACCTTTTACTATGAAAAACCTGAATTCTTAGTTGATTGAACCATCTCAGTCTTGACGCAATTCAGCATTTAACCTTTAAAAATGGCCCAGATATATCCTAACGGTTAGAAATCCGTTTACAATGTTATCCAATCTAGTCCTTTTCAGAATACTTACGGTAGATACCTCATCTCTCTTTCTACCTTGAGTGGATTGAAACAGTTCAGGTATCATGTTCAATTCCAGATAGTTTTTCCCAGAGACCGAGGTATCTGTAGTATGTAACCCCAATTCTTAAGTCATATTTTAAATTTTAGTTCTTTGCTATGCTCGTGTAATTATATGAAGGTGAAAACAAAATCACGGCATTAGTCGTTTTCTTTATGTATTTAAGTTTTAAACTCCCTTGGGGAAGCCTGTAACCCCTAGGGGTTGCGTCCACAGGTATCAGATCGGGTAATGCCTCCCCTTGAATTTCGATTGGGTGGTTGAAAGGGAAAAAATACCTTCCGCGGGCCAACAGGTAGAAGTCCAACTGTTTTCGAGGCAATGACACCTCTCTTTTTATGAATAGTGCAAATTCTTCTTTTTCTTCTTTCTTCTTTTTCACTGTTCTTAGACACGACAACAACGACAACAGCAACTTTTTAATTAAGTATGACGCATTAATATTGTACGTGATGCTTTACAAATCTAAAGACACATCAATGTAAAAAAATGCTTGTAATCTCACTTTTCAGAAAACGTTTTTTGGAAAATATCGAACAAAACCTTAACATGAAGTAATTTGATTAAACAGCTTTAAAATAACATTAGATTAAACAATCTCAAGCATAAAATTATTTGTAATTAATTCTGAAATCCAATTCTTATTTGATAATTTTCTTTCATAAAAAACAAAATGGCATTTTCATTTATCAATCCTCACCATCAAAACAAAATTTCTAAGTGAGCGTCTATCAAAGTCCATAAATATTCATAAAGGAGGTGTCAAAAAAGTGATAAATCACAAAGTTTAACAATAATAAATGATTTTGTATGTATATTTCTTCTTTTAAAAATAGTATTTCTTTTCTGATATATTTTAATGCAAAAGTCTAAAGAAACTGTCTTCTTATCACCCCGTGAGCAGTGATGAGTAGAACGTAGAAATATGGCCGAAATTCTCAGTTTTGAGACACTTAGATATAATTTTGTTTTTGATGCTGTGTCCTATTATATGAACTATATATAGCTTGTTCGAGGTCATCAGTCCTATTTTACTTCAAAATCTTCTACTTCACTTTTTTATGTTTTATATTGTTCCATACTGTAAGGTACTTCTGTTTTAAGATGAGTAAGTGTGCATTAAAATCATCTCATTATGTATTTATGTTATGATACTTCTTTCATCAAGTCTTGGATTTCTTATGTATTTATTTTATAAAATAAGAACTATTTAAAATGAATTTAAAACTGAACCTTTCTTAAGCGGGTTTTGTTGGGTTATCGTTCACACACATGTTGTATCCATATAAATCTTTCTCGTAAAAATTGAAAAACCTTAACATAATGGATTTAAATTGATTAAAGCGGTACTTAATAACTAAGTGAACTTAATAAATAAGTGATACTTAATAGTTAAATCTTACTTAATAATTTTACACTAGATGAGTCTTAAAACTCAACTTATGTAGTAACTTTTTCCGAATACATACAAAGTGACTATCATTTAAATAAGATACAAAGTTTATCATATTTTGTATCATATTCTCTGCATCAAAGAAAATCTATATTTTTATTTTTTATCATGGATTTGAATCAAACTGGTCGAATCAGATCTAATTTATACAAAGCTTTTTGGATAGTAATATTGACATATATGAAAGCACTAAAATTGTTAAAAGCTTCTACCATAAAACTTCTATTCAAATAGACTGTTAAAAATACATTCTCATACAATTTTGAAAATCAAAAATAACGTAAAAGAGGAAATCCTTTATTTACCAGTGTTAGCAAAAATTAGTAATGATGTACGCATTTCAAAGACTTCTTTGATAATTTGGGATTTTCAAATACAAAATATATACAGGATACCAAACTAAAAATTGAAAATATATGAATAGGAATGAATAAACTTAAATGTTACAGGCATCATTTATAATGAGTTATTTCACAAATATCTCTCTAAATAAGACTTTTCTGATAAATATTAGAAAAAGTCTATGAAAATCACGCAGTTTATGAAATAAGTATCATATAAATTTATTTTGTATGATCATTGGGATTACAATCGATTATTTCAATAATCAAGATTTTTTTTTCAGTCTGGAGCAGAACGTTTTTTCAGATGGTTTAAAACATGATATGTCATTGTTTTCAAGTTATTTAAAAACACTTAAATTTCTAACTCAGTCCGAATTTTCAGTAACATCAAAGATGTTACTTTATTTATTTTTTTTCGGCTATATACTTTTAAAGTGAAAATTGTAAATATAATTTCATAGGTACAGTTTAAATTTTTAGTTAACTGAAAGAACGATATGATGATATGAATACATGGGAATAAATTAAGCGAAAGTCATTGGAAATAAAGTTATATTTAGTAAAGATCACATATTATATCACTTTACAACATTTTATGTTAACGAAAACTTACGAATCGATCATCAGTGCGGAGTATTATAAAATTATCATTTTCAGCTTATTCTGACAGTTATCTAGTTAGAGGGAATTTTTTTTTTTTACTACATCATTAAAAAAGAAAGAACTTTTCTTATTAACTCATCCAATAATAGAAAATGATTAGAATTTTTGAGGAAAAAGTCTTTATTTTTGAAAAAAATGACTACTGCTGTTTAAAAGTGTAAGAGCATTGAAAGATATTTTTCTGCAAGGCATGAAATGTAAAATAGGTCTTGAAATTTCTCAAAAATGTATTGAAATTTATGAACGTCGATGGAATGTCAACTTTTATCACGTAAAAGTAGAAAACTTGTAAGGTATAACATTTTCTCTTCACTAACCAGCTTTTTAAGTTCACTTTCGAATATGCCAAAGTAATTACCTCGCATTTTACCCCTCGCGGAATTAAAGGACATGTTCCGATATCATTAGAAATGTGCTGATATGTGAAAATACATAGAATAATATTTCCGCGAAATGGGATATTTTATTAAAAAAGACAATGAGCCAGAGTATGTGAATTTACCTAGCTAGCTAGAACACAGCCTATATTAAACTTTGATTGATCACGTGCCAAGGCAATGAATCAGCTACTAAATTTAACATGTGGACAATTAATTCAAACTTAAAGCATGGGGTTGGAAATTTGCAATTTTATGTTTGGTGTTATAGGCAAGAACTCCGAACAGGTACTTTGTTAGCCATGAGCTTTTCTATGATTTTCTTTCAATTTACTTGAAATTTCAAGCCAAGCAATAAATATAATCTTTCAATTAAGATTATACGTTATCTTTTTAAGCACTAATCTCTAGCCCTTTACAAGTAAGTACAGCTAAGTTAAGCCACTATCTCTATTTATTCTAACATTACGATCTTCATCATTCTAAGTCGTTAGTTATCTTGTTGATATTGGCATGTTAATGTTAAGCTGTACAATGTGTAATAGAAATTAACACGTGCACGAGTTGTGACATACGAAATTGTAGACATTTTATTTCCTGAAACAAATAGACGACTCCATTAGCTTTTCTCTAAGATCGGCATAATATCTGTTTTTCTATGTATGAAGTCATATGGAATGTATGAGATATTCTCAATTGTTATTTAGGAGTGAGAGAGATAATTTCATGTTCTCAAGTTAAAGCTTTCGGGGACAAAGTAGAAGTAATTTGGAGATTATTTGGTACACGTACGCTATTGCTTTATATTTTATTATTCAAATAAAGTCATTTTGAATTGCAAATCAGAAAATTCCACGTATAGTTGCCTCACGTATAGTTGAAATCGTTGGTAAACTATTGGTGAAGATTTGAAGCCAATTAATAGAGGCCTAGTCAAAAAACAAAGTCTACTTAGATGAAACCAAACGTTCATATCTGGCTTGCTCGAAATATAAGCGATTCAAGTATACTTCGTCAAGTATCAACAAGATAACTAACGACTTTGAATAATACAGATTGTAATGTTAGAATAAATATATATAGTGGCTTAACTAAGCTGTACTTACTTGTAAAGGGCTAGAGTTTAGTGCTTAAAAAGATAATGTATAACCTTAATTAAAGAATTATATTTATTGCTACTACCTTTACTGTTACAAGGCTAAAAATGCACTGTTTCAACTGATTGATATTTTCTAATTTTCCCTTTAGACCACTTCAATAACTCAACTTTAATGTATCAGAAAATGCTCGACAAGTCTGACAAACTGAGCTATTAACGTTGCAATTAAGGAGCTTCTAGCAATTAACACAGGTTTTTAAAACAGTCATTCAACACGTGATCAAATAGTCTTAATTCCTTTCCATTTGTCTCCATTACAATACATTCTGTAGGAACATCTTTATTCAACACTTAGAGACATTTAGTAGAAAGACAGGAGAGAATTAATAAAAAGAGAACTACAGAATACCAGAGAAAAAAAATATTAAATTGGCTTACTTCACCTCTGTTATACCCCAAGAACATCGTCTAACAAGGGTTTTCTTTTAATCGACTCTAAATATTTGGATTCTTCGAATTATGATATGGAAGTTTCAAAGGAAGAATATCTGGTTATAAACATTAAAAGTTTTTTAGCTCTCATCTGGCCATTTATATAAATATTGAATGTCCCATCCTTTTTTAAGCATGGAAGGCATGATGAGTAGAATCATAGGATCATATGTATAATGTAACCCTAATAACCTATCCATTCCATCTGTTAACTATTTCAAAATTTCCTTTCAAGATTTATATCCAGGTGTTTCCAACAGATTTAATAAACCAAAATATTTCAGTAATGCCACAGTTGTTTACCTCCTGAACACATTTTTCGTGGACATCTTGGGAAATTTACGCTGTTAGTGGTGAGCGCTAAATAGGTTTCTGAAGCAAATTTCTCGACTTCTTTGAGTCCTCTATTCCCAGTGTGCACAAAGGTAAAATAAAAGAAAGGCGCGAAGGCAGAGAAATTCAAAGATTTAGTTGAGTTAATATAACTGAAATCTGTAACAGTAGGTTAACGACTTTTGAGAGAAATAGAAAAAAAAGAATGAGAAAGAAGCGTCAAAGTAAAACTTTTCTTCGCCATCTCCCTGAGGTGCATTAATGGCTTTGCATTTTTATTTCAACTCGCTTTGCTGCGAGATCATTTTACATCATATATCACCTCGCTTCTTTACACGACTCATACTGTAGGAGAAAAGAATTATGATTAATCATGTTCCACAGCGAAGTTTCTCTACTGACTGAGGATGGCACGGGAAATAACTGCTGTCTCTCACAAACTTGGGGGATCGTTCACACTTTGTTAAGGGCAATTTCCTCTGCTTAGAATTTCTAAAGTAATGTGTAATAAATGCTTTGTTGCAGGGATGTGCTGTAGAAACAGTTATGTGGGACAATTTTTACCCCAATGCGAATCTCCAGCATGGAGATTCAATTGGGTCAGTATGAAATCTGAGATTTTGGAAAGAAAATTAAATTCAGACGTCACCAGGTGCATTAAGACTTTTTTTGTACAAGGACATGACTTTAATATTCTGTATTGAGAAATTTTTCTGCCAATGAATGAAAATATTTATAAACCTTCCACAAGTTCATTAAATTTATGAAAATACCGTTATGTTACTTTTTATGCGGTCAAATATTAGAAAATGATCTCTGTTTCAAAATATAAACATTTTTAACTAAGTAACGTAAACTTGCATGTTTTATTCATGCAGAATTCATATAAAGGTCCTATTTCAGTAAAAGATTCTCTATCATGAATACAGAATCGAAATGGTCATCAATTACAAAAATTTCCTTTATTTTTTTTGTAATAATTAAGTTTTTGGATTAAATATTCGTAACAAATGCAGTGAAAATAAATAATATAAACAACATTGTAGAATAAAACAGGAATTAAAAACTCTCACTAAAATCACAAAATATGTGCAAATTTATCAAGACAAAAAATATGGTTGTTCAAAAAAATTTCTAGGAACTATTTGGAGCAACGATTAAAATTACTACTTCTCAAATTATATCATTTGACAAGAAATTTCTAATATTTGAACACTCTTTAGATTTAATATCTGTGAAATATATTTCCATGAATATTTACGATACCATTAAACCATACTGAAAATTTTTTTTGCATTTAAATTTTACATGGAAGACATAATATCATGACCACATCATAATAAAACACTACATCACAATTTTTAAAATGAAAAGAAACACAATAATACCTATGAGTTTAGGTTTAGGTCGTCAAATATCAACATGACTGAATTAAATAAATGTATAAGTAAAAAGAATAATTGTTTTTCGTCCTATGATAATATAATAATACCCTAAATAATATAAGTGGAACATCATTTCATTTCCTTTCCTTTTGTATGAAAAATAATTCTTTTAAAACTGTAAATTTTCATTTAAATAAATGTATGAGTAAAAAGAATAATTGTTTTTCGTCCTATGATAATATAATAATACCCTAAGTAATATAAGTGGAACATCATTTCATTTCCTTTCCTTTTGTATGAAAAGTAATTCTTTTATAACTGTAAATTTTCATACATCATAAATACATTTTTGTAAAAATTCCAGTTTTCAAACGTAATTTTTTCTAAAAAGATAAATTTTGTTTTTGCGATAAATAAATTTTAATTTTAGAAGTGTGATTTAATTTAATTGATTGCATTGAATTATGAGCTAAGAGCTGTATTGATATTCGATAAACACTGATAACTTAAAGCAGCTTTCGAGTGTAAAGTTGATGTCTTGACAGGGGTGTAAATAAAAAAATATGAATATTTTTTTCTTAGACTATTACAGAGAGGTTCCATTTCTCATTTATATTAATTAACACTTCATGCAGGATGTTAACATTTACTTTAATCGAAGAATATAGATTTAGTGAAAACTAGGCTCTATATGTAATATTATTATAATTTTCACTGACTCAATATAACGTGGCAAATATTAAGTTGTTATAATCTCGCGGATATAAACAAAAGTGCTTTAGATTAATGGCCCCGGTCGGCATTTCAGTTGTGTATGGAAGGGGAGACCTAACGGGGGGGGGGGGGGGTTGTTATGCCTTTTGGTTGTCATGAAATAACTAAGTTTCCATACTAAATACTTACATGATTTCTGCCTAGGTGTACACAAACGAGTCTTACTCTCCAAGGAGATTATTTCCCCAGTGTACCTATTCAAGGTGACCTCCCTCCAAGATATATTTCAAAGTTCATCACGATACAAATTATTATTAGTCGTTAAAAATGATAGATTTGATTGACAGTAAGTGACATTACACGAAATATTTAATATTTAATGAAAAGCCAAAGTGAAACAGTGAAGGTTTTGACTCGAAATATACATACTTCTCCTTGCAAATAGTTATCTTTTCACTTCCTGGGGCAATGTACAAAAGGAGTTCTTTTTATTAAAGAAACTGAAAGATGTTGTTGTTTGTTTTTTGCCAATACGGGGAACTTGTCACTGAAGACTTTCGCACATAATCCGAGAGATTTGTTGGTTGCTTTCAATGGGATCACTATATAGGTAAGCCAACGCAACCCCTTGGAGCCACCTCAATTTCGACCGAGCACTTCCAGGGGTACTACTGAAAGATAAAAACGTGCAATTCGCAGCTACTACCACTGCTGTGTAATTGGTGTATGGTGACTGATAACATTAGCAAATAAAGGTTAATTAGAGGTCATGGTATTGCCTCATACTACAAAGGTGAGCATAGGCTTCCTTTATGCAGGAGGTCCGAATCAGTCCCCGAACGACCCTAAAACTTTTTAAAGCTAAAAAAAAGGATTTGTGGCATAATCATCGTCATTATACGGTTACTTAATGATTATATGAATAGCAAAACTACTTAAGCTTCCTGATCAGGACTTCCTTCTTATGACACAAAATCAATGCATCACGAAAGAAGAGTACTCTCTGATATGAATCACGATTTCTTATTTCTATGAATATTTATGAACCCGCTTTATTTCGGTGCAACATATGTGTGATAAGTTATGCCAAAGAACGCTATAAAAGAAATATATCAGATATTTAGTGTTTTACTGTTAATGATGAGCATATTATCCCCCTGGTAAACAAATTTTTACCGTTCAGATATTTATAAATTTGATTTAATTATTATGTATAAATGAACTGCAGAAAATTATATTAAGGACATGCAGCTTGATATTGCTTTGATGGATCATAAAATGGTTTCATTCTGGTTTATTATTTTTGTGGTCTAATGTTGCATTACTTTATTTGTGCTAAATTGCTAAATAGAGCATTGGTTAAACTCTTCAGTCTTGACCTTAGAACAAAAGCATAATTAATTATGTACCAATTCTATGTTCTGAAGAAAAGACATGGTTACTGATATTATATTATACAGTGCTATGATACTTTTTATTTTTGCAAAAATGATGTTAATGATAAATGCGCGTGAATCATCAAAAGTTGTTGTTCATCATAATACAGATTCAAAAATTAGGTTACTTTTGACGATGTTTACACATAAAAGTGATTAAAATTCTTTTTTCTACTATAAGAGTGTTAGCGTTCAATATTTTTAGGAACACATAGCTTATTTGGGTATGATATTTGACAAAATTAAGCTTTTTATCATAGACTATTATCGAAATTGATGTGATAAACACTTTAGTGTCAAGAGTTTGTGCTGCGCAAAATTTAGTGGAAAAATATTACTAAAAGTTACGCAAATTTCTTTCATACATTAAAGCGTCTTTAATGGACACGGTAAAATTGGATTTCTCATTATCCACGAAACCCGAAAAAAAGAGTGAAAAGAATAAAACTTTCCGGGATCTAAAACTATATACTTTTAGATGTATGGTCTTCAGTGTCGCATCTGCCGTAAAAAACTTAAAATCCTCAAAGTTTCTGTAAAAGAAAATTCCAAAAGAAAAGAGATAGGGAACCGGGCAGTTGGACGTGAGCGTCGAGATTTTCTCGGAGCTCTACGTCTAGTGGAGTAAGTAGTTTTTGGGGATGTTGCCCTGGAATATGCTGATTCATTGCTGAAAGATCGTGCAGATGATTCAAGCGATCCCATTTTGATATAAAAGACATTATAAACAGCATAACGGAAGCGGTGGAATCTGAGGAGGAATTAGTAGACAATGACCCCTATATTACATTTAATGAAACTAATCAGTGGAGAAGAATATTTGATACCCGTAATCAAGATAATTCAAGAATGTAAACATGAATGATCTAGAATAATTCAATCACTTAAGACATTTGGAAACTATATGACGAATGTAATTCCAAATACCCATAACTGAAGACAGACAAGTATTTAAAATTTTATAAATCTTATAAACCACTGTTTGGTCGAATTGAATTTATTAGTGATAGAACATAAACCCTCGGAAGCATAGTTAGTGTGATTAAACAGAAAAATTTTACCAATTTAAAATACATTATCATATAGAAAGAGTCATATGTAGCCTATCCATTTACTTTAATTTTATTGTATTTTAACTGCAAAATAATCCTGCTTTATTCTATAAGTGAATGATTCACGTTTCTTGCAAAATATGTTTGGTTTATAAGGAATTTTACTCCACAACTTGTGAAACCATCTCTTTTGCCTGTCTTGGGTAACCGCATATGGTTCTCTCATTCTGTTATCGACGAAAAACGATATAAATTTGTTTAGATGTTCGAATCGAGCCATTTTCATGTTAATAACAGTGAAATATTAAGGTTTTCATATTGAAATGTTTATTTTATTTTAGGTAGTCTAGATCCTTATTAATCCTGACAATCGATCCTCTGAAATAATCCGAGTTAATAGAGTTTTATTATGATGTGAAAGCCTGTTTAAGTTTATAGTGGGGGGAATATGATAATACGACAAAAAGTTGGAGGAAAATTCTAATGTGGAGTAAAGCATTAGGTAAAGCATTAGGAATCTTTAATTTAATAAATATGATCAAGTCCAGATTTAATCCACATAAGAACGCTATTAAATTTCATAAGAACCACAAACTGAAAGTGAAGATGATTTAAAAAAATAGCATTAATTCAAACACATACTTTTTTATTCGCCGTAGGTAAAGGAAATCACATTAATATGAAATTTCAAATGAAACCTAACCATTCCTAGGTAGTAGTTATTTGAGGCTTATGATTGATTTTATTCTTCTAACAAGTACCTAAATGAAACATAGTGTAATTCTCCATGCAAAAATTTAACTACATAAAACAAGTCTCTTTCTTTTCAGTTTTGAAGAGATTTTTCAAACAACAATCATGTGAAAGTTGAAAGCATCAGAATCTCCTGATGCCCTAATCTCAATCGAAATGCAGCAATTAATAAAATCGTATTAATTACCCTCAAAGTCTTTTGATAATTCTCCAGTCTAAATACATGCCCACACGCCCCCACACACACACATACACATATGTATCTATCTTTCTCTCTCTCTCTCTCTCTCTATATATATATATATATATATATATATATATATATATATATATATATATAAAACTTAAACTCACGGCGCAACAGTCCGATGTGGACCAGGGCCGGCGGTACCCATCTCCTCTTTCGTAACCGTGGGCTTAGGGTGACATACAGCATATGTCTCAGTCAGGTGGTCAACTTGACGTGGGACCCCCAGAGTTTAGTTTCCAAGCATGCTTGGTCCTCATTTTATCGACCCACTGAAGGGATAAAAGGCTGAGTCGACCTTGCCCAGTCACAGGGTATATATATACTCTATATATATATATATATACTATATATACAGTGTGACTTCTTTAGCCAGCCACCCCTCAATACAGCGACTTTTTTTCGGAACCACACACACACACACCCACACACACACACACACACACACACACACATATATATATATATATATATATATATATATATATATATATATATATATATATATATATATATATATACAAATATCATCAAACATGCATCAGTTTGTCCAAAAATCAGAAAGGGACCATTAGACCTCCAATTCCTGTTACTATAGATCTTTTATTCATAGTTTATTCATTGCTGAAATAAAAATATTCAAATTTTATACACCATAGTTCAAAACGTTACTTATAAAGGCAGAGTATCATCCAATTGTGTTAAATATGAACGCTACACGTATATAAATGAAATAAAGATACAAAATATCCGTATTTATGATGAAAAAAAATTGATTTTAAGAAACTGATCTCATTTGAGAAAATCAATTTGAATTAGCAAAGTAAAAAAAAATTGAAGACCTTCTTGATCATCTTTAATGGTTTTTAAGTATTAATATTCATTTTATGGTCGAAAATACAAACAAAAGGGTTTCTTAACTCATTTATTTCAAGTTATTACCTTAAAGTACATAATAGAGTTGTTTATTTAAAGGCCTCGAATTGATGAGATTTATGTAAAAATGCTTAAAAGTGAAAAAAATCAAGTTTTCAGAAACCCTAAAATAAAAAATGAACTACACTTATTTAACGTTACACAATTATGTAGGAGAAGTTTCCCATTAGTGTTAAAAGAAAACAAAACTCATTTTAAGAAGCTTAAGTTTCTTTTGTAATATACAACATTTAAAAGTTTTTCGAAGGTTTATAATGAATTTTTATGGTTTTAACTTTTAATACATATTAGGGTAGAAATTAAAAAAAAACTCATAAATTATATTCATTTTAAGTTGCTTTGCAGATGCACATAATAGGGAAGTTTGTATACAGAACTCCGTCAAGAGAGGAACAGGCATAATTTCTTACGAATGATGAAAACTTGTGAATTATGACTGTTTAAAAACCTATAAAATAATTTGGATATTCGAAAATATTAGAGCTCTGAAATAATACTTTATTATAATCAAATGGCAATAGTTACTGAAATGTTTATAAGTTCCTATAACTGAAATGTATGTTGAGAATGATATACATTATCCTATCTTAGTAGAACTTGCATTTTATATTCATTAAGTCATATATTGAAAGCTCTGTCTATATCACTATCATTTTGATTCCGCAATGGATTTCCCTTTCTACTATTTAATAATTCTCTCTGGTTGTAGAAATCTTAGCCGATAGATATGCTGCGGAATTACTAAAGTATTACAAGTTTTTCATTAATTCATACGATCGCAATTTTGTGTAACGGACAGGTTTTTGTCAGGTTTTGATTTCCTTTATTAATAATGAAATGTATTAGGAAAGTTATATATATATATATATATATATATATATATATATATATATATATATATATATATATATATATATATACTATATATATATATATATATATATATATATATATATATATACTATATATATGTGTGTGTGTGTGATAATATTACTAACTACCTATAATCGCCCATTCTGTACTTCATCTCTGTCCTGGTCACCCCTCCTTCTTGTCTTGGCGTAAACGCTTCGCCTTCCCACATACTAACTTCCTCCGCCAATTCTGGCAACCTCTCTGACCTAATTCTATTTTGGCGCTCTTTGCGAGAGACGCTGGACTGGCTCGAAGCGAGTAAGATGTGTTGCTTTACTGTTCAATAAATTAGTTTGTTCCTGAAGCTGATTTTATTATTTTCCGGCCACGATGTAAGCTACATGTTCATGAGATGTCCATCCGGACATTTCAGAGAGCTCGACAGGATCTGGACTTTAAAATTGCGACTGTGTTGTGAGAAAGTGAGGAAGTCTTTGTTCTACAGGACTTTAGCTTTCGATTTCCGCATGCGTTCCTGAATTCACCAACTTGAAATGACCAAAGCTAAAGCATTACTCATCCAACACCATGAAAGTGCTACAGAAGTCGACTACATCGAAGCATGTAAAGATGCCATTGTTCAAAAATTACAGTTTCGTTTCCGCCTGGCCTCTACGGTTATCCACGGACTACGCCATCTTTGTGAAAAAGTACCAGTGCTGCAGCATCCGATTCAACTAGGCCTCCAAGAAGTGATTCAAGTTTTTATATGTGAGCGACAGTCATCAAAAAAAAAAATTCATTTCAAGAAAATAATTGCGATTTCTGGGTGAACGCTGAACGCTGCTCGGAAATCAAAGAATTTCATATAAGCAAATTTTCAAGTTCACCATCAGAGTGCTTTACACTTAAAAAAGTTCTTATTTAGTATTGCAATTTGCAGTACAAAAATTGGTGCTGTAAGCAGGTCAGTTATTATATTATTTTTGTTATTTTTAGTATTGTAAAAGTAAAAGCAAAATGAAAACTGCCAAAATAAATGTCGAACATGATGATAATTACGAAATATTTCAGAAGAAAATTAAAAATCGGAAAAAAGAAGTTAAATTTAAGTAATGAAATGATCATATAAGTCACCAATATGTAAATCATTCAGCTATCCTTAATCTTTCTATTTTAGCATTCCTGTCCTATCGCCATCCTAGTTAATTTTGAAGAAACCCCTTGAGTGTAAGTGAAACTCACATATTTTTTTTAAAAACTTTTTGAAGCTTACTACATTTTATATGAAAAATACTATGTACTAAATAAATATTATTGATTTTTATACTGGGGTTTCCACTCACTGGCCTCCCTGTCTCTTCGCAATTTTCAAATGTTCTCTTTGAACAGTTGCTTTGCCATCTCATGTTTGAGAAACTTTCCTGCCCCTTTTCATTTTGTGCAGTTTGCTCAACTTGAGTTTCAGGTTGGAAGCACCTTCCCTTTGATAAACGCTCACGAGGATGTACTCACAACAGGTCACATACCTCAAATTTATGTTTGTATTGTCTTGCTTTTTTTTATTTCTTCACAATAATTGAATGTTAGTGTCAATTGTTGGAATTTTTTTTTTGTTCGAATTTTGCAACATCAGGTACCAGACCTTTGGTATTGATGTTGAAAGTTAATTTTGACAGCATTTGGTAAATTTAATTGCTGATTGCTGAAAGAATTTATTACTAATTGCTGAAAGAATAATTTTAATATTTTTGTGTACAAGATCTAGAGGAAAAAAAATATAGATAGTGTTTTGCTCAAAGAACAGTCAATAACTAATGTCAAACGTAATAATAATAAACAACAAAGAACATTATTTTTCTAAAATAGTGACTAAAACCCAGGAGATCTCCAAAAGAACTATACATTATTCAACGACTAAGACTGTGAATAATAATTACTTTCGACTAGTGTTTTTCGACTAGTTGAACTGTACCCGTCCAGGACTCTGAACACTTTCAGACAGTGACACATGTCAGGGACTGTGACATGCACAATTTTTTTTACTTGTATTTGTATATGGAACATCGTTACATCTGTTGTTGTTAGTGTTTTCGTTTAAGTGTACCATTCCATTTTTATTTTACTCCAGCTATTTGTTTTTAAAATTATGCCATTTTTCATACTGTTATGTCTTTCAATTGTACATTTTAACATAAGAATTTGTGATTTTCGAGCCAGCTTCAACCTAATATTCAAACTTCTAATTTTCATGTCGACGGCCGCGACTCCAATCCATTTTAGATTGGGGGTGGGGGGGATATTCTGTGATAATATTACTATCTACCTATAATCGCCCATTTATGTACTTCATCTCTGCCATGGTAACCCGTCCTTCTTGTCTTGACGTAAACGCTTCGCCTTCCCACATACTAACTTCCTCCGCCAATTCAGGCAACATCTCTGACCTAATTCTATTTCGGCGCTCTTTGCGAGAGACGCTGGATTGACTCGAAGCGAGTAAGATGTGTTGCTTTACTGTTTAATAAATTAGTTTGTTCCTGAAGCTGATTTTATTATTTTCTGGCCACGATGTAAGCTACATCTTCATGAGATGTCCATCCGGACATTTCATATATATATATATATATATATATATATATATATATATATATATATATATATATATATATATATATATATATATAAAATTAAAAGCTTGGATTTTTTCTATCGTTAAAAAACATATCATAAAGCTATATCAACTATTTTTAAGTACAAAAATAAAGAATTATCATTATCAGCATCTGGTATATGATTTAATATTAACACGGGCAAAACATTTAAAAATAAACTTATATAAAAAACAAAATTCAGCTAATAACACATATTGTGTACTAAATTTTACTAACCTTAAACTTAATAATATAAACATCAATAGTATATTTGATAAACTTCATGATATGTTACCTATAAAATAAATAAAAATAAAACGTGCCTTTAAATATACTCTGCCTATGGGTAGACGTATATTTAACTATAATCAGGTATCCAAAAATTTTTCTGAGTCAATAAATTTAACTTGTGTTTGTCATCTGCCCATTTACAATAGTTATATAGATACGACACATGGTCATGTAATAACAGGCAATATGAATATTGTGGAAGATGTTGCACTGCGAGAGTTGATGAATTTGGGAACTAAGTTTAGAATACCTAGTACTAATAATAATAAGAAAATAATTAGTTTCTTAAATGCTGATTTAGATAAATTTATTTACAAAATAGCAATTAATTATTATGTACCTACTGAAGCATTCAACCCTTGGAAAATTAATTTACTAAAACTAGTACAAGCTAAATTACCCAATAATAGTAATAACATTAATAATTCTTATAAACACTTTAAAGCTGCTATTACACAATTACAAGATGACTTTATAGTCACTTATGTAGATAAAGCAGCCAACAACTATGCTATAATTTGTAAAAAATATTTTGCCATATGTTTAAAAAAACAGCTAGAAAATAGTGATCTTTTTCAGCCATTAAAAGAAACTACAAGTATTATTTTTAAGAAAATCATAGCAAAATATAAACTACTAGGTATTTCATCTAACATTTATCATTTTCCTTATATAACTTTAGTTTCTAAATTTCATAAAACACCTATTGCTTTTAGAGCAGTAACCTGTGGTCATAACACTTATGCTACAAAAGCAAGTAAATTATTATTAAAATACCTTAAATTAATCTATAAAAATATAACATCTGGTGTTTGTGGTATAATTGATAATAGCTATAGTCTAATTAGAAAACTACAAACATTAGATAACTGTAAATATATTGAAACTTATGATTTTAAAGATCTATTTAATAATATTGATATAAATGATTTAAATAGAATAATCATAATGTTAGTACAAAATAATATTCAATACTTAAGCAGCAAAATTAAACTAACTCGTTTCAATAGGCTCCTAGAATTAGTAACTAAACATAATTACATAGTTCATAATAATAGTATATACTTACAGTCAAAAGGTGTACCACAAGGTGGTAATGCTTCAAGTATGCTAGCGAATTTATACTTATATAATTTTGAAATTAATAATATAGAAAATAGGAATTACAATATATATATAGATATATAGATGATATAATAGTAATTAATAAAAGTAATAACCCTATAGACTTAAATTTTTACCCTCCTAATTTGGAACTAATTAAAAGTAGCCATGATAATATTAATGTAAACTTTCTAGATATTAATATTAAATTAAGTACTCACAGTAAATTTACTTTTGACTTATACGACAAAAGATATGATTATAATTTTAATATTGTTAAATTTCAAAATTATCTAACCTGTTTACATAAATCTGTTTTTAATAACGTTATTGTAAATCAGTTAGTTCGTATAAATGGGCTATGTTCTAAAGACAATAGGATTAAGCATATTATAGACTTGAAAGCTGTGCTAACTCGTAATAATTACCCTGTATGTCTATCCAAAAACATAATTGGTTGTTTTTGTTTTAATGAATAGTTTGTTATGTTGCATTAATATGTTAAACATAACAATAGGTTATAATAGAAATAATAACTACTAAAAATAAAAATAAAAATCATAAGTAAAATAAAATAATAATAAAATTAACTCAAAGTAGTAACAGTAATAACTAAATAATTAAAGGAATAATAGTCTTAAAATATGGCAACCTAAGTAAGTCTGTAACTGAGAATCCACTACCTCAATGGTTGCAAGTTTTATGACGTCAGTCATCTTGCGGTTACAAGTTCTTAACTTCCACTCTGACTAGCGCCAGGCTTGGTGTTCTTTGGTTAAGTACTTATTCAAACTTAATTCATTTATTAATCAATTCTTCTGTTAATAATGGATTGTACGGTGTCTGAGTGTGTTTATTTAATAGATCATACTCATCAGAAACAATCCATTGGTTTTTAGACAGTATTGACACCGCTGATGAAGAAATGCTGTCAAAAACCTTATTCATACTTTTCTTTACATGATGTTTGTTCCTGGCTGCAAGTAGCTTTAGAGCTATTACTGGTTTTCTCTTTCATCTTATTCTTATATATATATATATATATATATATATATATATATATATATATATATATATATATATACAGTATGCCCACTAAAGTCCTTTCCACCCTCTTAACTTCGGAACGGCTGCTGCTATATTCATAAAAGTGGTGTCTAGGTATATTAAAGTAGCCATGCGCTACTGAATGAATCCACCTACCACGCCACCTGGTGGAAAACTGCGGAGTTAGCATTCCTATCTTGAAAACGAAACGAGATAGGGAAAAAAAGTGATTTACAAACTTGTAGAAAATTATAGATTTAGTACGAAAAGACACCTTGTGGACATTAATGAGAAGACTACGACGGTTAAAACGCGCATTTGTTTTTTCGTGATTTTCTACACTGTGACGTGACAAAAGTATCTGAGAAAGAAAAAAAACAACTAATTTTGACAATATACCTTTATTTGAGATGTTGAAACTTCTCACCGTCAGCTGCAATGTACATTTGGATCCTTGTTTGAATCTCACGTTGCACACGTTGGAGCATAGAGCTTGACACGTTGGCACAAGAGTCCGTAATGCGTCGTTTAAGGTCCTGCAATGTTTGTGGAGGGGTTGCATACACCTTCTGTTTCAGGTATCCTCACAGGAAAAAGTCCAGTGGAGTCAGATCAGGCGAACGTGGAGGCCACTTTTCGAAACCGCCATACCCAATTATTTGGTCCCCGAATTCCTTGCGAGGTACTGCTTCACTGGAGATCTCAGCTTTGGAATACTCAGCCATGACCACGAGCATCACTATACTACAACCCCAAGAAGATGTCTCTTTTATAGCTGTCTCAGGTGAACAGGCGTGACGTTTCTTACGTATTTCCATACTGCAAAAATTTCGAACACCAAGCTCAAGTTGCGTTGGGTTGATGCGACACTATTTTACACGATCTACGTATTGTCTACTCCGTTTATAAAGACAATCAGTACAAGGATGAAACCCTCGAGGTTTGAACAGCGGTCCTTTTGATTGGGGATCAAAAGCGATATACCACTGTGCATATTGCGGTGTCGCGTTTTGCCCGAAAGATAATCATTTCTCCTTTCGTTCAAGTTTCGTGACATCACAGTGTAGGAAATCACGAAAAACCAAATGCGCGTTTTAACCGTTCTATTCTTTGCATAATTATCCACAAGGTATCTTTTCGTACTAAATCGATCATTTTCTACAACTTTGTAAATCACTTTTTTTCCCTATCTCGTTCCATTTTTGAGTTAGGAATGCTAACTCCGCAGTTTTCCACCAGGTGGCGGGGTAGGGGGTTTCATTCAGTAGCGCATGGCTACTTTACTATACCTAGACACCACTTTTATGAATATAGCAGCAGCCGTTCCGAAGTTAAGAGGGTGGGAAGGGACTTTAGTGGGCATACTGTATATATATATATATATACATACAAGGTTCGTTCCATAAGTAATGCGACCAATTTTTTTCTGACGCGACTATACACCGCAGCACCCTCTAACCTGCTGGGCTAGGTGGAAGGGGATGTTAGCTTCATAACGCACCCATTCTCAGTCGGCGCCGAGCTCCCGAACAGTCAGGACGGGTTTCTGTGAAGCCTGTTTTGAGCTTGGTGTAACACGGCGCAGTGGATCGTTCTATGGAGCACCGTTACGCTATCAAATTTTGCGTTACACTTGGAAAGTCTGCCACCGAAACGTTTCTATTAATTCAACAGGCCTTTGGGAGTGATAGCTTGTCCAAATCACAAGTTCACCGATGGCACAAGTTGTTCAAGGAGGGCCGAGAGGATGTCGCTGACGAACCCCGCAGTGGACGTCCATCAACCTCCCGAATCGACGAAAATGTGACGCGTGTGCGTGATTGTTTGAAATCTGACCGACGATCGAGCTTTCAATGGATAGCAGAAACTCTACAGATGCCGAAAACAACTCTTTATCGCATTGTATCCGAAGATTTGAACATGAAAAAGGTGTGAGCCAAACTGGTCCCAAAAGTGTTGACCGACGAACAAAAGGACATGCGAGTGCTCCGGTGCCAAGAACTCTTGGAAATATGTGAAAAGGATCCTAATTTTTTAAACTCAGTTATCACTGGTGATGAGTCATGGATTTTTGAATACGACCCGGAAACAAAAAGGCAGAGTTCAGACTGGCACAACCCATCGTCGCCCCAGCCCATGAGCAAGTCCAGGATCAAAACCATGCTCATTGTCTTCTTTGATGTCAGAGGCATTGTCCACCACGAATTCGCACCTACTGGGACCACTGTAAACGCCGCTTTTTACTTGGAAATGCTCAAATGGCAGAAAAGGAGGGTCGCGCGTTGCCGAAGTGACATCAAGGAAGCGTGGAAACTTCATCACGATAACGCGCCAAGCAACAGCGCCTTCGTTGTCAACGATTTCCTGGCCAAGACCCATACCCCACTGATTCCCCAGCCTCCCTATACTCCTGACCTGGCTCCCCCAGACTTTTTTTTCTTTCCTCGCTTAAAACGAGCCCTGAAAGAGAAGCATTGTGACACGATTGAAGACATCCAGACTCATGTTACATCGGCTCTAAAGGACCTCCCGGAGAAGGCCTTCCAGGCCTGGAAACACCACCTCCATAAATGTATCGATGCAGGAGGGTCATATTTTGAAGATTTTTAACTAATTGTACGAATATGTCCAATAAATATTTTTTATGAATTTCATCGCATTACTTATGGAACGCACCCTGTATACATACATATATATATATATATATATATATATATATATATATATATATATATATATATATATATATATATATATATATACAGGGTGGCCATAATTAAACTGACAGTGCACACAGTGTTCTGTAACGCGATCTATTTGCGAGAATGAGGCCACATTTTGTAGGAAGATTAAACAAGACAGGGGACGAAGGATTCCGCGAAAAAACAAATTAGTTCCAAAAGTCACCGCTAGGGGAATATTTGGCGCTGTGTAATAGAAAATAGAGTGTTAACAAATGCAAATTAATACGGAATAAACTTACCTTTTATTATGCACATTTTCTTATTTAGTTCAAGTGCAATATGGCAACACTTTTAAAAAAGCGTAAAATCTACATAAACACCGATAAAGTCTCGTGATCTGCAATATCACGTACGCTGAGCAGAAGTTCTTTATTCAAATTTCACGTTATATCCATTGGCACAGTGCCAGCTGCTTGGGTTTTAAAAGGCAATGTGTTACGTTTCGAATCAATCGGATTGAAAGTTTATGTGCAATGTCTCCTTCTTTAGTCGAGCGTGCGTTACTGGTCAAATTCTTTTACCTCAACCAAAGCAACGCGTCAGCCGCTCTTCGTGCTTTTAGAACGCACAAAAAAATGCGTAAAGGTAACGGTCCTGTGTCAGTTAATGGGTTAAAAGCAATGGTTGTGAGGTTTGAGAAAACAGGTTCTCTGAAGGTTCAGTCAGGCAGAGGACGAAAACCTGTACCACAGGATACAATCGAAGCAATTGCCACGGCGATTGTCGACAGAGGACCAGACAATATTGCTGCCACATCTAGCGCTCGTGGATTAGCTCGGAATATGGATATGCCTTACAGTACGGTATGGAAAATCTTACGAAAGATTATCAACTTCTACCCGTACAAGATCAGCCGTGTACAGGAGTTACTGTACCCCGAACATGATAAGCGATTGACTTTTGCTCTCACCTTTCTTGCCAGAATGGAGGTGGATGATACTTGGCAGTGGAAAATCTTATGGGGAGACGAGGCCTACTTTTACCGGCATGGAACTGTGAATACCCAGAACTGCCGAATTTGGGATGACAAATCACCACATGCAGTAACAGAAATTCCCTATTTTCTATTACACAGCGCCAAACACTCTATTATCTATTACACAGCGCCAAATATTCCCCTAACGGTGACATTTGGAACTAATTTATTTTTTCTCGGAATCCTTCGTCCCCCGTCTTGTTTAATCTTCCTACAAAATGTGGCGTCATTCTCGCAAATAGATCGCGCTACAGAACACTGTGAGCACTGTCAGTTTAATTATGGCCAAATAACATGCAAATAACATGAAATTTACAACATGCATTAGCGGAGGTGAGATATGCAAATGATTAGAATTTCAGCGCAGACGCACATCACGTGCGCCTGTGGCGCCACTTCAAAGCGCTATTTAAGACTTGGAGATTTCGACGATTTCAAGTTCGGCAATAGTGTTTTTCTTGTGGTTTTTTCAAAAAAACGATCAATTATGCCTCGTCGAAAACAGCGATCATCTTTTGATCAAGTATCTGAGTTCGACAGAGGAAAGATAGTAGCCTACCGAGATTGTGGATTATCTTTCAGGGAAATCGGTAGTCGTGTTGGACGAAACCAAACGACTGTAATGCGGATATGTGATCGTTGGATGCAGGAGGGTACGACGGACCGGCGTGTTCGATCGCATCCACCTCAGCGCACCACTTCATGTGATGACAGGCAAATTGTCCGCATGGCAGTGACGGATAGCTCAGTCACATCACGAACCATAGCACAGTACATGCAGTCTGTAACGCATCATCCAGTGTCTGCGCGTACCATTCAGAGCCGTTTACAGCAGAGTGGTCTGTCCGCAAGACGTCCATTGCTTTGTCTACCCTTAACGCAGAACCACAGACGTCTCCGCCGCCAATGGTGCGATGACAGAAGGATGTGGACGGCAGAATGGAATGAAATTGTCTTTACTGACGAGTCACGCTTCTGTCTGCAACACCACGATGGTCGCATTCGAGTCTGGAGACACCGTGAAGAGAGGATGCTGAACAGCTGCGTTATGCACCGCCACACTGGTCCTGCACTGGGTATTATGGTATGGGGCGGTATTGGATATCACTCTCAGCACACCTCTACTACGCATGGCCGGTACTTTAAAACAGCCAGCGCTACATCTCCGAGTGTTGGAGCCAGTTGTCCTTCCTTACCTTCAGGGCTTGCCCACAGCCATATTTCACAGGATAATGCGCGACCACAAGTGGCACGCATTATCCAACGGTTCTTCGTCAATCGCCAGATTGAATTGCTTCCCTGACCCGCCTCGCTCTCCGGATCTTTCGCCAGATAGAAAACATGTGGTCCATGGTTGCTCTACGATTGACCCAGATTCCATCCCCAGCTGCCACAGCAGATCAACTTTGGCAACGTGTGGAAGCTGCTTGGTCTGCTGTACCCCAAGAACTCATCCAAAGTCTCTTTGAATCAATGCCGATGCGTGTGGCAGCGGTGATCTTCAACAATGGCTACTCTGGCTACTGATGTTGGCAGGAACCACATTCACAGAAGTCTATAAATTTAATCATTTGATACTGGTCACATGTTATCTACAAAATAAATTTTGTTGTGGATATCTCTTGTCTTTCTTGGTGTTGCAATTTGGGTGGCCAGCAGTGTATATATATGAATATTGTTGTGATAATTCTACAGGGGAAATTTTACTTGTAGAGTCCGATATCCGTGTAATTCTGATTATCCTTAATTTATGGACATGAGTGTTTGTATATATATATATATAATATATATTTTAAGAATCCGTTACGACCTTTCCAATAAATCACCAGACAGCGGACCTCCCACAGCAGGTGGACCTGCGAACAGTTTCTATCGATCAACTTCAAGGTGTCTGGAAGCAGAGAACGGGGTGCTCCTATCTGCCGGCCCCTGGGCTAAAATAATGCCGCTGCGGCTAAAATAATGACTATTTCGAACGTGAACTAATGATTTTCAGATCAGCTGATTTATAAGAACCGACCACATGGTTTCGTTGTCAAGCGAATCACAGCCAACGGACATGACGTCACAAATTGTGCCAGCCAACCTAAATATTTGGAATCACGTGACCGGAACACGTTTGCCAACGCTGGGAGAAGAAATCCAGTTTTTGAACAGACTTGGTCGAGACTCCCATCTAGAGAGCACCTTTCGTCTACGTTGTCCTGGAAAGACCGACTTCATCGTGAACTTTATTTTTCAGAGCAGCCCGCTCGAAGCTTCTCGTCAACTAATACTTCACCCTGAAGTATAGCTATCTCAGATCATCCTGCTCTACAGGCTTCTGTTAGCTCGTTACTTCATCAAGAAGTTATCTTCATATTTCAGAGCAGCCCGCTCTATAATCTTCTCGTGAGTTATAACTCCTTACGAAGTTATTCTATTTTCAGAGCTGTATGCTCTAGAGCAGCGGTTCTCAACCTGGGGGTGCGCCCCCCTGGGGGGGCGTAGAAGAATTTCAAGGGAGGCTTGAGTTAAAAAAAGTAAAATAAAAAGTAAAACTAACTATAATTTACTGTACTCATATTTTGCGGTGACAACTAACCATAACGTATTTTCTGACATAGGAAGACGATAATTGTCGTAATTGTAAAAACACGATAATGTCGTACGTGTGGGCTTTGAAAGTAACCTGAGGTATGCTTTGTCACAGTTACTACGCAATATTCAAAAACTTGTCAGGACAAACAGTGCTAGCCCTCTCATTAATGTTGTAAAAGGACTGGTATTACTTGACAACCTCACCTAGATCCTTGATTACCTCAAATATTTTGATCTGTATTTATTCTTGATTCATATGTTCTAATATAATATATTCCAAATTAGGATACGTATAATAAAATTAAATTTTGTATACGAAATTATCTCGTCTATATTTTATTTAATAACAAGCTCAGTTTCAAATTCCGATTGCACTACTTGTATTGGCCACATATGGTAGTGGCGGTGGTGGGGGAGGCGTGGCCTCACATCAGTGTTCAAAGGGGGGCACAGAGCCTGAAAGGTTGAGAACCCCTGCTCTAGAGGCTGTGTACCGACCTTCTAGTTCAGTTGTGATTGCTTGCCGACATCTTATCATCGAAATTATTAGGTTATTACGAAGGCCACTTCCCTCTATGTCTAGAGGTAGATCAACATTGTGTATAGTGTAAAAAGTTTCGGACTAAAATTTAATAAAACTGTAATTTATTGTAGTAGACTGACTCTATAAATTACAGTTTTTAGCTACCCGGGTAGCTAAAAGCCGACAGGACATTTTTAGCTACCCGGAGTCTGAAGTTATCACAGTCTACTATAAATGGTGGCAGCGTGTCTGGTATTTTGACATGAATTAAAAAAAAGGCAATCTACCCTTTAGAAGTAGGGAATTTAGTATAGACGTCTAGGACTTTTTGTGCGGAGGTCCCGTCCCAAGTGTGTGCATCACTGATACCAGAATATAGCAGCGAGCAGCGAACCAACAGTGGATTTGTGCAGCGATCAAGTATTGGGGCTGCATATTAAATAAGGAAATCCCCCCAGAACCAGCCTGGAAAGACTTCGCCTAGCTTCAATGAGAGACTACAATCCAGTCTTCAAATTAGACAAGGTAAGCATGTTTTCTCATTAGAGGCAAAAGCAATTGATTGATTAATTTAGTCAAAAGTAATTAATGAGGTATTAGAATTGTTTATGCAAGAGAAAAGTAAAAATGAATTGTATGCAATGTGTTTAAAATTTTAAAAGAAAAGTGAATGAACAAATATTTGTTAGATGAATACTAGAACTGTGGATAATCTGATTTAAGTACTTATTCTAAATTGAAATTAAGTAACTGTGTTTTGCCAACAAATTTAGTCAATTACTGAAATTAAGAAATTGTGCATTGCAAATTAAATTAGCCAATTATTGAAATTAAGAAATTGTGTATTGCAAATTAAATTAGCCAATTAGTGAAATTAAGAAACTGTGTATTGCAAATTAATTTAGTCAGTTATTGAACTTGTGTAGAGTGCTTAAGATTATATTGAAGTAGCATTTGATTTCTTATGTGTCTGAAATTTGGTCTGAAAATTTTAAACATTTTTGAATTGTATGTGAAATGTTAGGATTTCAAACGAGTCTGTTAAACTGTAATCTTTCGGAGTAACCCCCCTCCCCCCCCTTTTCTTGGAAGAACGTAGCAGTAGGATTCCCGGAATTGAAAGGGCTCTATTGTAAAGGCGTGAGAAAAGCGGAAAACCAGTTCTTTTGTTGTGTTGAGGTCAAGATTCCGAGGTTTCCAGTAAGGTTAAGTTGTGGATAAGCGGTTAAAGAGGGATTGATATCAATTAGTTAAGGAGGCAAAATGTCGTTTTTAATAAAATACAAGAAAATTGACTTGCAGAATTTGGCTTTTGAGCTGCAAGTAGAAATACAAGAATCGGATAGAATAATCAATCTGGCAAAAATGATTTTAGAAAGTGAAGGTTTCTAGGAAGAGAGCGCGAAAAATATTCTCGTAAATCTTATAGAAGATAGAAAATTGCAGGAGATTAAAGAAGCCGAGAGAGCAGAGAAAGCAGCAGAACGCGATTTTGAGCTTGAAAAACTTAAAATCACACTAATTGGGGAAAATAGTAGTGTGAATTCCGTGAACTCAGAAAGCGGGAACCCGTCTAGGCATGTTAAATCGGTAATGCAGAGGTATGATGCCGAAAAGATAGACATAGCTTTATTCTTAAATCTGTTTGAGAGGCAAGCTAGGAAATTGCAAATTAATGATTGTGATTTAGTGTCAGACTTACTAAGCCTTTTGCCGAGCGAAATAGCGGGAATAATCATCAGGGAACCTGAAGAAAAAAATGATAATTACGAATATGTTAAGTCGGTACTGCTAGACAGGTTTAAACTCAGTGCCGAAGCATTCCATACGAAGTTCCAAACCCATCAACGGCAGAACTGTGCTTTGTGGAAAGATTTAATATTTGAATTGAGGAGCTATTTAGAGGGATGGTTAGATCGAAATTAAAGATTTTGAGTCACTCAAAGAACTTATGGTAGCCGACCAAATAAAGCGACGCGTAAACAGCGGAAATTAAAGATCATTTCGTAGATGTATGGGGAACACTAAATGACACTATAACCGTAGTAAAAAAGCTAGACGCGTATGAGTCGACTCGCCGATTCGTAAAGAAACCGACGCAAATTAAACCACCCGAAAATAGAAAGGTAGACCGCCCCAAGCAGTCAGAGAAAGTTAGTTCAGCGACGAAAACGGGAGTAGAGAAATCAGGCCCAAAAGAGTGGCGCAACGCTGCTAACAAAAATAATAACGATTGGAGGACCAGGGAGTATGAGAAACGAAGTAGCCCCACTTGCTTTCAGTGGTTTCAGAGTGGCCCCACTTGCTTTCAGTGGATCCGCCCAAACTGTCCCGAATTTAAAAAATCCAGCGAGATCATAAACAATCTAGCTACGACGGAAGATTTCTCTCCTGCGTTTAAGCCCTTCTTAAGCGAAGCTCGCGTGAATCAGGTCCAAACCGTAGTATTGCGTGATAGCGGGAGTTGCGTCGACTTGTGCCCAGCTAAATTAGTTAAACCCGGAGATTTCACCGGAGAAAATATTTGGCTCAAACAGCCCTTGGAAAATGAATTTAGCTGTCTACCCTTAGCTCGAGTAACCTTTGAGAGTCCAGAATTCGGCCAGGTGATAACAAAAGCCGCCGTGGTAGGTCAGACTGTGGAAATGAACCACTACTTGCTGGGTAATGCCACTCAGGAGCTGATAGAAGCGCAAAAATTCAAACCAGCTAGCGTTAATGCCGTCACCCGAAGTCGAGGTAAGCGGGAGGAAACTCAAACAGGAATTTCTGTAGAGAACGGGGAAGCGGTCGAACGACTAACGGAGTCTCCAGAGTCCGACGTTAATTCGCCGGATGACTTAGAACCTATAGAATACCGTAGTGGTAGAACACTGACGATTCTTAGGGGAAGTGAGTGCCGACACTTCGCTTTAGAACAAAAAAATTGTCCTGGAACTTACACCTATTTGAAAAAAGTTAAGCAACAGAAAACCCTGTAATTTGTGGTCGAAAACGAATACTTTTTAGGAATCTCGAGATCACAGAGGGGGAGGAAAGAAACAATTGATTGTACCAACTAAGTACAGGTCTAAAGTTTTAAGTTTATGCCATGATGGCATCGGATCGCACATGGGAATGTCAAAAAGTAAAGACAAATTATTGAGATATTATTTTTGGCCCCAGGGCATAAAAGAGTGTAAGGACTATGTTAGGTCATGGGACCTGTGTCAAAGAGTAGAGACATCGAGAGAACGGAAGATAGCCCCGCTAAAATTAGTCCCAGAAATTACGGAGGTTTTCACGGGAATTAACTTAGAGATCACTGGTCGTTTGAAGACACCACCAAAAAGAAACCTGTATATTTTAAACGCTTTGTGGAAGTATCTGGAAACCATAACTTTGAGTACTTTAAACTTAGAACATGTGACGGATACTCTATTAGAAAATTTCAGTCTGATAGTGTTTCCGAAGGAATTGCAATTAGATAATTTTATCGAATTCACAAGCAATTTAACGACCACGTTTTTGGAGGAAGTTCAGATTAAGGTGACGTGGAACCCAATGCTTCATCCGCAAAGAAATCCCGTCGAGCGCTTTCACCGCACCATTGAACGGCTCTTGAAAGTTAATTGCCTTGAGGCGAAAGAGAATTGGGAGGTAGGGTTACCCTCAGCCATGCTGGCAATGGGAAGCATGACTCATATGTTTATGGTTTTTAGCATCGTCGAACTGATATTTAGGAAGAATTTAAGGGTGCCGGAAACACTACTTTTCGGAAAATGGTATAGGAATTCGCCGGAGACTAATGTGGTTACAGATTATGTTTTCAAGTTCATGAATAGGCTACGGAACTATCAGAACATCGCTTCTGAAACTAAAAGGGAGATTAAAGTTAACAGAAAACTAATCATGATAAAGGGTCAATGAGAAGGGAGTTTAAAATTGGGGAGAAAGTTGAGTGGTCAGAGGAGTGCAATACAGCGGCTCGAGAATTGAAAACGAAACTGACCAAGAAACCTGTTTTGTACGCTCCCGACTTCGCCAAAGAAATTATCCAGCGAACCGATGCATCCGACATTGGTACCGGTATAATTTTAGCACAAAAGAGACCGCAGAAATTCACCATCGAGACGGATCATAATCCGCTCGTTTTTCTTAAGACGAATGCGGGAAATAACCAAAGGCTTATGAGATGGACTCTTGCCTTACAGCCTTTCAATTATCAAATTGTCCACAAATCTGGTAAATTGATAGGTCATGCCGATTGCCTAAGCCAATTGATGGCAGAATAGAAACCTTAAGTCAGGCGTAATGTTGTAAATAAATTAATGTAGAGTGTGGAAATAATTAATGAATTGTGTAAATAAATTAGTGTATTAATGTGTTAGGTAACCTAGTAATCATAATGTACTACCCAAGCCGACGCGAGCGCATTTAATGGACTGCAGACGAGTTTATCAAAGGAGGGCGAATTAAAAGACCTATTCCCCGACAGTGCCAGCGCATTTAATTGACTTCGTGAGAGTTCATCAATGGAGGTATGTGTCGTTTGTGCTCCGTATTGATCACTTGTTTTAAATGTGTGCCATCGCGATTTCTCATTCATACATTACATATTCCGAATGTATATACTATAGATCTTTCTATTAGAAATTGATATAACGTTGAAATATGATGTTATTATGAGTTGATGAACGGGTTATAAAATCCATTAAATGAGAAAATATTGTAGTAATGGTATAACAATTGATAAGAAATTACTAGTGATAATTGTATTGTAAGAAGTAAAATAAAAAGGGTTATAATGATATTGAATGAAACTGTAAATGAAGAGATTAGTTGTGATAACATAATGTATTAATAAATGTATCCGTTATTATATCAATCGGATAATCTGTCATTCTTCAAAAAACACAACGCAATACTTAATTCTACATATGTAAATCATATCATTGGGTATCATAATTAATAACCCCAATCAATCCATTATTGAGGGATTGCCCAAAAGCTAATAAAGAGAGGAATTCTGAGTCTTTGTTAGACATTCGTCCACCGATAGGGGTAACTACTCCGTCGGGAATTCAGACAATGGTCTCTGAGTCTGAGGTAGAGGTTTCTCCTCAGGGGGGAGTGACAGAGAAAGGTTGTCAGGTTTCGACGGATGTAGAATAGAAAATTGAGCCAAGACATGACGCACATGGAAATGGGCCGATTGTGAGGCCCATTTCCATGGGGGGTCGACGAGATAGGGGTCGACGTAAGAAGCCGGCACCGTCCTCTGGAGTACGAGGTTTGTTTAGTAAAGGAGTCTTAAACTGCAAGATAAATGACAGCGAAATAAAATCTCGAGGGAGGATCAGAAAAGGCAGAGGTGCCAGAATTAAGGGATTAGCGTTGAGAGAGCGGAGACGAAGGGGTTCAGGAAAAAGACTCCTTTGGGCATTTAATCGCAGGAAGGCGGTTAGATGGAAAAACGAACCACAATGGGTTTTTGAAACAGGCAGGATTGCCAGGATGCAGGTGTTATCGCCAAATGGGTTAATTGGCGGAATCAGGGAGGACAATTTGTTTCGGATTTCGGAGCAAAGGGTAGCGAAAGGAATTGACGGAGCAAGATCTTCAAAAGAAAAGAAAGTTCTGGGGCTTACATAAAGCTAGGAAAAAGGGTCCCGTGTCTAAAAGAAAGCCGAACTATTTGAGGAGTAGGCAAAAGGCGGGGAGACAGAGTTTCGTCAAGTACAAGATTAAATTTTGGGGAAGACAGCATTTTGTTAAGGTCAAAATGAAAAGGAGTACGAAATACTCCGGGGAACAGCATAGGGGTTTCTGTAAATTTTGGAAACAAAGAGAAGGGCAGAATTTTGTTAGAGCGAAGTTTAAGGGTTCTGTTGGGTTACGGATACCTAGTGAAAGGTTTCCTACGAGAAGTCAGACCAGGTGGTATGTTTCACGGAGAATTACTTCTAGATTCATATGTGTAAAATTTTCGGAAGTTCAAAATTCTCAAATGAATTTTGAGGGTCCTAAGGTACATGAAAGGTTCCAAGGAAATCGGGGTAAATAAGTAACAATGAAAGGGAAGTGTTTGAGATTTTTTTTTTGCAGTATGTTCATTTGTTAAAGTAAAGGTATAATCTGGTTTGGTCTTATGTAAAACAATTAAACGTTTCCTTGGGGACACCGTCAAGTTTTCTCGAAAGAGAATCAGTTTAAAGATAATGTGTAAACTGGCATATATTTGTATTTGGGAAAAAATGATTCAACAATTTTCTTTTGTGACTTTCATTAAGCTGCTATGTGTAGAAAAAAAAGTAATAGTTAAATTTTTAAGGTAACTGTAGGTGTGTACATGTAAGTGTATTTTTGTATATTCTATGCTTCGCTATCGTGAATCATTCAGCTTGAGAAGCGATAAGCGTGTTTACTTTTCCCTAGCACCTAGCCATGAACGGGTAGACGGGGGAGAACGTGTATCAATTATGTCACCAGCAGCCGGTCGACAGTGTTGGATGGTTGAAATTTTGCCTGTTGGCAGGCAAATTTTCAAGTTAGCGGTGGGCATGTAACGTCCAGGAAACGTGCCCGCGAGACCAGTTGAACTTTGCACGTATTCACCGATATTGTGTGGGAATTGTTATATTTTATCACACCTGCCGGCCTCCATATAAAGTATTATTACCAGTGTGACGTAATGTTACATTTGGAGTCATTTGCAATCTTATTTATTTTTTTACTGAAGTGGCAACTTGTCATTTGCATGCTTATTTATTTTTTTACTGAAGTGGCAATTTCGATAAATCTTGCGGGGTATACATTTTTATACGATGGAATACTAGTTGGAGAAGAGGTTGTAATATTGCTTTGGTGTTCATGTGAATTCTTAAATTTAAATAAAAAAAGTTTGTTTAAAGTTTTGAATGTTTTAATTTAAAAAGGGCCTTGTGAAGTCGAGTGAACACCCTCATTGCATGTAGAATCCAATAAGGATATCGCCCCATTAACTTAGGCGGGTGATTTTACATGTCAACTGCTCCACACTCGGAGTTTGAAAATAAACCGCTCGGAAACCTGTGAATTCTGACATTGCGTGCGTGGGCTGTACTTGGTTTACATTCTGGTGTCAAGAAGTTGGGTCTAGGCGAGGGTGAGGAATTTTGGAAAAAGAGCTTTTTTGATTCTGCTGAGGTTTCCAGCAGCCACAACGGACTTCATCGGAAGGCGCAGATCTAAGGACCGGGAGCTTAACGGAGAGGATAAGAAGTGGATGATTAGCGGAGGTGAAGGCCAAGTTATCATCAACTTCTGACCGTTTCAGCTGATACCAACTGACAGCGGAGCGTCGGGAAAAGTGAGGCAGACCTCAGCTACTGACCGTTACAGCGGAGCGTCGGGAGAAGTGAAACAGACCTCAGCAACTGACCGTTATAGCGGAGAGTCGGGAAAAGTGAAGCAGACCTCAGTACTGACCGTTACAACGGAACGTCGAGAAAAGTGAAGCAGAGCTGCGGAAACAAAGCAGAGGATGTTTGTGATGACGAAAGGATACCTGTAAGGATCTCGGATGTCGTCTGAAAAAGTAGGGTGCAGGAATTGTTACTCGTTTGTCCCTCATATTCTGCTCATGGCTAAGTTGATGTTTTGTGCTTAGGAAAGCGTGCGTTAGGTTAATTTTTTCTTTCTCTCGGGAAATTTTATGATTTTATGTTCTTTTGTATACTATGTTCTCGCATAGGTTAATATTGCTTGCATATAATAATTATAGTATTAGTGTTTATATGAAGTAAATTTCTTCTTATTGAGTTAAAATTTTTAAAAGTGCATAGTGTTTTCTGCTTTGAATAATTGTTATTTGTGGAAGGGATATTTGTTTAGTGCAGGAAAAAGCTAAGAGCTATTTTCTGGATTTTATTTTTGTTTTCGCTAGTTTATTGTAAATTAACATTCGGGAGCAATGTCTATTTTAAATACAGCTAGGAAAGCGGATCTCGTGCAATTGGCTTGCGAGATGGGTGAGGTAGTCACCGAGGAACTGAACAAAGTGCAAATAATTAAAATTATTAAGTAAAGGGAAAACTATGAGGAAACTGGCTAAAGAATTTTTGGAAACGATTGTGGAAGATAGGAAGGATCGAGAACGACAGAAAATAAAGAGTCAGGAATTAGAGAGAGAGAAGAAAGGGCACGGGCATGGAGTCAGGAATTAGAGGGAGAACAAATAGCTCGGAACCACGAGTTAGAATTAATGAAGTTAAAAATACAACTTGCTCAAGGGGATAACGATAGGTTACGGTTGGATAGAAGTAGCACGAATAGTGTGGAATCTCTATCCAGTGAGACGGGGTCTCATGTCCTGGTACACCAGAGAGATTCTGGGACTAGGCGGAAAGAATTAGCGCTGGAAGGTGACAGGATTTGGGCGGCTAAGGGGCGCAGTTACGCTTTCGATCCACGGGGTGGGACGATAGTGTTGAACAATGAAAGCATTAGGATAGCCAGGGAGCCCAGGAAAGAAATTACGCAAGAACGTAATTCGGACTGTTGCATTTGTGGCGCGAAGGATCACTCTAAGAGGGATTGCCCAAAAGCTAATAAAGAGAGGAATTCTGAGTCTTTGTTAGACATTCGCCCACCGATAGGAGGGGTAACAGTCCAGGTAGGAGTAACTACTCCGTCGGGAATTCAGACAATGGTCTCTGAGTCTGAGGTAGAGGTTTCTCCTCAGGGGGGAGTGACAGAGAAAGGTTGTCAGGTTTCGACGGATGTAGAAGGGAAAATTAAGCCAAGACATGACACACATGGAAATGGGCCGATTGTGAGGCCCATTTCCATGGGGGGTCGACGAGATAGGGGTCGACGTAAGAAGACCGGCACCGTCCTCTGGAGTACGAGGTTTGTTTAGTAAAGGAGTCTTAAACTGCAAGATAAATGACAGCGAAATAAAATCTCGAGGGAGGATCAGAAAAGGCAGAGGTGCCAGAATTAAGGGATTAGCGTTGAGAGAGCGGAGACGAAGGGGTTCAGGAAAAAGACTCCTTTGGGCTTTTAATCGCAGGAAGGCGGTTAGATGGAAAAACGAAACACAATGGGTTTTTGAAACAGGCAGGATTGCCAGGATGCAGGTGTTATCGCCAAATGGGTTAATTGGCGGAATCAGGGAGGACAATTTGTTTCGGATTTCGGAGCAAAGGGTAGCGAAAGGAATTGACGGAGCAAGATCTTCAAAAGAAAAGAAAGTTCTGGGGCTTACATAAAGCTAGGAAAAAGGGTCCCGTGTCTAAAAGAAAGCCGAACTATTTGAGGAGTAGCAAAAGGCGGGGAGACAGAGTTTCGTCAAGTACAAGATTAATTTTGGGGAAGACAGCATTTTGTTAAGGTCAAAATGAAAATGAGTACGAAATACTCCGGGGAACAGCATAGGGGTTTCTGTAAATTTTGGAAACAAAGAGAAGGGCAGAATTTGTTAGAGCGAAGTTTAAGGGTTCTGTTGGGTTACGGATACCTAGTGAAAGGTTTCCTACGAGAAGTCAGACCAGGTGGTATGTTTCACGGAGAATTACTTCTAGATTCAAATGTGTAAAATTTTGGGAAGTTCAAAATTCTCAAATGAATTTTGAGGGTCCTAAGGTACATGAAAGGTTCCAAGGAAATCGGGGTAAATAAGTGACAATGAAAGGGAAGTGTTTGAGATTTTTTTTGCAGTATGTTCATTTGTTAAAGTAAAGGTATAATCTGGTTTGGTCTTATGTAAAACAATTAAACGTTTCCTTGGGGACACCGTCAAGTTTTCTCGAGAGAGAATCAGTTTAAAGATAATGTGTAAACTGGCATATATTTGTATTTGGGAAAAAATGATTCAACAATTTTCTTTTGTGACTTTCATTAAGCTGCTATGTGTAGAAAAAAAAGCAATAGTTAAATTTTTAAGGTAACTGTAGGTGTGTACATGTAAGTGTATTTTTGTATATTCTATGCTTCGCTATCGTGAATCATTCAGTTTGAGAAGCGATAAGCGCGTTTACTTTTCCCTAGAACTTAGCCATGAACGGGTAGACGGGGAAGAACGTGTATCAATTCTGTCACCAGCAGCCGGTCGACAGTGTTGGATGGTTGAAATTTTGCCTGTTGGCAGGCGAATTTTCAAGTTAGCGGTGGGCATGTAACTTCCAGGAAACGTGCCCGCCAGACCAGTTGAACTTTGCACGTATTCACCGATATTGTGTGGGAATTCTTATATTTTATCACACCTGCCGGCCTCCATATAAAGTATTATTACCAGTGTGACGTAATGTTACTTTTGGAGTCATTTGCAGGCTTATTTATTTTTTTTTTACTGAAGTGGCAACTTGTCATTTGCATGCTTATTTATTTTTTTTACTGAAGTGGCAACTTGTCATTTGCATGCTTATTTATTTTTTTTACTGCAGTGGCAATTTCGATAAATCTTGCGGGGTATACATTTTATACGATGATACTAGTTGGAGAAGAGGTTGTAATATTGCTTTGGTGTTCATGTGAATTTCTTAAATTTAAATAAAAAAAGTTTGTTTAAAGTTTTGAATGTTTTAATTTAAAAAGAGCCTTGTGAAGTCGAGTCAACACCCTCATTGCATGTAGAAACCAAAAAGGATATCGCCCCATTAACTTAGGCGGGTGATTTTACATGTCAACTGCTCCACACTCGGAGTTTGAAAATAAACCGCTCGGAAACCTGTGAATTCTGACATTGCGTGCGTGGACTGTACGGTGTATTACAAATCCCTTACAGAAAAGGGATGGTCTAATTATCTTGTTTCAAAGTCTAGAAGTATGAGATTGATCTCAACTTCTGGCTGTCAGTCATCATGAATATAATTTCATGTTGCATTTTTTAAGTTATAAAATAGACAGCAGCGATTTATTTGTTAAACTATTTTTTAGCAATTTTACTAAAGTTTCAATGTACTGGCACTCTGGATCGGGTCCTTGATTACGTCATATGAATATAAATAATATTTAAAGACAATGACAAAGGTTTTATATTGGGCAGCGTGAAGCCGACTTCAAATCTTTTATCTTAAAAGCCGTCTCAAATTACAACATTCAACATCTATACAGAAGGTCGTTGGAACGTTATGGAAACGATTTTGTAATTTATTTTTGGAGTTTGCATTTTGAGATACAAATTTGTCAACTTCAGCTTAATTATCAGCTACTGTTTTGTTTTGCTTGGAATGTAAAATTAATGATTTATTTTGAAAATGGCTCTTAAAATTGATAGATATCTCGAAGGTTACGTAATTGCGCTTTCCGAGGAGAAATATTCGTATCAACAAAATATAAAGCTGTGTAAAATTCGCGGTTACGGCATTTCAAAAAAAGGTATTTATAATATATTGAATTTGAAAGGGGAACAACGTCTAACTGAAGGGAAAAATGAAAACATGACAGCGAAACCTCATCGTAAGATTGTTCGAACGCAGGTAAGTATGAAGAAAGTGAAGTCTCTGATCCTAAAAGAAAATCCGCCGATTCAAAGATCCATTGCATCGAAACTAAGAATGTTTTCTGGCACTGTAAGTAAAATCATTCACAAAGATTTGAAGTTAAAAAAGATGTTCAAACCTAAAGTTCATCTGCTTTTGCCAAAGCATATTGCTGAAAGAAAAACAAATTGTAGAAAATTATATGACAACCTCCTTACTGCTGAAAAATGGAAATTTGTGGTAACAGTCGATGGGGCATGGCTGTATTTAAGTGACTGTAATAAAAACCGATACGAAATAGCTCCCTCAGTGTACAGAAAAGTTCCCAAAGAAATTCAGGATACTTGCAGGATTTTGTTACGAAATTAAATTAAAAATCAAAAAAGTCTTAAGTAAAGCCAAAATTAATTCACTCTATACTATCAGCAGAATATTTTAGGACCAATTTTTGAAAAAGAAATTGCAGCCTTATATGGACAGGACATTGATGAAGTTGAGCTTCATATGGACAAAGCCTCTAGTCACACGTCTAAATCAACTGCCACTTATTTTCCAAAGAAAGAATGAGAAACAGGAATAAAGTGTATCCCATTTAATGAAATACCTGTAAAATTACGTGACGTTTCTACAATGGACTTTTGCGCTTTCGGTTTATTAAAACGAGCCTTAGGAAAACGGCATCCAAGAACACTTAACGGACTTTGGGAAACGGTCCAAGAAGAATGGGGTAAAATTGACATGACAGTACTAAGAAAAAGTTTACTTTCATGAAAAATTCGACCCAGAGCTATTGTCAAGAACCATGACGATCAGATAGAAGCAAATTGCCTCAGAAAATACGGCATTTATACACAAAACTTGACTATCAAAATCGTTTCCATAAAATGCGAACACCCTTCTGTAGTAGGGGAACTACATCCTATCTTTAGCTAAAATTCTCTGGCATAGAATCTGCGTGCATTTCATCGTTGTTTAGTGGATTCTGTATGCAACAAGGCAAGTTTGAATAAGAGAAAAAATTCAGTCAGGGGGTTGCTTCTAAAATCTACGCATTCACGAAGTTCGCATTTTAGTATTTTTAGAACCTTTCACCACCTCTTACTATAATGCAGATTCGTCAGTTGTTTCAATCAAAAATATTCATACAAAAAGCTTGCAGGGGAAATCACTAATAGAAACAGTCACTCATATCACGGTTAACGTTCAGATTTTAGACTACGAGCTATGAAGTTATGTGTCGCGGTTTCAAAAACAGCTCATAGAAAACGGTCATGGCAGTTTTAATAATATAACGAAATTTAATATTCTCTTGTAAATTATTAATTTCGTTTAGTCTTATATAAAAACTTATGAATAAAAAAATTAAATTTTTCTTTTCATTTAACCGGTTCTACTAGCAAATACTTTTCGAAGGAGCTCTTACAAAATAAATTATTCTAATATTATCATAATCATGTAGCTTTTGATTCCCTTTTCAGTTTTGTGTTTTTAGTACTAATATGCTTGAGAGAAATAAAGTAATACTCTGAAATGTAGGTTGAGAGGCTGGTGATTACCAACACTCGGCTTGTACTTACAGAGCGAGATAGGTCAGTAGTGGATTTTAGAATATTCCTGATTAATACTTCCCTTTATGTAAGAAAATGCATTAAATGCCCTTTTTCTTCTAAATTTTGTTCCCCGTGTAATCTTATTCATAATGTTTAAAAAAACTCCAATGATCATCGTTAAGGGTTTAATTACACTTTTTTCTTGTTATCTTTCCTCAAGTAATTTATTGACTGTTCATCTTTTGCTAAGATCACTACTTAACGACCCAAAGAGAGTAAATACGTGCTTTGTTTATCAAGCAAACAAATACATATCCAAAAGATTGTTTACTAAAGTTATTTACTAAAGGATTGTCTTTTATTTTCTAGCACCGTTCTTTCTCTCTCTCTCCCTGAACAACAATCTAAAATTATGTGGTAATGACTCATATTCTTATTATCATCATTTTTCCTATTATCAAAATTATCGGTGATGCAATTTTTCATGTAGAAAAATATTTCCAGTGCAGATACAAAATGCTTACAGCTAATTTCCCTCTGTGTCTACCTCTCTTTCTCTCTCTATCAATATATATATATATATATATATATATATATATATATATATATATCAAGAGAAGAGTTTATAATTATTAACTATCTTTCTTTCCAGAAATAGTTTAGTACTTTACTACCCAATGAAAAACATTAAATGACGTATTATTTTATTGCATTTTATTTCTCTGAAAATTCTGAGAAATTTATAATTTTGTATGGAAAAAAACTGAATACTAATAAGACAATTAGAGAATTCATGGACATGGTTTCACAGAAATATATTCTCAGATGTCATGAAGTATAAGATGTTGTTAAAATTTCTTATTCTTCATTAGTTATTTTTTTTCAAAAGAGTATATAGAATTATAGAAAATGATTAAAAATTATATAATCCTATGAAATATTTGCAAATTATAGAAATTTATTATAGTAAAATATTTACTCAAGGTATATATTTTAATGGTTTTTAAAATTTTTCAATATTTGGTAGCAGTTATTTGTGATAGATTTTAACAGTAAAACATTTAAAAAAGTGTGTAACGTTTAAAACCAAGCAGAAATTTTAAAACATTTAATCGATGTGTAATCAATTAATTGCACAAAGATCTAAAAGTTCACATTCAAATAAACTTTCTTTCAACGTAAATAAATTGATCAGCTTTATTTCTCAGTGATCTCTTGAAAAACTTGATACTTACAAGACGCTCGTGTTGAACAAATAGGTTGTAAATGAAAGCTTCTTAAAATCTACAATGAACTTGATCTTTTGCTTCATGGTGAATTTAAAGAAGCCTTTATTCACAATATACATAAAACCATTTATTTCTAGTAAAGTGTTGTTTTTAGCTTGAAAAATCCGTGGAAATAAATATGACTTTACATATTCTGACAGCATGGAACTGAATCGATAAATTTAGAAAAGAATAGAATTTATTTTTAAATATTAAAAGGAACAAAGATTTTCTTAATTTTTCTAGATTTTAAAGGGAAATAATTCTTTGTCATGATTTATGAATAGTTTTGTTTTTTAACGCGATTCATTCAGTAAACGCATTTTTAAAAGGAAAATCATTTTTAAATGTTTTTATAGATTTTACATGAATGGGGTGTTTTTTACCATAGAATACAAATTATATTAAGCGAATATTTTCCCAAAAATATTATTTGGTTAAGAGGAAAAGGGTGTTAACATTTTTATGTGAGCGTTTATTTTCTTTGAATTTTTCTCGTTGAATTGTGTATAGTGGGAGAAATTAGAGCAATAGGATTATAGTAAGATTGCGTCTGAAGACTTAAAAGTATGGTTAAAAGCCTCTTAACGGAAGTTTTACTTTGTGAAGTGATTTGTTTAACTCTGTCTGCATTTAGGATTTAAAGTACTAGATATAGCTAAATAAATTAATGCTTGTGTTTTGGTTGGGCTGAATCCAAGTTACGTAAAA
Organism: Dolomedes plantarius; assembly: GCA_907164885.2. Taxonomy (NCBI): domain Eukaryota; kingdom Metazoa; phylum Arthropoda; class Arachnida; order Araneae; family Dolomedidae; genus Dolomedes; species Dolomedes plantarius. Next base: position 59,995,199 of record OU015494.1, on the reverse strand, counting down.
GCTTGGAATTTTTTAAATAGGTTTATCTTTATCTGATCAGTATTTCGAGGCATATAAATGAAGATGATGACCTGATTTTACAGCATAATCATCTACATAACTATTCCCAAGCAGATGGTTTCGGGATTGATACCTGGGCCAGACAGTTATGCTTTAAGAAAATAAAAATTTGATAAATGTGAGCATGCGACAGAGTGGAAATGAAATTGTTTTCATTATTTTCCCTGATTTTCTAGGGTAAAACTTCAAAAAACTTCTAAAGAGGCAAAAACTGATGAGAAAAAACTTTTTTAAATTTTCTTGATTATGATAAGAATAAAAATATTCATTTAGCCTATCGGACTCCTACCATTGTGGTGCTTATTCAAAACAGGAGCCGCCCCTTTCAGCCCAATAGCCAATTAGGACCTCTTGAATGGAACCTCCAACCAGGGGGCATTAGCAACAACAGCAACAACAACAGAGTAAAAATATAAATAATGTGGGAAATGTAGCAAATTTTATTGAGAAATTTAAAGTACACGATTGTGAGATATATGCTGTCGAGTTAACATTAGCAGTTAAGTCCACAGTAGGAACGTTAATGGTATAAGATGCTGCTCTGGTTTGCTTGAAATGCTGCTATTAATTATACATTATTTAAAAAGAAGTTACGTTCTATTAGTGCTCAGAAGTCCAGGGAAAATGACTGGCTTTAACATATTTAGGAAAAGCTATTGGTTTATTTGAGATTTGGTTATTCATTTCTTACAGTTGAAAAGAAAATGTGTCTTTAAGTAACACAATTTGGATCAACAATGAAAAGAGAATGTGTCTTCAAAATCTAAACTTATGTTTCCTAAATACAATATTCTCTATTTAACCATTTTAAAGCGTCTTGCGGGCTGTAAATGGGGATGCTCTAGGTCAACTCTCAATACCACGTACAAAATGTTTGTTCTACCAGTGATTACATATTGCAGTGAGCCTTTGGTTAGTGCACCTGGACATGTTAGGAGGTCATTGGAGATTTTTCACTACCAAGCCCTTCGTCTAGTAACCGGAGCTGGGAAATTAACTCTTATAGATCCTTTGCTTCTTTTCACTAGTCGTTTGCTGGTGTTTAATATTATTGAAGAAGGGGTAGTGGTGCTTTGGTAGAAAATCTTAAGGACTCCTGAGTATCTCTCCTTTTGGAACCTGGAGAGTCCGAGACAGTGCTGCCTAAAGACCCAAACAGGCTTCTTGCAAGTAGTGCTGAATCTGAAAGACACATACAGTCTTAATTTTGAGTCTGAAAACCTCCCATCCCTCCGCAATCCAATGGATTGTCAGAATTTAAAAGTGGTCACAGATATTGTCCCAGCTGTTCGAAAGACGGAAACAAGCCGTGGCGTTCTAAGGAGTATTTCCTGTGCAACTATCAACGAGCTTTATAAGTGGTTGATAATTTATACTGATGGCTACCGTGTGGCTGAACGAGTAAATGCTGGAGCAGGGGTTTTATGCGACCTGTTCTTTGCCTATACCCCTGCTGGCCGTGTTGCATCTGCTTTTGATGGAGAGGTCGCTTATGAATCGCCTTATCCCAACTGCAATGCCGGACTCAACAGTTCTCTAGTGCAGTCATTCTATCAAACTCAAAAACGGCACTTATGGCTATGAATTCCCCTCTTTCCCCACAGTCCTCCTCTATCGGAAAATGCCTCTCTTGCCTCGAGGAGCTGACCTCAAAGATGAAATATATCGTTCTGTAGTGGATACCGGGCCATTGGGGATCCTGGGTAACGAGAAGGCGGATTTACTGGCCAAGAGGTGGACAACAGTTACTCAAACTTCATGTGAAGTTTGAGTAACTCTTTTTACTCGTCTAAATTGATGGTTCGGGACCTTTTCCTGAACAATCTAAAAAACAGTCTCCGTAAAAGCGATATATCTAAAACCTGGTATAACTTTATCTTCATTATCCCTGACCAGCCCAGGTTTAAAGCGGTGGCACTTTTCAGACTTTTGACAGGAAATGACTGTCTGGCCAAACACCTTTTCCGAATAGGAATAATTGAAAGTCCCAAATGCAAGCTGTTCAATCTGGAGGAAGATATGGACTTAACTCACCTTCTCCACTGCCCCGCTCTCCTTTCTTCTAGCGTCCATGGGCGGTACTGGGAAGTTAGGGGGACTAATGGGGGATTTTGTTTTTTGTTTTTTATGGGCTAAACATATGTATTATTTTTCTTCTGTTGTATTTTTATGTTTATGTTTATCTTTCTTGTATGTTTATGTAGCTCACCATTGGAAATAAAAAAATATTCTCTATTTAAAGGACTTGAATCTTCTGATTTATCATGGATGTAGCGATCATTTTATACCAACCATTTTGCTGTACTTTATAAGTTTTTTAAATTTCTTTTTAAAAACACAAATGGTCGGTTTAAGAATATTACTCCACACCTTCAGCTCTTCGCTCAGTAAAGCTCTATTATTACACCACAAAGTGAAGCTGAGTTCCTCTCTAACGATCATATAAATTTTAGAATGTCCTTATTCCTGTAAAAGCTTTTCAGTAAATATATTTTAGAGATAATTCAGTGCCTTCCCTTATTAGCATAAACAGCTTACAGTAACATATTAAAACAGATGAGAATTGCCTGATTGCATCCACTGCCTGTAAACTAAGAATACTTTCTACTCATGTAAGTGTTGAGAGAAGTTTAATCTTAAAAAAAATTGAAAACGTGTTCTAAGGTAAAATAATTTTATATGACGTTTTTACTATGGCATTTTGCCCGGCAATGTGCTGGACATTCATAATTATTTTAAAACTAAAATTTGAAAGTAGTCAGTAAGGTTACCTTAAAAGTGGATATTGGAAAACGAATATTGAGTGGTTGGTGTTTGGCGATGTTACACTTGTTATTGCATAACACATGAGAATCGAGGTATATCACAAATTTAACGTATCAAATAATGTACATCTAAAAATATTTTTTAAATATTCTAACTGGATAATATTTTGTGCTGCATATTAATTTGTCCACAATGCAATCAGTCCGAGTATTTACAGATAAAGCATGCAATGCATGCAATACATGCAATGTATATATTAAAGAAAGGAATGCATTAACACCGTATTAAGGTGAAGTATATCATGGTTACATAACTTATCAGAAAAATGTAGCACGAGAGTCCCACCATATTTCCCGGCTCTAATTCTAAATAAGAGGTCCTTGGGATCAATATGACCATGTGTAAGACTGAAACATTTGAATTAACCAAATACTGACAAATAAAATAACTAATACAACTGAAAGATTATCCGAACTAAATCTCCCCGCACGCATGCATACACATTTAACCAGTGAAACAATACTGGGGTCTTTCCAGTGAGTATACATTTATTTGCATAAATTTGGGGGAAGACAATAAGAAAATACTGTAAAAATAATCCCTTTAGCATTCTAAGCATTATTCCTCTATGAACAGTTTTAAAAGAAAATTATTTTACTCTGACGCCGAAAAAAATTTTTGTTTTTAAACTCTCGATCATTAATTGTGCATATGAAGTGGAAACAAAGACAAAGGGTGAAAAAAAGGAACCGTTTTCCAATTGAACGCTTGCCGATTGAAAGTTTTCTTCGTTCCTTTTCTTCGTGCGTTCTGGCTGAAGAAAACATGTGCAGCCAAGCATTTCGTCAGGACGATCTCTAAAACTTCTTTTTAAGTTTCGCAATAACAGTGGCGGAACAGAATATTCTATCATTCAACGAACAAATGCAATATTCAAAATCAAGAATTACTATTCACTGCACAGAATTATCCCGAATACGAATTAACATAGGCTCGGCAAACGTGGGCGGCCTATTTCAATTGCCTGTTGCCCAATTCCTGGGAGACAGGATGCTCCGTGTGACCCCCGCTCACCATCCCCGCTTGATAGTCTTTATTTACGCATTTCTTTTTACGATTGCTTTCGTTTCGTAGTTTCTATAGAAGGGAAAAATAATAAGAAGACTCCTTCTGCATTTTAAACGGGCCATCCCCGCGTGGAATTCCAACTGTAAATGAGATTTATACACAGCTATATTCTCCTAACTGGTCGGAATTCAAGTCTAGTTTTTATTCGCAGAGCCTAGTGTTATTATTCTAGATGAAATAAGAAAACTCGGCTTCCATTTATATTCACACGGCGACAAAACAGATGAATTCACTCTCTCGTTCCTCTGCGAATCTAGTTTCATGATCCATACGCAAAAAGGCACAAAAGAGATTTTAATCGATAGTAAATTCTTTTCAGGCTCAATCAAATGTAAATATTGAATAGAAGGTACCAGAAGTTAATTCTAGGCTGTGAAGCGTTTACTGTTCTTTGTCACTCTAAATAATGTTAAATTTAAAGTTGGAAATGACTATTTTCATTGAAGTCAGTACTATATTAGTCTTGTACGAAACAATTTTCATGCTAGATATTTGCTTTCCTATTTATACGGAGATGTACACATAGTAGCAGACTGTAAATGGAAAACAAAAACTGTTAAAGCTATTCTTGTTGAAAGCAGCTTATTTCATAAATCAATTCAGTAAATAGGCTTAAAAATAGAAAATATCTTAAAAGAAATAACAAGACTGCAGAAATTCTGAAACTTTTCTCTTTAGAATCCCTTAAAGAATGAATTTGAAGCATAATATTTATTTTGATGCTGCTTGATAAGCGTGAATATGTCTGTGAGAAAACCTTAATTATTATACGTAAATTGACTTTAGTGGTGGCAGGATATATCCATTTGTAAGCTGAATAATACTTTTTTAATATTAAAAAACAGGTTCATGGAATTTTTCTATAAATTTATGGTCTATTTTCTGAAGTAATAAGAACTTGACAGCGTCAAAATCAGTTCCATGAAAGAGATGTAGAAATGAATGAAATGATTTTACTTCCTGTATGTCACTTCATAGACAAAGTTATTATTCTAATTTCTGTCTCTAATTTCTAATTTCTGCATTATTATTTCTAATCTTTTAATTCTTTTATTCAATAATTATTTATAATTTTTTGTAAAGGGCGTTTCGAAGATAATGAAAAATGTATTAGTTAACGCTGTTTAGTACAAAGATTGATTCAGGTATATTTTTACATGGAGATTTCAAGTTAGAGCCCCGTTGCCAGATTAATCTGGGTTAGACTACTGTTTGAAAATATATGCAATTTAGGCTGAGAATGTTGATACTAAAGTAGAGCTATTTGATCATGACCTGAATTGATTGCATTCACGGGTCCTTTAGAGATATGGATAAGGCCTCCCATGCTAGGTTCAGGAGATATTTCCGGGAATTCTTTACATTAAATTTTTTTCCTGCCTTCTTGTGTAACAAACGCTTTTCCCCAAATCCTTCCACTCAGCCATATTTTCTTCTGTTTATATTTTCTTTGTTTGTTGTTGTTTACATATAACTTTTCCTGGGAAAGGCGAACTAAAATACCAAACGTCTATCTCCACCAGGTAAGCTGCTGTTCTCTCCTTCAAAATGTTCTTTCTTCTTAAATCCATAAAATGAAATTAAATCAAAATATCAAAGAAATGGACACGGTATAGAAATGAACAAGATGCTATCTCTGAACGCAAAAAGTGTGGTTATCACATAAAGATGTCAGCGGAAGAAATTATGAATTGCATGACAAAATCCTAAGACTTGCAGCAAATAAAAGCAGAGGTGAATACCAAACGCAGTGATACTGTTACAGCGATAATAGTTCATTGGAAACTGTATAAAGCTGGTACAACTGGAATTACCGCTGGTAAAGCCGGTATTATTGACACAAACGAAAGAAAACGTAGCATGTGGTTGGATGAATCTAGCGTCAGCCTGTATCCTACTACTGGTAGAGTATACATTTGGTGAGCATATTTCCGAAGCGTGTAATTCCGACAACTTGGTGAATACTGTCAAACATGGGGGTGGCTATTAAGTGCTATAGCTTGACATCCCCTAGGACTATTAATCGTTCTTTGACTCTCTGTGTCATCGGAAGTCTGCGGAGCAATTCTTGCTGATGACATGCATCCTTTGGTGCAGACGTTATTTCCTAATTATTGCCCGTCCTTCCAAGATGATAGCACACCCGTGCATCATGCAAGACATGTCGACATATGGTTTAAGAGCACAAGGAAGAAGGAAGGTATAGCTTATATCCTGGCCACATCGATCATCCGATCTTAACGTTATTAAACACTTGTAGGAATATTTGAAGATAAGTGTTTGATCACGTTCTTTTACTGCAGTATCTTTGTATCTTTTAGGATATATGTTGCTGGATAAATGATACCTAATTCCAGTATTTTCTTTACAGGACTTGTATCCCAATCCCACGTTGAATTCAAGAAATTTTGCAAGCCACAGATTAGCATACAGTTTTTGAATTAGAAGTTCTGCTGAAATGGTCAGTTTTTCCATTATTTTGAGAACCCTCATACATAAATCTTGAATGTTTAGTTCATTATTGCAATAAATTATGCAAGCCTTCATTATTCATTTATATTTTTAAAGGGTACTTAATTTGACGCATATATGTTTTAATAGAACCTTTTACAATCTGCAACCCCAGGCAGGTGTTTATTAGATTTCTATAATAATATACTCAATATTTTCAAACTCCTGTTAAAATCAAGTTTGTGCGGGGAAGTTTATTTAATAAATATGTTTAATGAAGAAGATATTTAATAAAGAAGTCTGTGCAGATACTTTTATTACATGAAATTCAATTAATTGTGGTTGTTTTTATAGAAAAAGTAATGTAAAACACTTCAATTTTAATAAATGTTTTATTTATATTTTAGAATATCTTGCTGAAATATCTTAACTTGAAATATATTTCAATGTTTTCAAGACATTGCTTTGTACTTATAAGACCTGTGATTCTACATTATAAAACAATAAATGTGATTTCACTCTTTAGCTGTTCTTCCTAAAGGTTGTAGAGAACAGAAGTATGTAGTTATAGAGATAATATAAATGCTTACAGCAGTGTAAGAAAAATTAATGTTGATACCTAAGTAATTTCAGTTGCAACTTTCAAGTGAAATCCACAAATATATTGTAAAAAACTCTACAAGTTATACAGTATGTGTTAAATTTAACAGAACATAGAATTATTTTGTTCCTCAATACGATAGAACTAGGAATAAAAAGGCATAAGTTTATTGTAACCGAAAAGGGCTTTATTTAATTTGTACGTGACATTCTAAAGATAAAATAAAATTGATAGCTGTAGAATCTATCCTTACTTAGTTGCTTGGAAAAGTCAATTCTTAAAACACCTTTTCGGAATGACATGACAGATAATGCAAACTTTTGGTGTCTTATATCAAGTGCTTTACTCCTATTTTATGAAAGGGTTCTTTGTGACTTTCGCATTAATCGCATAGATACAGATTAAAATCTTCGAAATTTAAACTTTGGTGGCAAAAGATTATTTTATTCGAGAATCAATTAAATTTGAAAAGCGTCATTATAACTTTGGTAGCAGATAAAAAAAATTGTTTAGTGTCTGTTGTTGGAAAAAAAAAACCAGAACTGTTCTTCATGCAAAAGAGATAAAAAATAGTAATTAAAATATAAAAAAATACATTCAGTTTTAATCAGTATTTTAAATGGAAAGCTTGGCACATTTAGAAAGTTTTTATATCTGTTAGGAAAGGTATGAAGTGTTATTATTTAGGTTTTTTTTTAATGTTTCAGATGAACTAAACTTTATGCATATAAGAAATCTTTCATAGCAATCATCAAAATGTTTAAAAACGAATGATCCGGTGAATAATATATCGTGATAAATATTTTAAAAATAAGTAATTAATCATAACTGTGCCGATAATGATAATTTATTATTTTCTTCTTTTATCGAGCGACAATTGCTCTAGAAACTAATGCATATAAATCTTATTTAAAGTGAATTCGTAACTTTGCAAAAAGAATAAAATTTCTGCTTTCATTTAACTCACTAGGGACAGCAAAAGAAAGAATATTTCACAATTTACTACAATAGCTTGAGAATAAGATGAATAATATCTACAAAATGTAAACAAAACTGAAACCTTGAAGTTTAACTCAAATCATTAGAAAAGAGAAATTCATATTTTGCTGAGATTTAATTACATTTGCATGAATATTGATGTAGTGACGGATTCTTATGTGCTAGACACTAGCATTTTACTTTTCTTTTCAAAGAAATGCTTATTGTGTGAGAAATCATGAGAGATAGTATAAACAGAAGAAAATGACATTTGATTTTTAAAATCAGGTTTTTAAAGGATAACTACTTTTAAACTAGAAAAATTTGACATTTTTTCCTCCCGAGGAATTTATGGTGTGAAAGTATTTTTAGATAAAGAAATTTCTTATTCTTCATTTAATGGAAACATCTATTTCATTTTTATCTGTCTTATAGTTTTCAGTTCCAGTTTTTTAAAGCTACAATTTAAGAATCTTTAGTTTTGAAGACCCCCAGATAGGACATTTTTTTATATATATATTTTTGAGTCCAGTTTCAAGGCTTAGGAATATTTAAGTTTAAAAGAATTTTTAAATTTAAATGATTATTTCTCAGTTGATAGTTGTTAAATAATTCCGTGTAGAACAGAGGAAAACAAAAGCTTCATGTTAAAGCAAATAAAACTCGATAGAACTTTCGTATTTTTTGATGAGCTTGATAAAAATTCTTGTATTAAAAATTTCTGTTAAAACAGTAGCAATAATAATCTATGTCTGATTTTCTTTTATTATTATAGATACCGATAACCCCTTATACTAGTTATATTCCTCTTATAGTAAATTGGTACCCTTTGTATATGATATGTACAGTAAATTGGTCACTTTGTTGTGAGAGTGCTTACCAGAACTCTTGTTTCATAAAATCATGAAGAATCGAAGTAATGTCACCCCCGGACTGGAATTGTTAACCCTATCACATTTTGCATGAATATTTGGATATGCGAAAGATGTAGGCAAGATGCGGGATGTTAAGAGTACATTCCTCCTCTCTTGCGTTTTGTAATGCATTGTGTTTTTTGCAGAAAGAAGACCCACGCTGCAGTGCCAACAGGACTCCGGGAGCACAAAATACCACCTGGAAGTCGTTTTCAAGACTTTATTAAAACATACTCATACAGCGAACGGACTTCACTTAAAGTCAAAAAGTGGCCATCTCCAACTAACAACTCACAACTCCCTAACTCTTTCGGCTGTGTCAGCCCTTCTCAAGTAGAGGTTGCCAGAAAATGTTTGCCTCCAGAAAACCGTCAAACAAACAAAGCTTGCCCAGAAAAGGTCGGCCAACACCCATAACCCTAGTGACTGGGCCATAATGATCGGAAGTGGTGACCCGCCAAGGTAGTAGGCAGTCCCCCAAAACCTCCACCCACCAGTGGGGACCGTCAAGAAAATTAATGATGGCCGGGACCCCCGAAGACGGCAGAATATGTCCTAGACTGGTGGCGATGGCATCTCAGTCACCACACACCGAGACAAAACCATTCCCGAAAACGGAAAAGAGGGGGTGGAAAGAGGGACTGGAAAGACATATACATATTTTTCCATAACAGATAAAAGTCGTTATAACAGGGGCGCTTTTGCTAACAATCGATTAGAAACTTGAACGAGAATTTTTTCAAAGCACAATTTGGTGCCGTTTCAAAGATATCCATATCGTTTGGTAACGATTGATAAAACATGGATATATCACTAATAGCCAGAAACGAAAGAACAGTCACAGAAGTCGGTTGAAGCAGGTGAACCTGCTCTAAAGATAGCACAAATGGTTCCATTAGCAGGAAAGTTCTAGGCGCACATGGTATAATCTTTATTGACTGCTTGGAAAAGAGGAAACCAATGTTCCGGAGTACTATGCCTCTTCCCTGTGTCAGTTAAATGATGAAATTAAGACAATAGACCACATTTAGCGTAAAAAGGCATCTTGACAAAGCTTTTCCATCTTAAAAATGATCCGTCTTCTTCCTCTGCGATTGCGGTGGCAAAACTCTCAGAGTTACTCTACGAAATAGCTTCCCACAGTCCGTGTTTTCCAGTGTTGGCCCTATCGGACTACTGCATGTTAAAAATATGAAAATATTTATTCAAAGAAAGAAATTTGCATCAAATTTATGAATGATTAAAAAACAAACGCTTATTTTGTAGAGCCTGACAGGTCTTACTTTAAGGAGGGGATAGCAAAGCTTAAAATTCATTGGGCTAAAAATATCGACTTTAAGGGAACAAAAAGTGAGTGCTTTCATAAATAAAAACATCTAAAAAATGCGTGCTTTGTCCTTCTTTGTATAGGAACTTATAAAATGATACTCGTAGTAGTAGTGTCTTGTAGAAGCAGATTTAGTGAGAAGCTGAAAAATGTCCACAGGCATCTAAGGATAAGAAATTAAATTAACATGTCACAAAAGTGTCATGTTTGATGGGGATTATGACGTGATTACGGATAGCGTTTGTAAAGATTACGGATTGTATTAACGTGATTAAGGATGTCTGATATGGATTACGGCGTGTTGTAAAAGCGTTTATGTGGATCATGACACGATTGAAAGTTGTTTTACTTCAGCTTTTATACGCTTTAATGTATTGAGATTGAGACAAGTAGAAGGCTTATAAAACATTCAAATCACATCATAACTCTACCATGCCAGCCGTAGTAAACAATATTCTGATAAAACCATCCATCATCCTCTCTTTTATTATAAATACAGAAAAATAACCTATGTAAACAATCAGTATATTTGTAAAATCTCCGTTTTTTCAAGTCATTATGAACCAATGCATTCAGATGTCCTAATAAAACCAACATTACCAATTTCATATATCCCAGAAAACTAGAAGAAAAATTGAAACTCTCAAAGCTTAATGTTAGTGCTTACAAATAAAATATTAGAAGAAAAAACTTTTTTCGACAGTGAGATTTCTTAATGGGTCTGTATTTTCTTTGAGAAAGACATTTCCTTAAGGTTTATCTACCATTCGCCAAATCGTAATTATTCGGTAGTTTGTATACTTGGATCTTTAGTTTGTAACAAAATTATCTGGACTTGACAAGACGAATGTTGATAAATTGCTTCAAATCTGTGGAAAATAATATAGAAGAGAATGAATGTTTGTAGATGATGAATTCTGAACTATAAATAGAAAAAAGCCTCTCATTTTTCTAACGCTTCTTCCATTTTACTGAATCCTGATTTTTATATTATACAGGGTGCTGCAGAATTGACTTTCACATTTCCCAAGGTCACTGGTAAGGGAGTGATTGGGGTAGGGTGGCGCAGGAAGTGGCAACAGTCCTAGTGGATTTTTTAGTTGTCAGTAGACACCATGAATTGGTCTGGTGAACGTTTGGGTTTCGTTATTGAGTCGATCTTTAATAACAACGATTCTATATCCATGCCACAGAGGACATTTAGGATGCGCTTCAGTCTCTAAGCAACTGATGCTGTTTCTGATCGAAAGACTATCCTTCGATGGGTTTCAAACGGGAGAGCAAGTGGGTCTGCATTACCAAGGAAACCAAGTAGTCGTCCTCTGAAAATTAGAATACTTGAAAACGTTCAACGAGTCCGTTAGACTGCTACTCGAGAAGAAGCTGCTGTCATTTCCCAGAGATGACCAACAAAGTGATGGAAAACTTTAGAGAATGGCTTTGGCAGTGCATTGCAAATAACGGGCGTTACCTGAGTGGTGTTATTTTCAAAACCTAGTGGGAAAAACTGATTATAAGAATTTTTTATTTAAGGTGACTGCCTACGTTCGGAGCAAATTTTTTAGAAAAATTGTTTTTTAATGATTTTTTGGTCTTTTATGGTAAAATAGCATTTAAAAATAAAAATAATAAAAAAAAAACTTGCCTGTAAATACCATACTTTTTTATAAATTGGTCAATTTAAAGTAATTTTTAATGAAATTTAGCTAAAACGCCTATCAATCTGCACAAAATTCTAATGCTACTATTTTAATTTCCTTCTCACACATGATACATATCACAGTTTCTTCAAAATGACCCACCATTTAAGAAAAATTTTAAAATGCAAAAATAAAGAGACAATTTTATGTTCCAATATGAAAATTTTCCCCCATTCGTCATTCCTTTCCTTATAAAAACAGCCCCATACAAAAAACTATTTATTATATATCAATTATTGGGTGTCATTTCATTAACAATAGCATCTATAACAATGCATTATTATGTGAAATATCATGATAACGGTAGAGATTTGTGTTAAAAAACATAATTCTGAGAAAACGCATTTAAAGTTTTTTGTCACTTCAATTTTGTATCAGACGATGTTTTTAAAAATAGCCATAAATCTGCTTCTAATTGATGTAGAGTGAAAATCAAAACGGTTTTGAAAAGAAAAAAGATTGAATTACACGATTCTTGCATAAAATAAAATTGACCAAAATAGTCAAAAAATGGCATTTTCAACGTAGGCCACAAATGCACACCGTTAATTAGTCACCTTAAAGCATTTTTTCTGTAAATTGTTTCTTTCATTTTTTAATACCATTTGAAATGTGAGAGTCCATTCTGCTGCACCCTGTATTTGGCTATCAATTTTTTTAGGGTGTTGCTTTTCATCTTATTTTTCGGGAAGGACTGAAATGTAAGACAATAATTTTTGTTGCCAGGGTCTGTGGGCTCGATCTTCGGTGTGACCATGGTAAGCAGTGTCCACTGAAAGTCGGTTTAACCAGTAAAATCCACCTCTCTTCTGGCAGAAAATAACTAAAGTGTTCCAAACGAAGCAATCGTCTTTTACATTATGCTCACAATTACTTTTAAGGATGTTAGAAAGTAAATAAAAGTGATGTCACATAAAGTTTAAAAATAAAGTATTGAAATGTAGGAGCTCCTTTACATATTGTTAATCCTATTCGGTTAAAAGAGATAGATGCTTCGAAACTGTTGACATAACAAGTAAGCCTTAGAATAATGTTCAAAACTGTTACAATAATGTTCAAATAAATGAAACTTAGAAAAAATATCTGACGTTGTTTGCAAATATTTGTGGGTGTTATTGTAATTAATATTTGTCCTAAGCTGTTTTCCCTATATTTGTTTATATGCGTTGCACCATTAATTAGTCAACAACTGTAGGTGTTTTTTATATTTTATCTAATGCTTTTCAAAATTTAATCTCTTTATCTTCTTCAGATCGGCAAAAAGAGTTTTGATTCCAACATTATTGGTATAAAACGAATTAGAACATAATTGGATAATATAGGTTGTAATAGAACCTTAATAAATTGATGCGTGCATGTGTTGGGGCAAGCAAGGAAACATAGAGAATTCGCCTTTATACTACATTTATTAGACAATACTAAAAATTCTTTTAAAGTTAAATAAATAATAGAATAAGGTTCCCCTTTCATATTAATACTTAATACATGAGGAATCAGAAGCAGAGACAGAATATTCGGTCAAAGCAATTATTTCTAGGATTTTTCGAGAGGCACTGAATGATTTCGTTGACAGGGGCCCACATCATGTCATATTCAGCATCATCATGTCGGATTCCAGGAACTTCCGCTAGACTCCGAGGCAGCTCAATCAGCACTCTATATTGTCAGAGCTCCAGGGAACAGCAAGCGAAATCTGTTGACCTTCTCTCGTTTTTTTCTTGGAGGGGCTGTGCCCCTTTTCCCTCATTAGACAGTGGGCTGCCTTTCTCTTATCAGTTCCTGCCCCAATTGGTCCCTTATTTCACTACTCATGTTCACATTTAACCAAGTACCTCCCCACTATAATTTTCGTTTGAGATACCACTTTGACCATTATCTGAATGTTTTACTGTGGGCCATAAAATAACGTCACCACCTATCTTGCAATATTTATAGTCTTTTAATCGCCATCAATCGCCACACAAGTAGCTTTTCTTTTACGCCACCTTAGTATCCCTCAAGTCTTTATTTATTTTTTGGCTCTGGAGTTGTTATAAGAGTTTTATTATTGACCGTCGCTGGACCATACACCGTGGTGAATTATAACATTCAGTGCTTCTACAGATAATATTTAATTATAAATAAAATATTTTTAAATTTTACCCTTTAGTAAAGAGTCTAAAAACTTTTATTAGATTAAAACTTCTTTGGTGAAATGGGATACAGAAACGATGCACAAAATTCCACAATTCTGTAGAAACAATATTTCCATTTTGTTCCCGAGAATTTCTTGGTTTCAAGTCTATGCATCTTTACAACAGTGTTACTGTAAAACGAATCGATAAATGTCTTAAAATGTTATAACTAGAAAGCATCACAGAAAACTGTCAAAATCGTGAAATATTTAGTTTTTTTACATTCAGTTTTGATATGTTCTGAGAAACATATCAAATGCGAGGATTTTCGAATAAGTAATTTAATTTGGATATATATTCCGAGACGAAAATATACCATCTAAACTTTATACTATGAATATAAAAATATGAGATGGTTTGAGTTCCTTTCAAGGGCTCCCCTTTTATATCTGAAAGAGCTTTTAACTATATGGGAAGAAAATATTTTTCAAACTCACTTTCATATTTGATTCCAGACGAGTTTTCAGGAAAGAGATTTGGATATTGATATTAAAAATATGCGAAATATTGAATATCACTAAACATTACTAAACCATAAGATATTTTATTGATGGAGATTTTAAAAACGAACACATTTTTTAAATATATTAGAAGAAAAATATATTCTTTATATTTACGAACAAGTGAAAATGTTTCTTTCTCAGATACAAATTCTGTTATTCCTTGCCGTTGGCGAATATAAATTTTATAAATGAATTATGAAAGCTGAGAAGTAACACAGAAAATCTTAACTGGTTCTTAATTTATTTACAGTTGCCGTAATCAGCTTCGTCAAAGAGAGTCTTGTAATTTTCACTCGAGGCTAATTGAGTTACTTTTGGCCTGTCGATAGCGAAATTTTTCTCACGTGACTTCATAAAAGACAGCACAAGAATAAAAGGGTCGAGTGAAGCCGGAAGCCATTTTCTTTTATCAAGCAAACGTCAGATATAACTTAATATTGTTCACATTTCCCGTCTCTTCATTTTGCTTCCTTGTCCAAATTGGTCTACCTTTTAGAATTTAACATCGGTAGTGAGACACAGAATTTTACACGGTGCGATTAAATTATTGACTATGAAAAGGTCAATAGAAATCTTCAAATGAGGAAGTTATTAAATACTAAAAATGTATGTGTGTGTTCAGATATCTTATTACATATATTTTAAATGAGGGAGCTTTCAAGATGTTTCCTTACTATAACTGAAGGTAAATTATCCTGTTAATAAATGTAATCGCTCGCTGAGGTTCGGTAAAACTTAAGTGGTTTCACTTCACGGTAAAAACTGCGATTGCTTCTTAAGATACTTTAAGAAACACACATTGGATATCTTATTACGATCATGCTAGATATATGATTTCCACGAAAAGTTCATTTTACTGGAAGATAATACTTTATTTAGTTTCATGCTTTGCCTATAATATTGACATTTCAATTAAATAATTTCGTTTGCTATAGGAAAATATAAAATTATTTTAAAGAGAGTATAAGTTGTCCTAAAGAATGTTTCAAAATAACACAAAATAAACAATATCTGCTAAGTTAAAATTGAGAATTAGTTCCAGAGATTACTATAGATTGTGTAGTATAAATATCCTTCACAATTTGTCAAAGACTCTGTTAATTATTAATATTTAGGTATGCACAGCAAACGCATGTAAAAATAATGCCTTAACAAGAAAGTTTTGGAATCGGACGTCAGCAGAGAGATTGATTTCTGAGAGACCCTAGCAAAATTGCTGTTTTATATAAACATTTCATTTTTATTGGGGGGGAGTGTATATATATATATATAATATATATATAATATATATATATATATAATATATATATATAAGATATATATATATATATATATATATATATATATATATATGTGGACACAGAGACACGAACACGGGCTCGATATAGGTATGCACAGCAAACGCATGTTAAAATAATGCCTTAACAAGAAAGTTTTGGAATCGGACGTCAGCAGAGAGATTGATTTCTGAGAGACCCTAGCAAAATTGCTGTTTTATATAAACATTTCATTTTTATTGGGGGGGGGAGTGTATATATATATATATAATATATATATATATAAGATATATATATATATATATATATATATATATATATATATATATGTGGACACAGAGACACGAACACGGGCTCGATATGAAACGTTTAATGATATCTAAATCTATTCTAGGGGCATTATTTACAGTGGGGCAGCATTTACAGTTTGAAATTTAAAGGGGGAAAGTTCGTCATAGCTGTCGCGCCTCTTGGTCAGTCGTTACTCGTTCAGCTCATCGCGTCTTCTGGCTCACTCTTCGCTTCGTCACAGAGGGCGCTATCGTTGGTTGAAGTCAGAGCGTGGACATTTCCACTTCGCACTCGGCTCATCCTGGCGGGACCGGACCTCCGGGACAGCAGGTTTGGGGACGACAGAACAGACAGTAACTGCAAAACAAAAAGAAAGAGAGAGAAACGAAAGCAGAAGAAATGTTTTCCGAAAATCCTCTCCACAAACACACGGACAAAGTCGTTTGGACGGTCTCATTTGCATCAGTTGGCATCGAAAGAAATTTTTCATCACAGGTGTAACGACGAGATGGAGCTGGCACCACATCAAAGGCGACATCCAAGTCACGTGCAGGTAACATAATTTTAGCAGCGTGTCGACGTCACGTTTTTATCAAACATCACAAGTTCATCATCATTTGTTAACATCACAATTAAGAAACATCATTTTCTAACATCACGATTGAAAAAAACAAGATGTCGTCCAATCGAACATTTCAGAGGGTCTTAGAGATTCAGTTCAGAAATGAAATTTGAAAGGAATGAAGATTGTTCTTGAATAATATATGGAGTAAATATAAAAAGTACATCACAAACACAAAAAAGTAATGTTCAAATAGTATAATGAAGGTACTAATACGACCATTTTTTCATGTAATCACTGGCCGTAGACGTTAGGTTTGGTCCATCATGTGACCCGACTTTTTCAACTTGGTATCTGTCATTCGGAAGCACTTTGTGAATTATATAGGGACCAAAAAATCTGGGTCGCAGTTTTTGTCCAGTGCCAAATTGTGTCCGTTGAATGGCTACAAGATCACCAGTGCTATAAATCGATGGCGATTTGCGATGTTTATGAAAGTTTTTCTTGTTACTCGCTTGAAATTTCTCAATGTTTTTCTTAGCGACAATACGTAGGTCGTTTCTGTCATTAATCAGTGAATCAAGATATTCTTCATTTAATATTTGTTTAATTTTAAGGTCTTCTTTGTTTTTCATTTTTATGCCAATTAAAAGTTCGAAGGGAGTATATTTGGTAGCATCAGAAGGTGTACTGTTAATGATTCTTTGGACAGAAGATGTGTACTTGTACCATTTTGCAGGGTCATCAATGGAAAGTTTAGACAGGACAGGAATAAGGGTTTGATGTAATCGTTCAATTTGTCCGTTGCCGCGAGGCACAGCAGTAGCAATTTGAACAAGTTCAATGTCTTCATCTTTACAATATTGCTCAAAATCTTTAGAGGTGAATGCACTACCTTTATCAGTGATTATACTCTTAGGATTACCGAAATTGGACTGTTGTAGATTAAGCTTATCAATGGCGTTTTTTGTCGAAGTTGATTTTACTGGGTATATCCAAAGGTACTTTGTAAACGCATCAACAACCGAAAATATGTATTGATAGTTCTTATTGGTGGAAGGAAGTGGTCCAAGAAAGTCACAGTGGTATGTGTCTAAAGGCACTTGACCCTTTGGAATGGGATGAAGAAAGCCTTCGAGTTTACCTTTTTTACGATTGTACAGAATACAATGAATACAGTTTCCGATCACACGTTGAACTTTTTGGTGTAATTTTGGAATGTAGAAATCCCGTTTAATCATTGTTTTGGTCTTTGAAACTGCAAAATGTCCTTTTTCATGAGTTTCACGAATTATGCCTGTCTCGAGAGATTGTGGAACAACCAAGAGTTCATCACCGTTGTCAATCTTGTACAAAACATCATTTTTTAGGGTGTATTCATTGGTGTTGTTGGTAGAACACAGAGTTTTTAATGCTGTGATATGTTCATCATCAGCCTGAGCATTGGCAATTTTGAGTGTGATAGGGTCATGGTGAGCTACATGATAAGCAATGCAACGACTCAAAGCATCAACATGTGGCAATTGCTTACCCTTTCGGTGTAGAATCTCAAAATCAAATTCCTCAAGAAGCATGGCCCATCGAGCAATCTTTGGAGTGAAATCTTTTTTGCTTAATGTTTTTTGAAACGCGGCACAATCGGTTATAATTTTGAAGTGAGTTCCTGAAAGATAGATTCGCAATTTCTTGACAGCTTCAATTATTGCGAGAACCTCAAGCTCATAACTGGAGTATTTAGATTGTTGGGGGGAAGTTTTTTTGCTCATATAATGTATAGGGTGCCATTTATCATCATCATCAGATTTTTGTAGTAAGACGGCACCAAAGCCAAGAGAACTTGCATCAGTGTGCAATTCAAGAGGTGAACCTGGAGTAAAAATGTGAAGGAGTGGTTCGTTTGAAAGGCATTCTTTAAGAGTACGGAACGCTTTTTCTTGTTCAGGTCCAAAGTGAAAAGGCGTATCATTTCGAAGTAGGTCACTCAGTGGTCTTGCAATTAATGAATTGTTCTTAATAAATTTACGAAAATAGCCTGTTAGTCCAAGGAAGCTTTGAATTTGCTTGTGTGTCTTAGGTGTAAGGAAACTTAGGACAGCTCGTGTTTTATACTCAGAGGGTCGGATTTGTCCGTTTTCAATTCTATGGCCTAAAAATTGGATTTGTCGTCGAAGAAAGTTACATTTTTTAAAGTTGAACTCCAAACCGTAATCGGAAGCAGTTTGAAAAACTTGTTTTAATTTTTGAAGAGCATCTTCCTCGCTCAGAGAAGGTATAATGAGGTCATTCAAATAGGCAATTAGAATACCTTGCTTGATAAGATGTCGAAAGACAAGTTGAATGTATCGTTGAAAGGTACTTGGGGAGTTACATAGCCCAAAAGGAACCTTATTAAACTCATATTGACCGGAAGGCGTAACAAAACTAGTAAATTTTCGACTATCGGGGTGTACATCAATGTGGAAGAATGCATTCTTGAGATCGAGATTAGTGAAAATTTTAGCATTTTTCAAAGTATCCAGTACATCATCAATAAGAGGAAGTGGGAATCTATCCTTAACTGTTTTTGCAATTAGGCGTCGATAATCAACACAAATTCGAATCGAACTGTCAGGTTTATTGCTCAAAACGATCGGAGCAGCAAAGTCAGAAGAACTGGGCGATACCATTCCTTCATCTAGCCAGTTGGTTAATTGTCGCTCAACTTCTTGCTTCTCAGAAAATGCAAGTCGACGGGGACTTTGAGCGATGGGCTTGTCATCAGTAAGGACAATTTTCATCGTAAGATCAGTTGACTTGGTTTTTAGAGGCTGATAATTTTGAATCAAATCATTTACTTGTTCTTTAATATCTTTGTTCAGAATGTGGGCTAAATCTAGATTATCAGTTTCGTCAAAAAAATTCGCAACATTCACCAAAACATTAGAATCATCATTATCATTAATTATTTGTATACCATTATTTACAAAAGTAAATTGAGTTTGACTAATACAGTCCATACCCACAATACCATCAAAAGGGAGGTCTTTGTCAGGGACAACATGGATATTTGTTTGTATCACCTTACTTTGTATTTCAATAGTTCCCTTGAAAAACCCAAGTGAATGGATTTTGTTGCAACCAAGTCCAGAAAATGTAATGCAAGATGGTTTAAGAGGTGGTTTACCAATTTGTTGATAAATTTTTGCGCGAATGAGAGTAGCAGATGCACCAGTATCAAAAAGAACAACTACAGAAACATTGTCAACAGTTATATCAATATGCATAGGATTTAGTAATACTGAATTGACGTGTTTATCATCTCCTTTATTTTTAGCCTTTATATTTAATTTTATCATTACCAGCTTTTCAATTTGCATTTTTTGGACATTCTGAATGGATGTGTCCAAAATTTCGACAGCGATAACACCTTTTTCCGCGGTCTCGATTGTGACATTCAGAACTTTTGTGCCCTTGCATGTTGCAAGAGTAGCATGTAACCATAGGAGGGTTTCCACGAAAGAAATTGTCTTTTTTAGCACTAGTTTTATCATCAAATCTCCCAAATGGCTTTTTGCAATTACCAGACTTTTGTTTAGTTAAGTTGAACAATTTTTCATAGGTTTTCAATTTATCTTTTAATGCACTAATGGTTTTACAATCATAAAGAAGGATCTTATTAGGGGAAGTATCAGGAATTCCACTTATAAAATATTCAATTACAGAGCTTTCATCAACGTTACCTCTAGTAACGTTACCGATTTGTCTCAGCTCAACCAAATATTCCGACAGTGTCTCATGTGGTTTCAATTTGCACTGTTGCAAAGCTTGGTGTATTTGAATGCTATTAATCGTATCGGAGAATTCATCCAAGAGAATTTGTTTCAACTCATTCCACGAGTTAATACCACGAAGAGATCTGATTAAATTTAACGCGGAACCCGAAAGACATTTTTTTGCAAAGATGAGCTGATGGACGGGATTCTTAATCTCATACAGTGAAAAAAATTCTTCTATTTCGAAAACAAAACTTTCAATAGGCGTGTCGTCCTTTCTAGTAAAGGGCCAAATTAATTTTACCAGGTCTTTCAACGAAAAGGGGGAACGAAAGGAATCTGTCGTACTTAGCAATAAATTCTGTTTATTTCCGCGTTGGTCAGGTTCAGAATCCAATCGAGCTGGTGAATCAGCGTTTTGGGGCGAAAGCAATTTTTCCCCGACGTGTGTTTCGTCTTCATTGGAATCTGACTCAGATTCTGAAGTGATACTTTCCAGCAGTGAAAAGTCACATAATGCATTTAAAATTGTATCCACACATTGCTTAATGTCAGCAGAAAAATTTAATGACAACAAGTTGCAGACAGACGTTAACTCTTGCAAGTTAAAATCATGAGCAAGTGATTTTTTCTTTTCGTCAACATCAAAAGTTAAAAGATTAAAACCAGAAAATTCACGTAAATGTTTACGGTTAAGCCGACCGTCATCAGATCCAAAAATTAATTTATGTAAAATTTTGACGCTAATAGTTGAACCTTTTTTCAATGCGTCACGAATATGTGGAATTTCTTGCAAGGATTTCATGATTTGAAATTTAACCACACCAATACTATCATACGAAAATATTCAAAACAATAGAATTTTATAGTTTAATATAATACAAGTTCTTCAAAATATCACGAAAAAATTCTTTTAAATAGCACAAATATTATAATCAGTAGAAGCATCAAAATTTCTCAAAATAACACAAACTTTTAAATCTTCTAAAATAACAAAAATTTAAATCTTCTTAAAACATCAAAATTCTTCAAAATCATCAAAGCGAATGTGTTATTCATCGAAATAGGTGCATATATTTGTTAATCAGTTAAAATTAGACCAAATTCTTTCATCTTAGAACAGGTACTAAATACTTTGAAAATTAATCAACGAAAACGAATGTACTCACAGAATGAATCAGCAGATTATCATCACATGTAGAGGTATCCAAACAGCATCAAGATAGCAGGAACCACAGGGCATCCATTTACAATAGATGTGGAAGCTCGAATGCTCGGGTAAAAACGGCCGAGCGCCCATGTGGACACAGAGACACGAACACGGGCTCGATATGAAACGTTTAATGATATCTACAGAGGCTGTTCACACATTTTTTAGACGATGTATATTGTATTCACAAAACTAAATTACATAAAATTCTTGTGTTTGAAATGTTCTATTTGACATCCCTTATTCTGAACTATCTTTCGGCACCGCAATTTCCAGGATAATAATGCCTTTTGAAGTGTCAGAAGAGGTATTCTATACCATTCGTCCTGAACAGCTTTCCAGACTCCTGTAAGGTTTTTGGGACGACGTTTGGATAATGCAGATTTTAAAAGTCCGAAAGCACAAAAATCCGTAGGTGATACATCGGGAGATTTAGTAGGGATATCAGTGAAGGGTATGGCCTTGATACCAGTTTTTTGTTCCATTTCTTTTAGGAAATTTACAGTGGATTTTGATGTGTGACTGATAGATTTGTCCTGATGGAGTCTCACAGATTGATGGCACTGTGGGTAAAGCGATGGTATTTCATTTAGAAAAATTGGCGATAAAATATGTTCCTGATAGTATTTGGAGTTAATCTTGACTTTTTTTCCCACTCTCTTTATTTTTAACTTGCCATTATAAGAAAAACCTGCAACAATCATGAATCCCTTAGAAAAACTTTCTTTCCATTCTTTGAACCATGTACTTAAATTTTTTTCTCCCCTTTTATGATAATAAATGGCTCTTTTTTTGTTGCAATCATTTAAATACACCCATGATTCATCTATTGTGACAATTGTTTTCCATTTTTCTTTGAATAAGTGTTTCTCATATAGAATTCTGAAGCGTGTCCTGCGTTCAGCGATATGATTTGGAAGAAGACGATGCACATTGCGTTTTTCCGCTTTCTTACGATTTAAATCAACGTTTATCATTTTGTTGACAGTGGACACCGAGCATTTTAATGATTTTGCAACTGTCCTTTGACTAGGGAGATTTTCTTTTAATATTAAACAACGTACCTTTGCAATAGTCGAAGATGTCCGTTTTTTTCCTTGGATACTTGTTTGGAATTTTTGTCCCACTTGAGGCTCCAATTTGACGTTTTTTTCCTTTCTTGTTGACGATATTACCTATCGACGCTTTAGATATCACAAAACCATGACTCTCACATCGTTTTTGGATAACGGAGTATGCATATTTCTCTTCGGAAAGAGCATAAATGTAGCCTTCGAACCACTGATTTGTTAAAAACGCCATTTTGAATAAAAACAAAACTTTCAAGCCGCAGACAATAATTTTGACTTTTAAAAGCATAGTACAATTGCAATTATTTCTTTTGCAGCAAACGAGTTTTTATTACCGCTTACCAAAATCGTCTAAAAAATGTGCGAACAGCCTCTGTAAATCTATTCTAGGGGCATTATTTACAGTGGGGCAGCATTTACAGTTTGAAATTTAAAGGGGGAAAGTTCGTCATAGCTGTCGCGCCTCTTGGTCAGTCGTTACTCGTTCAGCTCATCGTGTCTTCTGGCTCACTCGTCACTTCGTCACAGAGGGCGCTATCGTTGGTTGAAGTCAGAGCGAGAACATTTTCACTTCGCATATATATATATATATATATATGTGTGTGTGTGTGTGTGTGTGTGTGTGTGTGTGTATATGTGTGTGTGTATGTATAACTTTGTTTACTTTATTCTTTATTAAACAGGAGTGAATATTTAAGTGAATAGATGGTCTCATATCAAGCAGTGACCAAATACCTGGCTGGTCACTTATGTTCTCAAATTTGAAAAAAAAATCTTAATAGTAGGAGTTTATATAATGTTCCAAAATTATCCAAAAACTAAACGAACGGTAAGAGAATTAGTCAGTCAACACCTCGAGACGACAAAGATTTGAAACTGGTGTTCGTGCGTGGCTGCTGTCGCACGCTGAATATTGTTTCAGTAATGTTGTTTAAGATCTCTTTAATCGGCAGGAAATGTGCTCTAGGTTGGAAAACTATTGGAAGGTATGTAAGATGACAAGTGAAATTACGTTTTACATAGCACAGTTACTGTAAAAACAAATGCATTCTTCACTGTTGAACACAAGTTACTTTCAAACATTCAAAATGTTAAATAAACAGGAAAAACAACGTAAATAAAGCACAAATAGCAGTAAGATGCAATTATTTTGCATAAGGCCGTTTCGAAGCTACAAAGGAACGCTAAGTCTTCGGCTTTTTTGAGCTGCCACTAAGTTCGTTGCACTGATGAAGAAGCTCCTTTGTAGCTTCGAAACGGCCGTATGCAAAATAATTGCATCTTACTGCTATTTGTGCTTTATTTACGTTGGTTTTCTTGTTTATTCCTCGAGCACAAAGGTTTTATCTTTTCTTTTTATTCAAAATGTTATAAATAGACCATACAGAGGTATTTCATGTTTAGACGAAAAGTGTCACTGTAACGTTGCTATATAAAACCTCTTAAAGGAAATTTAATGTTTCTGCTTCGCAATTTAAATATTATAAAGTCGTAACTTTCTCAGATTTTCATTTGAAAGTAAGTGTAAAGCTATTTATCTGCCCGAGTTTTGGGAAAAGTAGGTCGTTGTTTAGCTGGTTGTATTAGGTTACCCCAGCTGTTCTCGTAAAGTAATACTGTTATTAAGTAATGTTAAGTTAGTCTGCTATTAACCTTCGGTGAGGTGTAATGCTGGAAGTCATGTAAGCAGGCGCAATGAGTCCAATAGACACTTTCTATAAATAAGCTTTTTGTAACTACAAAACCCCCTTATTTTAATTAAATCATCCAGACACAATATTTTAAATCGTTTTTTAAACAAAATGTATAGTTCCTTGAAAACAATGACCTTTTATTTCCCAAAGCATTATTCTAAAACTTTTTCATATTTTGAAAATTTTCAGCCTTTTCATATTTTCAGGCTTAGGGCACGTATTGTTATAAATATTTACATACTCTTACAGTATTAAGCTATGAAATGAGTTACAAAATTTAATTTATTGAATATATTTTAAAAATAATTACCTTACAAAATGTTGCTAGGACAGGCACAATGTGCACTTTAGTCACAGAACCCACTGGGGAAAATTTGGGGTAAATTGACTAATGCGCCATCAAACACCATTACATAAGCGACAGCTACACTGCGGTGCTAGTAGCTCTGCCATCTAGGAAAGAAGAGGGGGGGGGTGATATGTGAGACCTGTGCCTAATAGATAGGTTGCTCTCTGTCGAAGGTTAATAAAACCATGAAAATTCTTTGGCCACAAGTCTTTTACATAGATAAAAATCCAAGAACAGAACCAATAGTAAGTAATTCTTATTGTACTTTTACTATATTCTGTTAACTAACCTCTTAAGCCCCCCAAAATCTATCAGGCCCTTTCCGAATTTTTTTAAGCCTCACATTTTCCGAGAAATGAATTAACTTGAAGATAAAAATAAATTGTTGGTGTGCTTAGAAGTTTTATGAATAATTATACGAATCAGTCGTGAAATTATATTTCAGTGCGTTAGTGCACAAATGAGAACTATTGCTCCGGTATACTGCTGTTTGATACACGAATCACTCTTATTTTGCTTCTGAATGGAAAAGGGTTCAGGTATGAGAGGAGCAGTACCCAGAGGTAAAAATCATATTGACGTCATTTAAAAAAGATATCGAAACACATATGACGTGTAGAAGCGAGCCTATGCTAGCAGTGTATTGTCCTGTAATGTACATTTGAGGGATCTAAAGAATTTAGACAAATAATCCCTTTTTTATCAAAGTGTTGATCCAGATTCCACTGCAAGAACTGAGAAGAAAAAAAATTGAGCGGTTGCTGTGATCAACTGAAATGACTACCGTATAAGAAAGTGATAACTGAGTGAGAATTTGAGAATGTTTGCTGGAAGATTATATACAATTATGAATGGCTCTTACAATGAGCTGTAGATGTTCTTTCAATCGACGTGGAATGGCTTGTGAGTAGAATATATAAAGGATTTTTAAGGGCTTTTGGCGAAGAGAGGTAGAAATGCCTTTCAGGACCAATCACAAACTTCAGCATGTTGGCATTTCGAACCTCGTTCCTTATGTTTTTACCTCTTTTCATTCTGAAATTTTGCTCTAAAGTTTAGCTGATTTGAAATGTTACCATCGTCGCATAGATATTTAGAGCTGATTTAGAGAAAGACCACAAATATTGGCCAGGGAAATAGCCAAATAAGCCTCTTGAAGTCGATGAAGAGAGATTTGAAAATACTTTATTCGAGATTTTTGTCTGTTGAAATAAACACATTTGTCCAAAAAAAAAAAATCAGTTTCAGTTTCTGTCGAAGAAGTTATGTAATTATTTTCCAGTTTTATCACTATAAATTCCTAAAGAATTTGAAAGAATAGTCGAATATAACACTATGAACTCGGAAAACAAAATAAAATGAGTATTAGACGAATGATTTTAGAAATACTTTTCACTCAAGAAAAATATTTCAACGAAATTTTCTTTGAAAGTTTTTTTTCCGAAATCAGTGGTTCTTAAAGCCAACAATTAGATTATTTTTTTCATTCCAGAACTCCGAGAATATCGTAGCGCGAAAACATTTATTTATAAGCAAATCCATTGAAATTCGAAGGAGAAAACTAGATTTAAAGTAAATGTGTTTGTGACTATATTAAATCGAAAAAAAGTTTTGGCGCTCTCAAATGTTTTCCTTTAAATATGTACTTATCGAAATCCGATACAGTCGGAGTAGGCAAGAGATATTGAATATTTCTCTAGATGGGACACAACAGGAACGAAAGTGCCGCCCGTTCGTGTGGATTTGAAGATTTGTATTCGGAGTCGAGATCAGGTAAAGCACAGCGGAAAATAACATGCAACTAATGTTTTAGTGGATTTCTCTTCGAGTACAAGTGTTAAAGGGGTAGGCTGGAGCTTTCCGATGAAATTGTTTCACAATTTCTATACCTTTTGTTGCAACGCAAATTCCTTTTTGATTGAAGTGGAAGAAAGTTGCGTTCACACATTCGAGAAATTGGACTTTTGAGAATTATATAATTACTATTATGTGAAACTGTCCAATTGAAATGCTGTTTTTGTCTTTGACTTCATTTATTTGCATATTTAAGTACAATAATTTAATCGTATGAGGTTAGAGACAGTTTTTCTATTTCCTTGTTCTAACATGTTGTAAGAGTACCTTTTGTTACTTCTCGAATTCCTTTGATTTAAGTGGAAAATTTCTTCTACGCAGAATTAAATAATTAATCATTTAGGGAATGATCCGACTGAAAAGCTTTGACTGTATTTGGATGTAGTTATTTGTATATTTTGTTTATTGTCATTTAGTTTAATTAAGTTAAGAACCTGATCTTTAACAACCTTGATATATCAAGGAAGAGTAATCAAATCTGATCTTCTAAATTATATGCAAATGTTTCTTGGTAAAGAAAATTTAGTTTGAAAACGATTTAACTTTTAAACATGTATTGTAAAATTTACGAATTCATTGGAGTAAGTGTCAGTATAAGTGTATAATATTTTTCTGAAGGTTGTAGGACCGTTTGCTTTGACCGGCATCAAACTCCAGTGGCAAATCTCAAGAATTAAATATGTGAAGCTCATTCATGCAGTTCGTCCGTTATCAGTTCGTGTATTACTTCATCTGCACTTTAAATACAGTTCTTCTTAGTGTTCTGGCATTTCAGTCGGTAGAACACTGATCAACGTTCTACAAACTGAAACATTCCAGCAAAGTGAAATACTCTCATCTTTAAATTTAATTTCTCACGTGGTTTTAAGAACCCTGCAAGTGTTTTAAGAAATCTAAAAAAAAATATTTTAATTTTCCTTCCTAAAGTATTACTGCCATAAACAAGAGCTCTACTGTAAAAAACATCCATACATGACAATGCAGAATCGCTAATTGTAAAATGAAAATATTTTCTTTTGGAGGATACAAAAATATCCTTTAAACCGATGAAAAATTTATATAGAATGTTCTGAGAGAGATTATATAAAGCTTTTGTTATATTTTTTCTTACCTCATTGAGTTAAATAGAGGCTAAAGCACTTTGTTTATTTTGCTTAACTAGCATCTAATTTATTTACTTAAAATTTAATGATGTGTTTTTTAGAATAAACAGAGAAAATTGCATAAATCTAAGGAAAAAGAGAAGGTTTGTGTTAAAACTCTATTATAACCGTTCAAATAAAGAGCTTGGATATGTGTCAACTTAAAAAAAGTGTTTCTGAAACATTACTTGCAGGAAAGCAATTTACAAGCAGAAATTCATATTAAACTCATAATTCTATGAAACAACTTTACTATGCATAAATTTAAAGATGTATGACCGAAAAACTTTATGCAAATTTTCAGTAAGCTCCTTTTGGAATAAATTCTTAACATGAATTAATGATTTAATGATTACTGTCATCGTAAAGTGCTCGCATATAAAATATGGCTGGAATAACAATGAAAAAATTTTAACTCGTGCATTCCTTTTTAACTATTATTAGCTCACAAAGCCTAACGAAAAAATGGCTTTGTAGATCAACTCCAGATAATTCATCAAAACAAATTAATTAGAAATATTTATTTAAATTTATTTTACTTTTAACAAAAGTAATAATGCGTTCTTCAAATTCACTGAAAATTATATCATAAATAATTCTGAAAAATTGTTGTGTATTCTCTCAATTCACGCACACACACACACACACACACACACACACACGTATATATATATATATATATATATATATATATATATATATATATATATATATATATATATATAAATAAATATATATATATATATATATATATATATATATATATATATATATATATATATATATATATATGTAAAGAATATTTTTAGAGGAAGAATAATAGTTAAATAATTGAAGGGGGGCTTAAAAGTAAATCTAATTTCTAGCGTTAAATATCACTGTTTTTGTATTTCGAGACGCGCTACGGAAAAAAGGGAATTCCCGTTTAGAAAGTTGGACTTAATTCACGAGGTTATAGAGAATCTATGCTCACTTCTACCCAGACCTGGGTGTATATAATTTGAAGTGGCTCTCTATTTGAATTTGAACCACACACAGTTTATACATGAAACAATGTTTATTGAATTCGTTGCACATATAATTGGCTTTACAGCAATAAGCATGCGTACTACTTGTACGGAATGTATAAACACAGCTTTCAAGAACAATATATTTTTATACTCACGAACAGTAAGTCAAACCAGCAGTACTGCCATGTAAACTTCTGGCCCGCTAAGCACTAGCGCAGGATAACACCTTTTCAACCTTAACAACCTCCCCTTTTATTAATGACGCTGCGTGGTATTTATACTAAGCGCGTATGCCGAAATTAGCATATCTGAAGCAGCTTCTCTAATTCATTCATTCAAAAGTTCGATTCTTGGGAATCGAATCTTGTGTATACCTTACAAGGTGTTGGAGGAAAAACCAAAGGGAAAAATCTATTAATAGCATCACGCTTAGCCACGCCCCAGCCTCAACTTCGGTGCAATCGTCACGAATGCGTCACGCGTACCTTAAGACAAAGAGTAGGTTAGTTTTTAGACCGGGATGTTCGTTCGATGATAGCGAATATGCGTAAGGGAGGCTCCGCGTTTTTGAAAATGGCGAGCGCTAAGATGTGCGAACGTTGCAGTGATGGTTTACACGAAGTTGAAGAAAATAAACATTAATTCATTTGGATAATAATGTGTCGTCATGATTTGTGTAGTCTGTCTTACTTCGGTGCCATGAACTGTAAACTAAGAAGACTGCAAATACTAAATTAGTGAACGGGCGTAAGACGACTCTCGTCATATATATATTGGAATCTGGATCGATCGTTCCTCGAATGATCGTTTTCCCGTATGTGTCAATTAATTCACCTAGTCCCGAATAAATTCCATAGAAAACAAGCAAAAACAGACCGCATGGATCGTTCCTTTATCCATCGTTTTTCCGTAATATTCGTTCAGAATATTGCAGCTTTATGTTAATTTACCGGATCCGTCGTTTTTTCATAACAACTAAATCTGAAATTTAAATGTATGAATTGAGCTAGAATGACGCTCTAATTAAATAATGAGCAGAACATTTCAGATGCATGCTCTCGTATTTTTGTTCTCTCCTCTGTAGCCTGGTTTCGCGTTATCGTGCCACTCCCATTAATTCTGAATCATTGGTGTTCCTTGATTCTTTAGGCTCTGGAGTATCCTATTTTCAGCAACTCATTCCAAATTCTTCGTCTATTCAAAAGTTCTGTTCTTATCAGTAATGGCTCACAGTCAGCCGACCTGAGCGGTTCGTGCTGCCCTCTGGCTTTTCTGTTGGCCTTGGGGTGGAGGCGCCCTGGGGTTTGGTCTAGTGTGTGAGAAGTTTCTGATTGCTGCTGTCTACAGTGGTCGATGGAGTTTCCACCCGGAAGGCAGAACTTCCTGGTGGTCTATGTCGGACCCCATCCAGTGCAACGGAATGGTCCAAATTACAAATGATTGACGGCTGCCACTTCCCCTACCCACTTCGAAAAGTATTGGGACGTTGTACATGAGTGACATTATTGCTGAACGGTCAAACGTAGTAGCGCAAGTCTAAGATCATCTCTTTAGTTTTTCGTAGCTTTAACTATAGATATTTTTTTTTATTTCGAAATGATTCATTCAGCGGAAAAAGTACCTACTCTTCAAGAAAGATTAAAAATTATTAAAGAAAATTGTGAAAAAAAACCTCTCTGCAAAACGCGTTGACGTAGCCAAGCGATTAGGAATACGATTGATTTTACGTTGAATTTCATGTATGTAAAGAGAAATGAAGTTCGGGAGCAAGTAAGTAGGCGTGGAAAATCTTCGAGAACAAGAAAGACTTGCAGAGAATTAAAGTTTGTGGAACTGGAAAAAATCTCTTCACTTGGTACCAACAATCACGTACCGCAAACATACCTGTTGATGGATGCATTATTCGGGAGAAAGCAAAACAAATTGCAGAAACACTTGACATTAATGAGTTTGCAGCATAAAGCGGGTGGATAACACGTTTGAAATGTCGTCATGGTTTTGTGTACAAGAAGCTCTCGGGAGAGAGTGCATCTGTGGATACAGTACAAACATCTGTGGATACAGTACGATGTCGGAACTTGTGGGTTGGAAACAATCGAGAGGTTGTGTGACGCAAAGTTGAATGTGACAACAGAAGAGGTTGGAGATGATGTTGAAGAAGATCCACTACCTGAACCTTCGTTTTCAGAAGCAAGCTTGGCGTTTAAAAAATTGAAAAGTTTTTTATACTCTCACACAATAACCTATACCGAAAAGAATACAATTCGCAACACGAAAAAAATATTTTTTACTTGTGGCCAAAAAACCACTTATCTAGCGTTTGAATTTTGAGCGAATTTGTTATACACATCTTCAAGGTATAGAAAAAGCAGACTTGCTTTTTCCTAGTTATTTCTCTTATTAGTGGTTTTAAATACCGAAGATAAGACTAATAACGCGTATTCCGTATGCTAATCTTATTAATAAAAGCGAATGTTTGCGCGCGTGCGTGTGTGTGTGGGCGGCCCCCAGGCGAATCTGTGAAACTTACAGCTATGAAATTTGGCACACGGGTAGTGCAGACTATGGGAAAGTGCACCTCGAAGCCCGAATTTTAAATTTATCACCGTTAATTTTTAATTAATAAAAAACCAACAATTTTTGAAGGGTGAGTACAGAAAATGTAAGAGCCTCCCAGTCGCCATATTTGAAATGTCAAAATCAATGCATTTATTTTTTATGAAAGTACATAAATGTTACATATTAGGAAAGAGCTTTGAAAACTGATAATTTTTTCTGCTTACAGTTATTCTGTCACTTCAATAGGTTTACATATATTTTAATTCTAAAATCACTCAACCGCTGAGAATTCAAATCATTCATCTACAGTATGGTGCAGCAATCTGTCGGCAGAGACGGGAATGAAAATTGACGGGAATTTGGAAAGAGCTTTAAAAACTGATAATTTTTTTGCGTACACTTAATCTAGCAAAATCTTAACATTTATGCTCCTAATATTTTTGCTACAAAATCTTGCATTTATGGAGACATTTATTATGCAGATATTAATTATGGAGATGTTTATTGCTGCAGAATCTTGCATTTATGGTGTGTGGAGCCCTAATTGCAGATTTTTATTAATTTTTACGTTTGTCAGGGTCTTTTACCTATACTTTAATACAGGGGTGTCCAGCCCGCTGGCCGCATGCGGCCCAAAGCAAGTGTTAGTGCGGCCCAGAGAGAGAGAGCTCAAAGCAAAAAAATTTTAATAGCCTGCCATTTTATAAGAAATATAAAATAATAATATTAAGATGGTTTAAAAACATTATACACACTTCAAATTAATGTTTCTAATCAGTAAAATTTCAATTGTATATGTTTTCAACAATTATATTAACGAAGTAATAAGTATTTTCATTCATGTAACATACTATTTAATAAGAAATATAAAATAATAATATTAAGATGGTTTTTTGAAATTTTTGGTTTAAATGTATTACATATGCATTATTTTGTATACAAATTTGTGCGTGGCATTTGCTGAAAGCTCAAATTAATATTGAATTCATTATTGAATAAGATTTTAATAAAAATTTTTTTTTTTATAATAGAAATGTTTTTTTCGGTGTTTTTTTATTGCATAAAATATTTTACATTTCTTATTAAATCGTAGGTTTCATGAATGAAAATTACAACTTGATTTTTCTTATTTGATATTTTTAATTTTCATGCTTTTACAACCTTACAGAAATTTTTTGATGTTAAAACATGGTTTAAATGTATTACATAGGACGGTAATGCAAATTTTTAAAAATTTATGATTATTTTTTTGTTGTTGCTTATTCATCTCATCTGATGAAATGCATTTGGTACAGCTTCTTCAGATGCACCCCCCCCCCCCCCGCCAAGTTTGAAGATTTTGTGTCTTTTGAGTTTGCTCATTTCAGAAATTTCGCATTGAGACGATGCTCATCGAATGCGTGTTTTCAAAAGTGAAATATACCATGTTCTGTAAATGACTCGAAAATATTTCTATACTGGATATGTAGACAGATTAAAGAATATAAGTAAACTTTTGTGTAATTTATACATTTGGGTGTGTTTAATTATTTAAATTAATATATTTATATTTTTTAAACATTTTATTCTTGCATTCTTTTAGGGGTTTATAGTGTTGCGTGTGAGTGGAACACTGGTGTGGGGTTTTCAAATGATTTTAGCTCTTACTAGAAATTAGCAGAACATTAGCTTCCAAAACAGTAATCGTTTGGAAAGTTATGAATTTAATTTATTAAATGCTGATCACGAGATTTCTTTTATTTTTGTGATACTTTAAATTAATTTTGCGTCACGTGCACGAAACTAATTGACAACGAAAGACTTTTTTCGTAACAACGAAATAAATTGACAAAGAAAATATTAAAATTCAGTAAAAGATAAAATTTAACCACTAGACTAATTGAGATGGAAATTTTTAAAAATTTAGTTCAAATTAGTATGTTTTATGGCTATTAAATAAAATCTATATATAAAACTGTAACTTCCTCTCAAAATATGCTGCTCCATGACGATAAATAAGTCCCAAGGCCAAACTTTAAAATATGTTGGCGTAGATTTAAGAGAAAATTGTTTTTCCCACGGTCAGTTTTGCTTAGCTTGCTCACGCGTAAGTTCGCGGACGAGCCTGGTAATATTAGTTCCATCCAATGATGAAACAAAAAATATTGTTTATAAGAAAATCCTCTAAAAAGCAATTGCATTACTTTTTCATTGTAATTATCCTAAAATGTACCCCGTAGCGAAGCACGGGTGTTCAGCTAGTCAGAAATGATACTTTTATCAAAACTAGACAGATTTCAAAAGCTACTATGTACTGGATTTACTATTAATTTCTGGTTGCGCCAATGTTTTGTTTATTTTTGAAGCATTTGTAGCTTCGAATGCTTTTTACTCTATTTGATAATTCTTTATGGAGGAAATGCCACAGAATGTAAGTAGAGTTTACACAATCATTCAAATATAGTTGGAAACCCACTGAAGATAACTTTTCATTTACAGTATCCCTCAAACCAAAAGACCAGTACACAAAAAGAGAAGTACTGTCGGAAATCGCTAGAATATACGATCCACTTGGTCTAATCGGTCCTGTGGTAACTCGTGCCAAAATCAACATATGGTCGATACTTTCTCGTTGTGGACTGTAGATTTTCCTTTGTTTTTTGTTTCGTAATAATTTCTTATAATCTTAATCTAGAGGCAACTATATTAATTGATTCACTAGTTATAGAAACGCACTAGACTTTTTCAACGGACACCATAGTCATTTATTTATTATACGGAGAGGTCTTTTTTACGACCTTATTCACTGGTTCTCCATAGGCAACTGAACTAACAGTCGCCAAGGGTTGGTGGGAAGACGGTACCCAGTGATCACGCAGGAGCGCCAACATACCGCCCCACCTTGCAATGTTTACAAACATTCAAGATACAATTATGCAACATCTCATGATACATGTGAACCAAATAAACAATTATACAAACAGATACAAATGCAATTAATTTTTAACATGAATAGAAATAAATATGAATTCTAGTTATAATATGAAAGTATAGTACAACAACCATGCAAGTACAATAGAAATCAATTCTGAACAAATTGTTTAGAGTAAATATATATCTCAGGCGCGTGCACGACACGTTCAGGCTAAGAATTTACAGGTAATATGCATAATTTAGAAATTGGACGCTTAAATTGTCCATGTTGAGTTTTAACAAGAGCTACGCGGATTTTTTCATCCTTTCCCGGCAGCACATCTATAATTTTTCCCATAAGCCACTTACAAATTGGTAGATTATCCTCCTTAAATAGGACTATAGACCCAACTGCTACATTATTTTTTTCAAAGCTCCATTTTGATCGTTGTTGTAAGGTGTTTAAATAGTCTGTATGCCATTTTTTCCAAATTGTTTGAACGATTTTAGTTGTTTTTTGCCATGCGTTCAGCCTATTATCGACTTTATCAAGTAAAATTGGCTCTACAATAGCATTTAAAGGTCGTTCTATCAGGAAATGACCTGGGGTAAGGACATCAACTTCGTTTGAATCGCTTGGTAATGGAGTGATTGGTCTACTATTTAAAATTGACTCAATTTGAGTGACAACAGTCAAAAATTCCTCATACGTTAGTTTTAAATTTCCCACTCCTCGTTTAAGATGGTACTTAAATGATTTAACTCCTGCCTCCCAGAGACTCCTGTCTCCCAGAGAGAAATTTGGAGCTCTAGAGGGAAGAAATTTCCAATCGATCCTTTCATGAACAAGGTAACTAGTTAAAGTTTCATCGGGATATTTAACCATATTATACAATTTTTTAATTCGTTACTGGCTCCAATAAAGTTGGTAGCATTGTCAATAAATATTTTGGAACCTTTTCCGCGTCGGGCAAAAAACCGCTTTAAAGTTGCTAAGAAAGCTTCTGCTGTTAAATCAGTTACTAGTTCCACGTGTATTGCTTTAGTTACAAAGCATATAAAAATGCAAACATAAATTTTATGAAAATTGCCTTTTCTCTCATTTTTGTATCTAATATAAAATGGTCCACCAAAGTCAATGCCAACATGATTAAAGGGATAGCTTTGGGTTACCCTTTCTTGAGGCAATTGACCCATTATTTGGTTGGAAGCTACTGGCTTTGCAACATACCATTTGGTTGGCTTTGCAACATACCACACATTCCTGAACAATTTTCCTACATAATGAGCGACCAAAAATTGGCCAAGATTTTTGACGAACAAAGTATAACAAAGATTGGGCACATATATGAGAGTTTCTATCATGGAAGGATTTAATCAGGATTTTGGTTAGCTTATGTTTGGCTGGCAATATAATGGGATGTTTAGCATCAAAGGTCAGATGAGAATTTTCTAATCTTCCACCTACCCTAATTACATTTTGATCGTCCAATAATGGATTTAAGCATTTCAATTTACTCTTACCTGAGACCGGAAGACGCTTTTTTAAGTTTTTTAATTCCTCAGAAAATTCCATAGTTTGAACCAACCGTATTAGGCAAAGCTCGGCCTGATCAACCTCACTCACACTCAAAGGACCCTTATGTTTGACTGCAGGATTCCTACTGTTAAAATAGAACCTGAAAATATAACTAAGAACTCTTATTAATTTCAAATAGTCATTTGTTAAAACAAGAAAGTCAGTTAAGAAGGGTATCTTTGCCACCAAATTTAAAGTCAAACTCTGTTGTTTTTTCAGTTCGGAGAGATAAAGTTCATCATCGTTCCTACTTGAATCACAAATTGGTTCTGAAGAGAGTTCCTGATTTTCTTTTAAAATTTCTTGTCCATTCCACCATAAGTTGTTCTGATGAATGTCGGTAGCATTCATCCCTCTCGATATTAAGTCAGCAGGGTTACTTTTTGAAGAGATGTGATTCCAATGGTAGCGTTGAGTCAGTTCTTGAATTTCTGCTACGCGATTGCTCACAAATGTTTTTAGGATGGAGGGAATGGTTTGTATCCAACATAAAACTATGGATGAATCAGACCATAAGTATACCTGTGAAATGGGTAACTGCAGGGACGATACAACCTTTGGCATTAACCTCGAGAGTAGAAGGGCAGCACACAGTTCTAAACGTGGAATTGTTGTGGGTCGTAGAGGTGCTACTCGAGATTTGCTGCACAGTAGACTAGCTTGCCAACTTCCATTTAAGGTCCGGAAGCGGATGTATATTGCTGCACCATAAGCCTTTTCAGAGGCATCACAAAACCCGTGCAACTCGAGTTCCATGGCATCTTCCACTAAAACACATCGTGGAATACGAACAGTGTTTAGTTGACATAAGTCATCGAGAAAAGATTTCCAACTGTTTTGGATCTTAGATGGCAAGAAGTCCTTCCAATCTAGTTTCAGTATCCATAATCCTTGCATAAATATTTTGGCACGAGTTACCACAGGACCGATTAGACCAAGTGGATCGTATATTCTAGCGATTTCCGACAGTACTTCTCTTTTTGTGTACTGGTCTTTTGGTTTGAGGGATACTGTAAATGCAAAGTTATCTTCAGTGGGTTTCCACAGCATTCCCAAGGCTTTAACTCCGACGGTGGAAGTGAAAGAATAATCTTCTTTGCGGGAAATAACGTTCAATAATTCTTGTCGGTTTGACACCCATTTATGCAAGTGCATTCCGCCACGTTGTAACAGTTCTATCAATTCTTGTTGGAGTTTGAGAGCTTCTTGTAAGGACTCTGTTCCGGTTAGTACGTCATTCATGTAAAAGTAAGACATTGTTACTGCTGATGCTGCAGGAAAATTACAAATTTCGTCGGTCGCTAACTGCTTTAAAGTACGTATGGCTAAGAATGGGGCACTGGACGTGCCATAAGTCACAGTATTTAATCTGTGCGTTGAAGGTTCTTCATTGGGAGATCCTTTCCATAATATTCTTAGAAGATCTCTTTGGTCCGGATCAATTAAGATTTGCCTGTACATTTGTTTTACATCAGCGATGAAAGCTATTTTATGTTTTCGAAATCTAATTAGGATATCAAAAATATCTTCCTTGACTTCTCCTTTCAGGAGCATATCATTTAAAGAACAACCCTTTTTTGTTAACTCGGAGGCATTGAAGACCACTCTTAACTTAGTAGTTAACTTCTCTGGTTTATAAACAGCATGATGCGGTAAATAATATTTCGGCACTAATAAATCATCTTTATCTGTGTCAACCTTTTCCATGTGCCCTAATTTCAAATATTCAGTTAGAAATTCTTGATATAAAGAACGCATATTCGGATTTTTATCTAAGCGAGCCAAGAGTTGTTGTAATCTTCTTTCTGCTAAGTGTCTGGAATCGCCTAATTGATTAAGTTCATATTTATGGGGCATTTGCATTATATATCTTCCATCTTCTAGTCTTTTGTGAGTTTCTGTGAAATGCCTTTCGCAAAATTCTTCTTCTGGGCTTAGCATTGGACTTTTATTTTGAAAACTGTCTAACTCCCAGAAACGTTTCATACTTTCATTCAAGTCATTGTGTTCTATTAAAAGACCACAGTAAGGCGCTTTTTCTTCATAAATATTGGCTGTTCCGCTTACTATGTACCCAAAAACCGTATCTTGTAAAATAATGCGTCCATTCTCTAATTTAATTTTATTTGGTTTTAAAATTTCTAGAACTACATTAGCTCCTAATAACATGTCTATCTTCCCAGGCTTGTTGAAAGTAGGATCCGCTAATTTTACGTTCTGAGGCCCCTCATACTTTGAAATATTCACATATTTTGCAGGTAGAACCCCAGTAATTTTTGGCACAACCAATAATTCTACCTTTTTCAAGAAATCTCTTTTTTCATTAGAAATATCGGCGGTAAACTTTGCTTTAATTGGAATTGAAACATTATTCAGACAGCAGACTGAAATGTTCATTTTTTCTGCCTTTACATTTAACAAGTTAAAAAGCTCCGTGGACACGAAACTATTTTGCGATCCCGTATCAAGTAACGATCGGCACATATATTTACTGCCGTTGGCTGTCTCAATGCAGACCACGGCCGTGGGTATTATACCGACTTTCGTTTTGCTTTCTTTTGTTAGAACAGCAGAAGCGCAGAAGCTATCCGAGGGGGTGGTTTCTTGGAATTGGAGACTAGCAGGAGGGAAATTCATTATCTCCCCACTGTATTGTCCGGAATCGGGCGCGGCCACGCTGGTACTTTGGCGCGTAAAGTCGTGTAACAGAACATTGTGCTTCTTATGGCAAACTTGGCATCGAAACTTTGATTTGCATTCGTTTACTTTGTGCGAATTTCTAAGGCAGTTCAAGCAAAGAGAATGCTCTTTGACTAGCTGGTATCTTTTTTTTACATTAATTTGTTTAAACACTGAGCACTGATATATTAAATGGGAACCTTTGCATGCAACACACGACTTCTCATTTGAGTTTATTATAAAAGCATTTGCCTTAAAATTATTCCGAGACTTATTATTTCTATCTGGGATGGCCTTATTTTTAACCTGCGGATTTTGCGTTGGGTTCTCTAACATTTGAGACCGTTTTTCCAAAAAAGATAGGAAAGAATCGAGATCTGGAACTTCATTGGAGCTGATACTTAACTCGTACTGTTTTCGAGTCTCTCTGTCCAACTTAGGACGCAAAATATTTAAGATAACGATATCAGGAAGATTATTTCGCTCATATTTTAAGACATTCAGTGCCCGTATATTTTCTCTACAGTGTCAGTTAAATTTCTTAAGTCCTTTGGAGACTCACTAGTTAGTTTTTCTTGATTTAAAATCGCATTAACGTAAGTCTCAACGATAATTCTTCTGTTTTCGCACCTCTTCGTCAACGCTTCGAATAATGAGGCAAATGTGTCCTCTATTGTTTTTAAATTCTGGGCTTCACCTATTAAAGAGGCATTTAAGTAATGTAACTTTTGTTCTTCGGATAGGTGAGCATTAGAGGTTATAATATTTTCGAATTGTATTTTAAATGCACTCCATTCTTCGCATTTTCCCGAAAACGTGGGAAGAGGGATTTCTGGTAATTTAATGCGAACAAAAGTTTCTTTATTTATTTGAGTTTGCTGTGATAAGTTAGTATTTCCATGATCAGCTACAATTTTTGTTATATTTTTAATTTTACACTTTGCACTGACAATTTTATCTGCATAATCTTCACTAACAGTTATTTCATTGTCGAATTCTTTTTCTTCAGTTATGAGGTTTTCGATTTCAGCATTCATCCCTTTTAAGGATTCATCTTTTTGATTTAATTGATCCATAATTTCTGACATACAATTAACATCTTTGCTATTAGTTTCAATTAGATTTTCAAGTTTTGTTATTAATTTTGTAACACTAGTTCTTACAATACATCGCTTTTTCTTTAATTTATCTATTTCTTCCATATTGATCAACTTTGAAACAATAGCACTTCAACTTCAATAAAATTAAGAATTCTTCTTAGTTGGTATTCAAGCCACAGATATATCTGCCTGTAGATTATCGCCCAAACCAATAAGCCAGCCAAGCAATGTGCTAAATTCATAATTTTAATTGATTTTCCTTTCTAATTTATCGGTGCTATGTTAAGTTCAGGGCATGAAAATAAAATTTTGTCATAACAGAATTTATATAAGAGAATGCTTGAAAAGTAACTTTAGACAGAATCTTGTAGTTGTCGTTGCTGTTTCAAATGCCCCTTGGCCGGAAGTATCCCATACCCGGTCCATTAGAAAGAGTATGAAACATACTATGGACTCTTTT
Source organism: Dolomedes plantarius (assembly GCA_907164885.2). Lineage (NCBI taxonomy): Eukaryota > Metazoa > Arthropoda > Arachnida > Araneae > Dolomedidae > Dolomedes > Dolomedes plantarius. The sequence goes on along the minus strand of OU015494.1, from coordinate 59,955,117 downwards.
TAAGCTAGTGAAGTAATAATTGGTATAATTCTATCAAACGATATTACACTTTAAAAAAATTGTGGTTTTTATAACTTATACTTAAATTTAAAAAGCTCTAGTGTACTGCTTAAAACGATCTCTCTTAAGAAAAACAAACTGATCTTTCTTTTTACTTTTTCAGCTTGAAGAAGAATTTGATAAAGTTGTATCCTTTGAAATTTAATTACGTTTGATGGAGAGAAACTTATTTCTCTTATCTTTATAACGTAATGTAATTATTGACGACTTACTCTTCATTGATACCAGCAGCATTTACTTTGCTATCAATCATTGCTCCTTTTTCTGCTTGTCGAATAAAATTTTCAGAACAAAAAGAGGGGAAAAAAGAGAAGACTGTCGTTAGGTTCAGAGATTAGAGCGGAGACTTTTTGCGATCATCACTGCAAGAGTATAGGTATTTGTAACTGATTTTTTTACGATAATGAAAGAAGGCATATTTTTCAGACTGTTAATTAAATATGAACTATTATCTTAAAAATGTAGTTAAAGAACGGCGCTAATGCTCCTTTTTCTTCCGTCTTTCTAGTAACATGATTATTTCGTTTTACATTTTCGTAAAGGTTTGGATGAAAACAAAGCCAGTTAAATTCTGAGTTAGAATTTATATTTTGAAAGTATAAAATAATTTGCATTTCTAGAAATTTTATCACCTATATTATCTTCAAGGTTAATTGAATATATCTCCTATTGTTTCTGAGAATTTAAAAAGGAACTAATTACGTTTTTGCCTTGATTTCACTATGTAATTTTAGTTATTTCTGTTTTCCTCTTATAAAAATATGTGACACAGTAAATAAAAACACCCAGCCTCTTAAAATCCCGAACAATAATTCATATTAGCAACTAGATTAAAACTAATAAATATAGTTCTTTACCAGGATAGGAAGCATTAGTTGTGATTGCTGGTATGAACATTTCGTAGATGATCTTAGGATGAGAAATTCCGCTGTGTTAAAAAATGCTACAGATATTAAAAGAGCACGTCTATTACAGGAATCGGGGAGGGAGTGTTAAAATTTATGTTCTCAAGGCATTGCGAAAAGATTCCCCTTAAATTAAACACACAAAATTATCCATATAGATGTAGTACCACGATTGCTATTGCAGTTTGGGTTGTAGCCAGTTTGAATTGTTATTTTAGATTTTAAAAAGCTGTCGGCGGTTGCTTTTCGTCCTCAAAAAGTTTCATGTATGTAATATTTCTTTTTTCAATACGGAGGCACTTGTCGTCAAACATTTGCCTATACTACGCCGCAATTTTACTGTCCATTTTAATATGGGAGCACCATATAGGCGGACAGCATTACCTCCTACGAAGGGACGACACGAACGGAGGCATTTTTCGTGGCGCGACGCCAGGATTCGATCCGAGCACCCTCAGCACCGAAAACCAGCGCTCTGTACCACTGGGCCGCCACAAGCCCTATGTAGATAATATATTAAACAGTATTACCGTATCAGAAAACAGTTATATATATTTCAAATTGAATCAAAAGTAAACAAAGGGTTTAAACATGAGTTAGAGAATGATTTATTATGCATTGAGTTCTGAGAGTAAAATTTAGCCATAAATAAATATGAGCCTACTAATGTTGCTCCATTTGCTTCCAATTAGAAATTAATACCTAATTACAAATTTTAATACCGCATTGTCGTTAATTGTATATAAGAATAATTTTATTAAGGTCTCTATATATTTTGACATCTTCTTGCGCTCTAAATTTCGTACCACAATTCCCGATAGACCATGGTTGTTTCCGAAGTGAGCTAGATGGTTACTCTTTCTCAGTCGACAGAAAAAACTTAGAGAAATTACGTATTTGGTATTCATTCGTCGATGGTACTCATTGGTTAAGCCTTGCCGTGGAGCCACATCAAGGGCGATACCTAGTCTAAGGCTAATTATATGCTGGAAAAGCATATTTTTGTATTTAAGAATATGTAGAACTTTTTCATTGTCTTCTAAGCGATGAATTCTTAAGACTTTAAAGATATTGTGATGTCAGTCTTCAGATTAGTGTTACGTTATTTTTTAATGATCTTTAGGAAGTTAGAAGTGTTAGAATGCATATTTTAAAAAATGAATGAGAATAAAACTTACTATAACTCAACAGCAATTATTTGCTGTCTTTCCCACATGTATTTCCATTCACAAATATATTTATCCATGAGAGCATTTTTATTATATTTTGTAGTATTTTTGCTAGTTAAAGAAGTTAAAAATGCATGCTATGAAAAAGCACACAGATAATTCTTTGAATGTGTCTTCTAAAAGAATAAAAAAATATATAAATCTTAAGAAAATATCTTCTTCCTAAATCTTTAGGCAAGTAAAATATTCTTTGCAATTTTGTTTTTTTAAGTTTGTGAGAATGTTTTCTAAAAATTCAAATAATTAATATTAAAATTACCTTACAGACCTCATTTCTGTTGACTAAAATACGGCCCTTTTTTGTAGAAGCAAATCTCTTTAATACAGTCATACATGTGAGAATTCATAACTAATACATTTTTCCTATGAATTATAAAAACTGGTTCTCAGTCCTTAACGAGCAAGAAAATAAATATTTATTGACCTTGAAATTATTTTGAAGCGTTTTTAATTGATAAAAGTTTTGAAATTTGTGTTTTCCTATCCTTCATTAGAAGTCTTTTTAAGTTCTTCAATTTGCAACATTTGTAACTGTTAATTCTCCTTCGGACCCTGAATTAGTTATTATTAAAGAAACATTCAAAATGAAAAAGTTTTCTTCACAATCATATGGACTTAATTTATTGTTCTGCCCGTACGATGAAAAAGCATAATATCTGAAGTGTAAATTTAGTTTATTTCCTTAATTTATCCCAAGAATCTGTGAGTGATTAGATTTTAATGGCATAATGTTTAAATAACATCAAAACGTAATTCTGAGCCAAATGCTTGATTCTATTTAGTGCTGGAACATGTCCAAGGGTACAAAGACTTTACTGGAAAGGGTTTCTATATAAAAAAATGTTAGTTTCAGGATGTATTAAATATCATGGTGAGATTTAATAAAATAAGTTTTCCCATAGAAAGTTTTAGAATTATGATGGAGGTATCCTCATGAAGGGACTATTTACCAACGCTGGGGTATGAAAAAAACAGGCAGAAGTGACTTTTAAATGGTTATACTTGAACAATAAATGAAAGGATATATCAGAACAATAAATATTAGGCTATTTCTGAACAGCAAATAAACGGGTACTTTGTTGTTTATCTCACTAGATTTAAACTTGCCTTGTTTATGAGGCATTTACGGGATGTTGCATTTAATTAATGATTTTCAGTGTGATGCTTTAAAAAAAATCGGGTAGTTGTGATGATATTTAGCCTTTTTTAAAATTTCTGCTATTATTTTGGATTCTAAATGCTATACTTGAGCCGTATCAATTTCTTTCAAACATAAAGTAAAGAAAAACTGATTTATAATAGATCAAATAAAAGTTTCCAGGCAGTAAGCAATACTAATCTTATTCGGGGCCAGAGGTAGCCTAGTGGTACCGCATTGGTATTCGGTGCTGAGGGTGCTCCGATCGAATCTTGACAATCGCCATTAAATACCTCCGTGTCTAGGCAGGATATGGGCAAGTTAAATCCGTAGACCGGAAAGTCTCCCTATGAGGGGAGAGAGGGTAGGAGAGGGAACGATCCCCCCCCCCCCCCGACATCACCCGTCGGGGTGCTTGGTCAAAATTGAGGTGGCTACTGGCTAAATCGGAATCGATCCTTGTGGTGCCATTATAATAACCGGAGCCTCCTACCTCAGCCATGTAGCCTATATGGACTTGGTTTGGAATACTTCCAGCCAGGGGGCATTAGAAAAGCAACAAGAACAACAACTCTTATTCTGTGATATGGAATTTCAGTAGGTTTTTGATTATGAAATCATTGACTGTAGTAAAAATCTCAATACTGAAAGAAGCTATAAAATAAAGAAGTAGTAGTAGCTAAAGCAACAGTAATTACACTTAAGACATATATTTCTCATTTTTCTTAATTTTACAATAATTATTTATTAAAACTAATTTACGTTTCAATTTGAACTAAAGAAAATGCAACGTTTACTATAAATTGTGCAGTTGTAAATACTGCTTCCCAGGAGCAAGGACCCAACTACTGTCTCGAAACATCGAGGTCCGTAGCATACAAACTAAATTATTTCTGCTTACCAAGGAAGTATAATTTCTAACATATTTAATTCACAACCCTCTAAAAGATTCTTAAACATATTTATGCAGATTCGGATACAATATGCGTTAAGAAAAAAATTGGGGTGATTAATAAAAATATTTATAATTTTAGTTTCTTTGTAACAATCAAATGTGACACAATTATGACATCATATGACAACACTATAGCGCTTCGCTGCATATAGTTTTATTAGATAAAAATAAGTTACTCCTGATGATGGAATCGTTAAAATGCATATTTGTTTATTTATTTGTATCATAAAGAAATAATAATAAAACTATGAACTCTTTTATGGATTGTAATTATATTATTAGACAAAGAGAAGAATTAAAACTCAATAACAATAAATGCATCAATAGTATTCGTTCGTCTTATTTAAATACCACCCTTATTTTTGCGTCAAAAGTAATTTCATTATTCAACTTTCCTGTATTAGCAAATATTAGAATACAAGCATGCCTCTTAATTAGTTGTTATAGACGTCATATACTCATGAGAATGCACATTTTGCAGTCAAATGTTGGTGCATTAATGACTTTCACGTAAAGTCATCTCTAATTTTATGTCTGAGGAGATTGTCTGATGAAATTTGATAGCACAATTAATTAATTATGAAACAAAATGTTGTTTATATTTTCAGTCACCCAATTTTTGAACAGAAGTTTTATCATGTAGTAAAAACTAAAGTGTTCTCTGTCATTCTTAACAAATTATTTGTATCCTGTAAGTGTCATTTTTAAATCGACAAAGTAAACTAATGTTTTTCTTCATACTTTTTCAAGTTATAATTAAAATACTTGTTGTTGTCCTTTTATTTTTTGTTGTATAAGAGATGAATGAAAAAGCATTAGCTTCAAAACATAATCCATTATGCTTTGAAAAAGAATATAACTTCAATATTTTTAAAGAGTATGTTAATATATTCATATAAATAAAGGTTAATTTCATTTGACTTATGAAATTGGAAAAGGAAGAATTTTGTTTCACACATTTAACGTCGATTGTCTATAAAATTTAACAGAAAAAATCATTAATGAAACAAAAAGTTATTTCTTCGAACGTCTGGTCTATTTCTTGAAAATTTCCATCATTTCAGAGGCAATGAAACGGCTTCTGCATTTTTCCAGTCGAACTATACTAATTTTATTTGAATTCTAAACCCCTAGTGTTTTAGAAAATAAACCTACCCTAAAAATATATTGTTAAATACAGAAGTACAGAGATTTTTTACCTCTAAGATGAAACACGTTATAAATAAACGAATAAAACATCACAACTCTTATGTTGTTGTCTAATGCTTAGAAGTTGGCCATAAGTCAAATTTTACCCCACTAGGTTTAACATTATACATAAGCATTTCACCATTCATTTATAAAGTCATTAACAAAATAGATTTGTACTAGACAGATTACTAATGTTATTGAATGAGTTTCAGGCAAGTATTTGATATTTCAGTGAAAGATATTTGACAGGACTTCTGAAATAAAAATTGTGTCTACAAATCTTTACAGATGTATATGATATACAAGGGCTAAACAAAAGAAGAAAAACAGTGAGTAAGGATAGTTTAATTACTGATGAGTTAACCTCCTCCTCTCCCCCCAAATCAAAGATAATCAAGTAAATTAAATTAGAAAAATCTTTGCTAATAAATAGGATATATCTTGAAATTGTAATTCAGCTAACAACAAAACTACATATCAGTCATAAAATAAAACTGCTATATTCGTATACAATGTAATTTCCAAGTACAAAAAATTTTTACTAGGTGCAATAAAGATCAACTGGTTATAAATCTGAAGGTATACTTTTAAAATCTAACACGCTCTTCAGCACTTTAGGACCAATGTTTTGTGCAAAAAGACTTTTTTATTAGAGTAATTAGTAATATATTTGTCCACTCTTTGTATGTATGACAATGGTGGGGAAATCGATTACCATTGCCAATCGATTTCCTTCGGAAGTCCAAATAGCATCAATCTTTACTGGTTCTTACTTCCGGAGAGGAGAACGGAGACTTATAAAATAACAATTGTGTCTACAAAAGCCATTGCGTCCAGCTCATTCGACAGGCATTGTGTCAAATATAGATCAGGAATTTGAGATGGAAATTAGGATAACTCCGTCTCATTTTAATCATTAATAAGTCTAATAATTAGTCTCATTTTAATAGAATGGGAGCCGAATGATCGTTAACACTCGATACCTGATTGCGTGCTTAAACCCCACATTGCCATGCATGTTTGCATCTACTCGGAATCGGTTTTAAAATTAAAGTCCATTTTCTTTAGCATCCGTGTTGCAAATAACAACTTTAACAGTCCCAAAACAACTAACTTTGAAGAAAACAGCTTTGAACATGCCTCGGAAAGTACTAGAACATTAATCGAGTTAGGCAAAAGCAACATTTAGAAGGACCGAATCATTTAAAACAACAATAAATATTTGATGTTTTCAAAATTCCCAACGGCTTGATTCTGTGGAAGAAAATTAAATATGATGGCACCTCCACACGTAACACTACGATAAACTAGTGCAACAGTTGCTAAAGCACGGACGAACAACAAGCGTTCATCGAACTGTCGTAATTCCAAAGAATATACCAGAATTTGTGTGAAAACCAAAAATAATTATACCTCAAGAACGATGTAAGACGCCTATTTGCAAATGAATAGACGTTCGTGCATCTGTTCAGCTATAAAGAATAGGGGATAGAGCAAGCACACACATACACACACACACACACACACATATATATATATATATATATATATATATATAGATATATATATATAGTATAATATCTGCAGATTGCTATGATGCTTACCAAATCGCCATAAATATTTTATGATACAACTATCTCAAAAATGCGAAAAAAAAGAGTAATTTTCTAATCATCTTTTTAAAAAAGGCTCTTCTGCCACCTTCGGATCTTCGGCTGTTTCTACCTTAGCGTAATCCTTTCTAAAGTTGCTCAATCCTACATCCATTTCAGCCTTATAGCACTTGTAGTTTATTTTGTTGTGTCTAGTTTACAGGAAATTCGCCGTGTATAAAACTAAATAGTTTTAGCTGTAATGATCCGTTCATGCCCATGCGAATAATCTAGGTAGAAGCTGCCGACAGCAAAGTATATAACTTAACCTCATATAATTATCACCACAATTCCAGTGAATAATCCAAAAACGTACAGGATCTGTCCAGAAAGTAATGAGACTGATACCATAAAATTCGCTTATCTGAAGATAATTTTACAGACACTTAATATTCTTCAAAATAGCCTCCTCCACCATTAATACACCGTTGCCAACGACTCTGCCACCCTTTGATGCCCACCTGGAAGTCTTCAACTGGAATAATGTTCAGAACCCGCGTTACGTTTTTCTGCAAGTTCTCCAGATTGTCAAAACAGTGTCCTTTTAAGCTAGATTTTAACCTAGGAAATAGAAAAAGTCCAGCGGTGACAGATCGGGGCTTTACGGTGGTTGGGGCAGCATTGCGACGTTGTGTTTTGTCAGGAACTGAGTCACTTTGAAGGATGTGGGGACGCCGCATTATCGTGGTGCGGAATCCACTTGTTTGTGAGCTCCTTGCGGACGCGCACGATTCGATTCCTCAACCTTTGAAACACTTACTTGTAAACATCTGCATCAATTGTATGTTCGGGTGGCACGAACTCTTTGAGCTCTATTCCCTTGGACGATCAGAATTGAAAAGCTCTTTAATTTAGGCACATTATCTGAAGTTCGAGGAACTTTATGGACGCCCAGCGCGTTGTCCGTCATCGGACGGTCCTCTCTTCCGTCTTTGAAGGCGTGTGCCACCTAAACACTTGAGCCTTGGACAAAGAATCCTTTCCGTAGGCCTCTTGTAACATGGCAAGCGTATCAGTAGCCAATTTTTTTAGTTTTACTCAAAACTGTATGGCATATCGCTACTCGACACTCCGGTACATTCTGAAAATCTAACACCACTTTCAAACACGTGTCTGCTTCACGAGCGATCCGTGCGCTGCAGAGGCTCAAGGCAACCGACTTCCGCCAGACTCTGAAGCTGACAGCCCCCACCACCCGTACCGCCCTCAAACTCCTCTTTGGTCTTCTGCTTGCCATGAAAAATTCAGTCTCATTACTTTCTGGACAGACCCTGTAAGTTATATACATTTCTGCAACTCTTTTGATAGGATCTAAATATCTTTGACAATACATTGTATGTGTAAAATTATTAATACCTAATTTTAAATATTTAAAATATGGCAACGTCATTTTGGAAATTCTACGCTTTGCTTATTGAAATGAAAACGCTTAAACTTGTCTATCACACACACACAAGCACACACACACATATATATATATTTTTTTTTTCTCACGTTAAATATATTATCTAATATATAAAAATGAATGTTTGTATCTCTGTAATTGTATAGAAATCCACAGTTTAGGAGCAACGATCGTGAAATTTTACATACAGGCGTCTTTAAAAACAGCCGAGGGTCTGAAGAACTTCAAAAATCGAAATTAATTACCGTTGATTTTTAATTAATAAAAAACCAAGAATTTTGAAACTAAATGTAAGCTGTTACACTTTGTGGAATCACCCCTCTGAATATGGCGTCCGGCGTTAGGGTTAGCTGGCAAACAGCGATGCGAAAAGATAAAATAAATAAAATCAAAAGTTTCAAGTTATCTATATTAAACCAGAATAATACAATGAAAATATAATCTTTCAAGTCAGATTTTATACTCTAAAATAAATCGGGATCCAACGGCATATTGACACTACCCACACGCGATGGAAAATTCGAATCAACCACGCTAAGTGTCACGAGATCTTTTTTAATCGCTACTACAACCCCCCTCGCTTATGTCTTTGTGTCTATTGAAAAGTTGAAGACTAAGCTTCTATCCTGCTAACTTATTTCTGACTTTAAAACCTCTCTCACTCCATAATACATGTATATTCACCAACCCATAGCAACCTTCCAGTACACTTAGTCAAATATTTTCCTCTTTACGAACAAAGTAGCCTGTCATTGTGGCGCATTCTGTAAACGCGTTCATTACCACGCTACACGCCGCGGGTTCAAATACGGATCGTTCACATTTTGCTAAACCTGTATTTTCAGCTTTTTATTTCAGCTTTTATTTTATTATTTTTTAAATTATTATTATTATTATTATTATTATTATTTATTTATTATTTTTTTAATTATTTTTATTTTATTTTATTATTTTTAAAAATTATTATTTTTATTTTATTTTATTTTTCATATTATTAATGTGTATAACATTTCGTATACTTTTTTTTCTATGTTATTTATACTGTGTTTAGTATTTTAATGGATTTTGGTAGGTTTATTATAAATTTATATATTTTATGTTTTACTTTTCAGGATTTTTTGTCCAATGATAAAGGCTAAATCTTTTAGGGTTAAAGTAGCATGTCATTGTGGCGCATTCAGTAAAAGAGTTCATTTACCACACTACACGCCGCGGGTTCAAATACGGATCGTTCACATTTTGCTAAACCTGTATTTTCAGCTTTTTTATTTCAGCTTTTATTTTATTATTTTTTAAATTATTATTATTATTATTATTATTATTTATTTATTATTTTTTTAATTATTTTTATTTTATTTTATTATTTTTAAAAATTATTTTTTTTATTTTATTTTATTTTTCATATTATTAATGTGTATAACATTTCGTATACTTTTTTTCTATGTTATTTATACTGTGTTTAGTATTTTAATGGATTTTGGTAGGTTTATTATAAATTTATATATTTTATGTTTTACTTTTCAGGATTTTTTGTCCAATGATAAAGGCTAAATCTTTTCTATGTTATTTATACTGTATTTAGTTTTTAAATTGATTTTGGTTAACAAACATTCGACAATTTGACATTTTTACTTTTCAGCTTTACTTTTCAAAATTCTTTACTTTCCTAAAGACAATTTGACATTTTTCTTTTTCAGCTTTTAGTGGTTTATTATAAATGTATATATTTTATGCTTTACTTTTCAGGGTTTTTTTGCTCCAATGATGAAACTCTAAATCTAGCTGAATTCTGAAGAAATTATTGTAAATTTATGGTTTTTTATGTTGGGTTTTCTTTTTATTCATGCGTTTAACATTTGACATGCTTTTTATTCCATGTTATTTATACTGTACTTAGTTTTTAAATTGAATTTGGTTAACAAACATTCTTAAAATCCTGGGCAACGCCGGATAAATTATCACCTGTGTAGGTTGATAATTTATAAATTTTAAAACTGTTACCACATGTATATTTACAGAACCACAAGAACTTTCCAATATTTTTAATTAATAAATAACCAACAACTTTTTCTCGATTCACAGGTGTTCAGTAGATGGCGCCACTATTTTAAACTTTTAGTATTCTAACCATAAGACAAAAAAATATATTTTTTTAAAAATCGTAAGGGATATTTTTATAGACAAAATAATGTAGAAGAAAATATTGAAATTAAATCTAATAGGACATACTAAAGAATATAGTACAGTTTGAGGAACATATCTTTTACTGTATTTTAATATTTTTTGGATAATGTCCAATCGTTTGCCGCATTAGCAAGAAAAAAAAATATTTTTTTTGTCTATTTCTTTGTTACGTGACGATAAATTTATTTAAAGTACCAGATAAAGATCACATGATCAGCGTTTAATAAATTAAATTGTAAAGATTAATCTTTAAAAATTTACCAAAAATTAGAAAATGGAGGTAAAGATTCGAAAAGAATTTCATTTTAAAGGAATTTTTATGATCTTTTTCGTGATATAAATTTTACAACCGTCAAATTATTATTTTAAATGCAAACTTGAAAAAGTTACAAAAAATATTAAAAATTTAATTTAAAAAAATCTAAGAAATTTTTTTCAAAAATCCTTATTAGTGCACCCCTACATTATAAGAAGAATCGTCATGCAAAATTTCAGTCCTTTAGGTTCAGCGGTTTGGTCTGTACTTTGTATGTCAGTCAGTCAATCAGTCAGTTAGTCAGTTACGGAACTGTTTTATATATATAGATTTTTATTACTATTTTTATATCGTAACGTTTACTTCATGCGCACACATTATTTTCCTATGCTTATTTTTATTATCTGTATAATAAGCGTAATTTTTATGATTTTAAACAACAATCGTTTTTAACTGGCATTCAATTGGCTGTTAAAACTTTATATTTACACCCTATTTAAAAGAAGTAGGGTGTAAATTGTAGGGTGGAAAGTTGGTAAAATCAAAATTTTGTGCAATGTATTTAATTTCTCGATTAAAAGTAGTTTTTTTCTAAAAATTAATTTATTTCGCTTGAAAAGCTAAATATTTTATGCACGCGGTTTATATTATTATTACTATCTTTATATCGTAACGTTAACTTCATGCGCGAGCATTATTTTTTATGCTTTTTTTATTATTATCTTTATAATAGCTTTATTTTCATATGGTTTTAAACAACTATCGTTTTTATTCATATTATGTTGGTTTTTTATTAATTAAAAATTAAGGGTAATTAATTTCGATTCCGGAAGTTCTTATCTTTATTTTCATATGCTTTTTCATTTACGAATTATTCAAATGTTGGTTAAAAAACTTTTGCGTAATTTATATATTTGTGTGTGTTTAATTATTGAAATTAATAAATTTATATTTCTGGAGAGGATGTTTCAGTTTTTAGTGGTACTATGATGAAAGGCTGAATGTACCAAAATTCTGAGGAGTTTATTATGGAGAGAAAAGGAATTTAATATGTAGAGGATGTTTATAGGAGTTAAATGTGGAGAGGAGTTGAATGGTTTGCAGCCCTCAATCAAACACTTCATTTTTTAAGAGGCAACGCTGCAGTCATATCATTGTTCTATTGGAAATTTCTGCTGAACCTGTAATTGCAGCTTCTTTTTTTTACCCCAATGATGAAAGGCTGATTCTAGCTGAATTCTGAGGAGTTTATTATAAATTTATATATTTATAGATTTCACAAGGATTTTTTCTGTTATTTATACTGTGCTTAGTTTTAAATTAATTTTGGTTAACAAACATTAGAGAATTTGACATTTTTACTTTTCAGATTTTAGTATTACAATGATGAAAGGCTGAAAATCTGAGACGTGTATAACATTTCACATATATTTTTTATGTTATTTATACTGTGTTAATTTTTAAATTGATTTTGGTTAACAACAAACATTCTTAAAATCCCGGGCATCTCCGGGTACTTCAGCTAGTCTATATATATAAAACAGTTCCGTAACTGACTGACTCACTGACATGCAACGCACAGACAAAACAGCTGGACCTAAAGGGCTGAAATTTTGCATGGCGATTTTTCTTATAGTGTAGGGGTGCTCTAAGAAAGATTTTTGAAAAATTCTTCTTAGATTTTTCAAAATTAAATTTTTAAGCTGTTTTAGTAACTTTTATTACGTTTGCATTTAAAATAGTAATTTCATGGTTATAAAATTTATATCACGAGAAAGATCATAAAATTCTTTTAAAATAAAATCTTTTTCGAATCTTTACCTCCATTTTCTGATTTTTGGTGAATTTTTAAAGATTAATTTTTAGAATTTAATTTATTAAAAGCTGATCACGTGACTTCACTTTCTGGTACTTTAAATAAATTTATCGTCACGTGCATAACAACTAAATAGACAAAAAAATATTTTTTTTTCTTGCTAATGCGGCAGACGATTGGACATTATCTAAAAAAGTATTAAAATACAATAAAAGATATTATGTTCCTCAAACTGTACTATATTATTTAGTATATCCCATTACATTTAATTTGAATATTTTCTTCTACATTATTTTGTCTATAAAAATATCCCTTACGATTTTTTTTATAAATACATATAGATTTTTTTACATCAATTGTATATATTGATCGTCGTATTTATTATATATACAGAGGCTGTTCGCACATTTTTTAGACGAATTTGGTAAGCGGTAATAAAAAAGCGTTTGCTGCAAAAGAAATAATTGCAATTGTACTATGTTTTTAAAAGTCAAAATTATCGTCTGTGGCTTGAAAGTTTTGTTTTTATTCAAAATGGCGTTTTTAACAAAGCAGTGGTTCGAAGGCTACATTTATTCTCTTTCCGAAGAGAAATATGCATACTCCGTTATCCAAAAATGATGTGAGAGTCATAGTTTTGTGATATCTAAAGCGTCGATAGGTAATATCGTCAACAAGAAAGGAAAAAAACGTCGAATTGGAGCCTCAAGTGGGACAAAATTCCAAACAAGTATCCAAGGAAAAAACGGACATCTTCGACTATTGCAAAGGTACGTTGTGTAATGTTAAAAGAAACTCCCCCTAGTCAAAGGACAGTTGCAAAATCATTAAAATGCTAGGTGTCTATTGTAAACAAAATGATAAACGTTGATTTAAATCTTAAGAAAGCGAAAAAACGCAATGTGCATCGTCTTCTTCCAAATCATATCGCTGAACGCAGGACACGCTGCAGAATTCTATATGAAAAACACTTATCCAAAGAAAAATGGAAAACAATTGTCACAATAGATGAATCATGGGTGTATTTAAATGATTGCAACAAAAAAAGGGCCATTTATTATCATAAAAGGGGAGAAAAAAATTTAAGTACATGGTTCAAAGAATCGAAAGAAAGTTTTTCTAAGGGGTTCATGATTGTTGCTGGTTTTTCTTATAATGGCAAGTTAAAAATAACGAGAGTGGAAAAAAATGTCAAAAATAACTCCAAATACTATCAGGAACATATTTTATCGCCAATTTTTCTCGATGAAATACCATCGCTTTACCCACAGTGCCATCAATCTGTGAGACTCCATCAGGACAAAGCTAGCAGTCACACATCAAAATCCACTGTAAATTTCCTAAAAGAAATGGAACAAAAAATCGTGGTATCAAGGCCATACCCTTCACTGATATCCCTACTAAATTCCGGATGTATCACCTATGGATTTTTTGTGCTTTTCGGACTTTTAAATCTGCATTATTCCAAACGTCGTCCCAAAACCCTTATAGTACTCTGGAAAGCTGTTCAGGAGGAATGGGATAGAATACACTCTTCTGACACTTCCAAAAGGCATTATATCCTGGAAATTGCGGTTGTCGAAAGATAGTTTCAGAATAAGGGATGTCAAATAGAAAATTTAAAACACAAGAATTTTATGTAATTTAGTTTTGTGAATACTTATACAAAAATGTGTGACAGCCTCTGTATATATACATATTGGCATATAATGCCATACATTGACCGTTGTATTTAATTGAATGTTACTCCGTTAGTGAAGTGCGGGTTTTCAGCTAGTACTGTTATAAATCTAATGTCATGGATTGGTGTTTGAAATATTTTCTTTTCTACTTTAAACTTTTTTTAACTTAGTGTACTGTTTTTATCATATTTTACTTTTCCGTTTTGGGGAATGGTTTTTAAAAAGTGAAATTTAACCAACGGTTGCATCAAGAGAATTGAAAGGTAAAAATGATAGTCTTAAGGAACGGGTGTTGTTATCAACTTTTTATTCCTCACGCTCCCTATTAGGATGGTGGTTAGCGCAGTTACGTTTCACTCAGTGGGCTTTTGTTCAAATCTTGAAATCAGGCCTGGTCGTTAACATGATGTCCATTCGTAGGAAGCCCAATGTTGCTCACCATGGGGCTCCCACAATAAAGCAACCAGCAAGACTTCGTGTGACATCAAACGGCGAATGTCTCAAGACAAGTGCCTCCGCATTGGCACAAAAAAATATTTTCAGTTTCATAGGTTTTCCATAAAATTAAAATAGCCTAAGAGAGATACATACATATGCATAATTGAGCTACTTTTAAAGATAAGCTTTCTAACTTTCATTTCTGTAATATATGGTACTACACTGAAACTGGTTCATGCAACATGGTACTCAATACTGGCCTCATATTGTGTGTTTGAAATTAAAATTAAAATTATGTGAACTTTAGTTAATGAATTACTAAACCATCGCATCTGAAATGTAAGACCTTGCGTAATCAGATATAACGCCGAGATATTACAATGATCCATATTTTTCTTATCTTCTTTAAGAGGAAAAAAAGAACTTATCATCATATCAATATAAAAGAATTTAATTATTCTAAATATAAATGAAACAATTTTTAAATTTTAATTTTTTTTCTATACTAGTTTTCTCTTATACATATCTAAACTTTTGCATTTTAATGATGATTTTACCTTTCATTGCTGTAGAAGTTATAAAACCCGCTGCATCATTAGAATATATATGTGTATAACATATCTAGTCATTAGCTCCAGACCACGTATATACGCTCTTAAACAATGTGCAGAGTGTCTATGATCCGGTTTCTTTCAAATTTCGTTTTAAAAAAATATGAAAAGAATTAATTTTCTATACTTAAGAAATATTTGTACTTCCATAATAATAACAACAGTGGTTTGCAAGTACGTAATTTTTAGACCTCTGTATAACCACGAATAGGTTAAAATGTCATCTGATTCTCGTACGTGTCTATAATATCCCAATTACCTGTAAGATCATGTCCGCTGCTAAAATTTAATTATACCAAAATGATCAAAATACCAACGCAGGAATTCTTATGATATAATAGTTCTGATAACATGGACGTGTAACGTATAAATATATAGAACATGCTGTAAAGAAAATAATGTTTGTGCAATTTTTTTTTCAGTTTATAATAACGTCGATATATTTCAAAGCAACGGTTTTCTCTAGTTAATTTAATTGATAAGAAATTACGTATTTTCTGCAGTTTTTATCTTTAAGACAGAGCAAGATATATCTTCTAAAGAGTTTGTGTATCAAAGTGGAATTTTCTTGCAACTAATAGTAGTACATTTACTCAAGACAATATTTTGAGGTGCAGCGTATTTTTTGTTATGCGTATTCTATAAATTTTATGTGAAAAATATGTTTTAATAAGTTGCATTTTCCAGTAAAATAATTTCTATGATACTAAAAAAACTACAATTTTTAATTACTCTCTCTAAACTTTATTCAGACATTAGGATTTGTCAAAACAATATCTGCAGAAAAAAATTAAATTGACCTTTTTTTTTGCAACTTTATCAAACACATATTTATGCAATAAAGAAGTAAATAATACGGGTTTTATGAAATTTTATCTGATGACAAAAATTCATGCCTCTCGAAGATTCGAATCACGTTTGTACCAACTAGATTTATTGAGCTTAATAATGAAATTAGTCGAGAGTGTAAAGTCGAAACCTGTTTAACTGTATCGATTATTGGAAGCAGTTCACATTGATATAGCGCATTTCTTCCAGCAGCTATAATTTTTTTCTTATCAACAAGCTAAGGTCTTAGAATTTTCTGATAAAAAGGTAGCTAGTATTTGCATTCAAATGGATCCGAGAAGTAATGGGACGTTAAAAGATTTTAAGCACGCACTTAACCCCCAAATAAAAAAAATTCAGAACTTAAAGTTTCTGCTATGACATGATCTAGTGAAAAAAAACTGAAATTGGAAGAAATTTAATAATGAAGAGACTTATAGAATAATTTAGAGGATAATACAGTAGTGGTAAGCCTTGTGTTAAAGCCTTTGGGTTTTGGAGAAATATTAATGACAAAGAGGAAGGAATCGACCTGAGGAGCACAATTTAGCGTACATGACAGAAATTTTCATATATCGCACCTCTGATGGAAGAGTGTTACATCGCAAAATAGCCATATTTTCAGGAAGAGCTAAAGAAGATATATATCGAAATTTCCTTTCTAGTTTTATGAGTGCCTATGATAGTTTTGGGAAAACTTATTGTTCGAATCACTTCAGAAGGCTATTAAACTATTAAACTTGTTTCCAATTGTTTAAGCATGATTTTGAATTTTAATTACAAGATATAACCCTCTTCTAGTAACCTCATTTTGTCAACATGGACTGAAAAGCTTGAGGGAATACTGTCATATCTCTATGCTAATGCACAATCTATTTAAACTTTTCAAAGAAAAAAAACCTTGATAACATGACCAGCAGGTTACAAAAAATACAATTTTTTTCCAAATAAAACATTTATTTTCTAAATAAAATTTAATAAACATTTTTATTACAGGAACATTTCAATACAACAACATTAGGCACTGACAAAAATCTTATTTTTATTCTTCGCGCATGAGCAAGTTCCCCCTCCTAGTTGTGGAAGAGGGTAATAAGCGCCATCTAGGAGATTGTGTTGGTACTAGGCTTATACCATTATTCAAGAATGAGAAGCACTTCTTATAGAGTATTGCGCAATTATCTCGAAATCAAAAAATTCGGAGATGTAACACTCTTCTAGCAGAGGTGCGATATGTTGTCCTAGGAAATCTTTGAGTGTAGTTTTATAGGGTTGTGTGGTTACAGGCTTGGTGCAAAGGTCATATTTTGCTACACGGAGTCTAATCAGAACGAGTGATACTAGGTATATTGTTTAGGTGTGTGTATCTTGTACTAGACACAATATGAACAGTTATTTAATTCAAAACGATTTATTAGCCATGAAAATTCAACATTTTTGCTACAATGTAACTTCTGAATACTTCTGAAGGACTCTTCAATTTTAAAATTTCAGTAATCCCTTTTGAGCTGCTATAACATACGATTTACAGTTGGGATCTTAGGAGGGTATCTCAGCACATCCAACATTTGACAACGTAGCCAATAAATAGGAAGATTATCCCTATAGACCAGCCGTACTCAACCTTTTATTTCTCTCGGACCACATGCATATGTTTACTATGTTACGCGGAACCACAACATACACCGAAGAGCCATTACATTATGACCACCTGTTTAATACGACCTAGGACCACCTTTCGCACTCAAAACCGCCAACACCCGGTGTGGCATTGATTCGACAAGGGGCTGATAGGTAGTCTGAGGTATCTGGTACTAAGCGCTCACCAATTGGTCCTGCAATTCCCGCACATTGCGAGGTCGTAACGTTGCAGCACAAATTCGGTTTTCCAGGTGGAACCACAAATGTTCTATTGGATTACTGCCAGGTGAATTTCGAGGCCAGTACATGACTTGAAAGTCACTAGAATGTTCCTCTAACCACTCCCTGACGATTCGAACCTTATGATATGGTGCATTATCCTGTTGGTAAACGCCATCACCCGCCGAAAACACTGTTGCCATGAATGGGTGCACCTGGTCTGCAACAATGTTCACGTAGAGCACAGACGTCAGGGATTGTTCTATGAAGATTATGGGTCCTAATGTGCTCCATGAAAACATCGCCAACACCATAATACCACCGCCACCAGCTTGTCTCCGTCCAACTGAGCATCCGGGAGTCATGATTTCCGTTGGAAATCGGCGTATTCGCACGCCTCCGTCGATGTGATGGACCAGAAAGCGTGATTCGTCGGACCATGCAACTTTCTTCCATTCTTCTATGGTCCATTTCCGATGTTCCTTGACCCATTGCAGGGGCTGCTGGCGATGACGTACCGTCAGAGCAGGGACGTACTTCGGCAGCCGGCTTCGTAGGCCCATACGCAGCAGAGCACGCTGCACTGTGTGTTGAGAAATACTGTCTGGGTCACCACTGTTGTAGCTGCTGGTAATTTCGGCAGTTGTAGCTCTTCGGTCACGGCGAATAATGCGTAACAGTCTCCGCTCTCCTCTGGAATCAATGCGTCGCGGGTGACATACCACTGGCTGGCGACTTTTCATTTCACCATTAATACACCACTTTCGATACTTGCTCACGACGACTGCACATGAACAGCCCACCAAACGCACCGTTTCTGATATCGACGTTCCCAGGCGCCGAGCCATAACGATTTGACCTTTATGCAAGTCTGATAAATCAGCTGCTTTTCCCATTATGTCCCTAATCATTCTATGTTTGGAAGGGCAATGCATGGGCCCTTTATATACTCCAACTTCAGCCGCGAACGTGCCGTGGTTTTGTTTCTGGGCGAGCTCATTGTTACAGAAGGAGGGTGGTCATAATGTAATGGCTCTTCGGTGTAGTACACCACACCTCATAATATAATAATTTAAAACAAAAAACTCAAAACCTAAACGTATCAAATCGTGTATTTAAAAATGAGTATGATATTTTTATGTTGAGACAAACTTTTGACTATTTTAGACAAATCAGGTTTATACTTGCCACCAGCTGCTCTCAATACGTCATGTAGGTAAAACTCAGTAAGTCGATTTCTTTATACGTTCTTCGCATATTTCATTTTGGAACAGGATGATTCACAAAGATGCATTGATGCACAGTAGGTGGCCCATTTTTGAACAGATTTTTTATTTTTTACTTTTCAGGCATTAATTTCCAAAATTACGTTTACAAAAGCACTTTCCGATTAATGAGTGTGAAAGTTTCGAGTCACATATTAAAGCTTGGTGGGCCGCAGTTACCTGGGTATCTCTGATGACCTTGAAAGAAAGAAAGCCTCTTAGAAGTTTGAAAAAATGCCCGTAACACGATCACGTGAGAGGGGGCACTTATTACCAGCCTACCCATCAGCCTTGGATCTAAGTTTAGCCATTCTTATAGGCAAAGAATAGCCAATAAGTGCAGTAGAAGAAAAATAATTTCAAAAGTTGAATTTCTCTGAAATTTTTTTGGTGCATTAAAAATTCAGTTACCCAACCCACAACGGAATGAACTGTCGTTTATTATGAACTGCAGTATAAAGTTTTGCGTGCTTGAAGATTAAAAATGCATGGAACACAATCTCGCTGGAGGGCTCACTGTTGCAGAGATGTAGATCTTCAGTGTACCAATAAGCCTTGGACCTTGATTTCGCGCTTGTTATGTGCTCCTCGTTTCATCGCTTTTCCCAGAGCTTACCCTAAGTAATCCAAATCTGAATAAGTCATTAAATAATCCTGAAAGGATGGTAAGCAGTTGACGTCATCACACTTAAATCGACACCACTTTACAAATATTGAATATACCACGGTGCGGCTTCTTCTGGTTTAAAGTCCAGATCATTCTGAGCCTGAAGATAAATGGCTACTTTTTTCCCAGAGAGACCTTAAGTCTTCAGGATCCGAGCCATCCTTTAAATCCCTAAATGTTGGAACACAGATGTCGTCAACATACTTTAAAGAAGGGGAAACAGAAAGGATGAGTAAATAATGCAGATTCACATTTATTAAAATGTTATGACATTTTTTAGTTGAATTATTGACCATATAAGGCTATGAAATGAACAGAAAATGAAACGGAATGTGGAAACTTACCCCTTAGACCCCACACACATTTGTAGCAGTTTTAAAATGTCTATTTCTCGTGAATAATCTTAAATATTACAAAACCATCGGAAATTTGAAAAGATTGTATTAGGCAAAAATTAGTGAATACAAAGTTTTGTACCTTAATGTAAAGTATCTATTCACTGTATTTTTAAATTTTTGATGGGAAATTCCATTCAATGTAATATATTTTAAATATTTTACTTTAGGGGCCTGTGGCGGCCTTGTGGTACAGCGTGCTGGCTTTCGGTGCTGAGGGTGCTCGGATCAAATCCTGGCGTCGCGCACTAAAATACCTCCGTTTGTGTCGTCCCTGCATAGGAGGTAATGCTGGTACGCCTATATGGTGCCCCCATAATAAAATGGCCAGGAAAACTGTGGTGAATTATAGGCAAATACTCCGCATTGGTTAAAAAAATATTTTACTTTATGTGTATATATATATATATGTATATATACAGTGTGATATATCTATTATGTGAGAGAGAATAGTTAAAATGAATATTTCTAAGGAAAGAAATCAAAGTCAGATGTCATATAGTAAGGGATGCGCTTATTATTGATTAACACCATCAGTGTTGGAAAGGAATCATACTTTCCACTTTTTACGTGTATTAAAGAAAGTTTCCTCAACCTTTTTTTCTATAGCACATACCAAATATCACTGCAGAATTGTAGTATTGCAAAACAAATACAACAAACCATTCAGTTTTCGATTTTTGTCTAAATCATGCCAAAAGAATGGGTTTGTCTATAAAATATCTCATAACGCTGATAAATAATTTTATGATGTTTATAAAGGGAACATTATAAAGTTAAACATAAGGATAATTTTCTATTTTGATATTGTAATGTGGCAAAAAAAATATTTTTTATTCTTCATTCGTCTGACTGCCGACCAACAATTTTTTATAAGTGCTTACTATGAACGATACTCGCGGTAAAATAAATGGAGGGGGAGTCAAAGGCTAAATTTATGAGTTTTTACAAAATGAAGTTTTTATTCCTCTATCTACAAAACCAAATATCAATTTGTTATCCAATTCAAAACAATATTTTTATTTGGCATTGGCTGTGAACTTCCTTCTTCCGGGCTCTTAGCCAAATTAGCCATTCTCCTGCTTTTTCGTTGCTTATCTAGAAACTTAAAAAAAAAGTTTTTTTTTGTCGCCGGCGACATTTGATGTCTTCAAATTTATTGGTATGTGAAAAGAATAATTCTATTTTTATTGTTTATCACGTGATTATTGAATTACATAATTGTTTTTTGTGCTTCAAATATACTGAAGTGCCACTGAATTAGGGATAGCAAACCTTATGCAAATTGTGTAGCACTGCGCATCATGTATGCGCAAGTGGGGGCGCTGTGGTAACTCCATATATAGCGCGTACTGTGGTTGTTCTGAATTAGTTGTTGAAATTGCCAGTATGGGTAAACTGCCTGATTTAGACGCCTTCAATCGCGGACAAATCGTAGGTGCGCGACGCATGGGCCATTCAATTTTCGAAATCGTCAGACAGCTAGAATTTTCAAGGTCGACAATGTCAAGAGTATACCAAGAATACATGGATGGTGGAAAAAAAACTAGCTATCGGGCAAACTGCAAAGGACAATTAGCCTTGACAGTGCATGGAGAGACGGCTCAGGCATATTGTACGTAGGCAGCGAAGCCAAACATTAGCTCAAATTGCCACCCAGTTTAATGACGGTGCCAGTCGTACAGTCAGTAAACGTACTGTGCAACGCTCGCTTCACCGTATGGGTTTCGGGAGCCGTCGACCTACGAGAGTACCATTGCTCTATACTCGCCATCGGGCTGCACGTCTTGCCTGGGCAAGAGAGCACAGAGACTGGAGTGTAGAGGACTGGAAACGAGTAGCATGGATTGATGAGTCTCGAGTCCGACTACTTAACGCCGACGGGAGGCTGAGAATAAGGCGTCAGGCTCATGAAGCCATGGATCCTGCATGCCTGGCTGGAACTGTACAAGGGCATGGTGGCTCAATCATGGTCTGGGGTATCTTTTCGTGGCACAGTTTGGGATCTTTGGTGCGTGTACCAACCTCCCTCAATGCAATTCGGTACGTAGAGTTGCTGGGTGATCACCTCCATCCGTTTATGCTTTTCTGTTATCCGCACGGTAATGGAGTTTTCCAGCAAGACAACTGTACCTCTCACAAGTCCCGGTTGGCTACTGGCTGGTTGGATGAGCATTCCTCTGACTTTTCTGTCATGAATTGGCCTCCTAGAAGCCCAGACTTAAATCCTATTGAGCATCTGTGGGATGTTTTGGAACAAGGCGTGAAAGGCCATCACACATCACCTAAGAACCTTACTGAATTATGGACAGCTTTAGCCAATATTTGGCAAGCCATTCCCGTGGAACGTTTCCAGAAACTTGTTGAATCTATGCCTCGTCGTGAGGCAGCCGTTATCAAGGCCAGAGGAGGCCCAACTTGTTACTAGGTAGGCATCCCTAATTCAGTGGCACTTCAGTGTATTATTGAGTCTAAATTACTCGTAATTTTACTTGCATGGCTTAGTTTTACAACTAAGCCCTACTTAGAAAAATTCATATCGAATGCTACGTTCTCATTAAAATAATAAAACCTTCTTCTGAACCATATGAAAGCAAGTTTCAGTTCATTTTGCATCTGTCTTATCAAATGCAATTTAACTCAAAGATGATTTAGTTGAAAAGAAGATAGTTTTCATGGGTAAATTAAAAGGGAAATATTGTATTTTTGTCATTGATCAGAAAAGTTCCGAAAGCTGATCACAATAACATTTTTTTCATTCGAGGATTTCAACAACTTAGACTATTTCTCCCAATTTCCCCCCAATTTTTCTTTTAATTACTTTAAAATCAACTAATCCTCGCCTGGTTATGAACTCCCACCGGATAAGTGCGTTGACCGAAACTACATTACCCGGAGTCCTCTTTTAATTAACCTTATACTTTCAATTACCTAATAGGGACCGGGGACTTGATTCTCTTGGTAGAAAACAATTTTTGGGGGGTGACGTTAGACTATCTGTAATTATGTAACAGAGTAATATTCTTTTTGACATCTTACTAACCCTAATCCTAGAAACACCCGAGTTTAATCCAATTATACTTGGTACGTTATCCAAAATATACTTGGGATGTTATCTGAATTTTGACAGCCCATCAATTTGCAAGAAATAGTTTCGAGATAAATAATGTAGTTCTTAATCAGGTCGAAGAGTATTAGGAGTCGGTATGTCTATAAATATATAACAAATGCAAATTGTAGAATAAAGTTCTTTGTCATGTCAAGAAACATTACGCAAGGTTGTGTCTATGGTCAAATCGCAAATGATAAACCTTACTATTCTTATCTTTCGTTGTGAATTCGGACAAGCTAAGTGTTCCTGTTATACGTATTCCATTATTTTCATAAAATCAAATCTAATAAGTTTATATAGTATACTATTTCCAATAAAAGGACTTTAATTACGTTAAAAAGTTTATAGTTTTAGTTTAATTTAGAAATTTAAGGTTTTTAAATTTGTTTATCTTCTTGGAGGAAAAGTCCTCTAAAATTTCAATTACTATGAATTTTATACTCTAATTCGTCGCTCATATTTTTTAATCTATGAAGTTCTATTGTCTCAGAGTTTGATAACAGTGCATTTAATTTTCCAGTTTAAATTCGCACTATAAGCGTTTTTCCTTACTCAACATCTCTGTTATAGTACGAAAAAGAGGATTCACATAATTGGCCCGAAATTGTCTATTTTTTCAAAAAGACGTGATTCAAGTGGCCCAAATTTTGTAATAAAGGTTACCAATTTTGACTCTGATTTTAGAACAATCCTTAGTGTCGTAGTGTTAATTGCGGTGGTCGTGATTTAGTATAATAGTAGACAATGATACCATTACTCTGAATTCTAAATAATACAGTGATTTATTAACATAACATATATGATTACACATTCAATTATATTACTGATAATTATCAACCTAAAGAAACACTCATTATATCAGGGATTATTTAATTATACTATTTCACTATTAAATTGATTTTCATACTCAGTACTCAAATATAGTATTTCTTAACCTCAGCCATATGTATATGACTCGGGATTTATTGACTTTTGGCATAGGTAATGAAAGGTTACCTCCATTTTTGTAGACTGCAGAGGGAAACATTCGCCGGCGTATTCACTTGCATCGATTGTGGTATCTTTCATCGGATTCACTTTTCCTGGAAACCGCAGTCATCAGAATCGCTGTATGGCGCGGGAATAGGCGGGGCTTTAACGCAGGATCGTTCTCCATCGTTGCCTTGTAGGGGTCAGGCAATCTATCTTAGGCTCCGAAGCTCTCTATGCTCCTCTCATCGCTAGCTTGCAGGGGTCAGGCAATCTATCTTGGCTCCGACGCTCCTCTATGCGCCTCCCATCGCTAGCTTTGCAGGGGTCAGGCAATCTCTCTCGGCTCCACTACTCATCTATTCTTCTCTCATCGTTGGCTTGCAGGCTTATAGCGATGCGCTAAGTCTGGGAGCAATCTCCCTATACTCTTTTGAAAACTTCTCGCTTACGAGGCTACTACTTTATATCAGTGTGCTGAGTCTGAGTGCCAACATCTGATCATAGATTCCTAATATTCTCACTCTCTCTATTTTTATCTTCTCAACGGGCCCCGCCGTTGGTTCATTTCATTCTTCTCACTCATGGTCAATCTGTTCTCTAACTTCCACTTCGATCCCTAATTGTTTACCACCTACTTATGTCTTTAGACCGTTAATAGAGTGGGGCGTTTTCATATTAAAATAATTCCGGTCTTCGGACTCACCCCCGGCCTGGTCTAGGGATCATGTTTTCCCAGAACATCTTCTATGTGTGGGGTCATCTCCTCTTTGCCAACAATTCCCTTTTCATCTCAATGTCCCCTCCATGTAGCCCCCTCGCTGTTTCGTCTCTTAACTGTTGCTTTCCAATTCCTATCCTTCATCTGGTTTTTTGTACAGGCAGGCGTCATTTCACTTTTTCATTTTACCCCCGTTTGTTCGATTTAATTGGCTTGTCTGCACTTTTCGAACTTCTAACATATCGTATCTCCACGACATTCTTCTTGTATCGTCTGGCGTCATTTCGCTTTTTCATTTTCCATCCCGTTTGTTCGCCTTAATTGGTTTGTCTGCACTTTTCTATTTTTTGATATGTCGTAATCCATGACACTTAGCACTCTAATGGTTATTCCTCTAAAAATATTATTTTATGGGGGAAGAAAACAATGTGCTGTTATGATAGGTATTGATCCCCTTTTACTGAGCGAAGAATTGATGGAGCATTCTCTGTAAAAATTCCAACAAGTGATTCCCAACATAAATAGTTACTCCGCGGAGCCTCTGAAGTTTTCTTGAAAGCCACGTGACTAACGTGACATTTGTACTTCGATTTCTTTCACAACGTAGATCTTAGAATGGGAAATATACACGATACTGCTTGACAAAAAAATCTTGATATATCATTGTGGTATTTCTTTCGGAGTTTTACCCTTCTTTAAAGCCTCTCGCCCAGAAAATAATATCTAAGACATGCCAACAATGGATACTTTCATAAAAAATATTTTTGGTTCATTTTAGATAACACAGTTTGGGTTGAAAAATATTTTCATATTATTTTATACGTTTGCCGAGATTCCTATGTGCTGGCATATACACAAGATTTCAATATGGTCCATATCAACGAACATATAAACGAAGGAAAGTTGTGTTAAAAGGTTGCTAAAATTAGTATTACAATAAACATGTATACCATGTGTGATCCAATATTTAAATTTTCAAGGGAAAATCGATAATATTTGCATATTTTTCTTTTATAACTTATGAGTTATAAGGGGTTAAAAACTGATATCTTTCTAGAATTGATCATTCCTACTGCTTACCAGTATAGACTGACCAGTAGAATAGAAAACTATAACTTGGAATTGCTTAATAATCCCCAGGAGATTAAAAATAGGATTTCAGAGAAGTAGGGACATTTCTGAGTGAAATACTAGTACAGTTTAGACATATTTCTGATTTTAACATCGCCACAATCACAGCTAATTTTAATTTACGAAACCTTGAGAAAGTCTACTTTTTCTTATTTTTATACATATGTTTGAGAAATTGTAACTGTTTAGTGTCACTCTCCCGATCGTTATGCGAGATTTCCACATTATATTTTCTCTTACATTTTATGCAATGGACCAAATATTGTGGCTGTGTATGAAAGTCAAGCGATTGCAAATACTTTAAGACGGTAATGTCCCTTTTCAAGGAGTTCCAATATTTCAACTCTAATAATACTACCTTATGTACGTATTTACAGACATATTGTTATTTATTGTTCAGTACACCTGCTAGTTCAAGTCTTAAAGATCGATCAAACAAGCTTCACATATCATAGCTGAAAGGGTAAAGTATAAGAAAACTGATTTATCAAACTTCATTAAAAGTCATGTGAAATTGTTCCGAAACATTAAAATCACTGCCCTTACCTTTTTTCTGCCGATGCATATCCATTATATGTCGAGCTATTAGGAATAGGTGACTCTTATCCTTTTCTCTCTTAGCATTATAACGTGATTTAAAATGTTTGTTCCAGTTTTCATTTGCTTCGTATATCATTAAATCTAATGTATCATTCATTAAAATTAAAGTATACATCATTGTTAGGAATTTATGCAGCTGTGATTGAATTAAAACTTTATTAAACGAGTTAAACAACTTTTAGAAATACAAAGGCTATCGAAAACATTCATATGAGAAATTTTTTTTGCAATTTTTAATGGTTATCTTCAAGTATGAAAAAAATAGTGTCAGATAAATGTATGAGATTATTAACAGAGTAATTTCGAAAAGATGCTAAGTTTATAATAAAAAACTCTTTCTAAGAGATCTGGAATAGCATCGAATATTTAGAAGTTCATTACTTTTGAAAGTCTGAAAACTATTTTAATCTTGTTACTGGATTGAGAAGCATTAATTTTGATGGCATTCATTTCCATATTAAGTAAATAGTAGAAATAATTAATGTGTCTTTAAAATTTACTGCACGATAAGAACAGTGATCAGAGAAGCCGGCGTTTCTTAATGGTTGCTAATCCGCTCATTTTTAGAATATTTGATAGAATGATTTAATTATTTTGTTGCGCTGTTTGGCCTGACGGAAGCAGTGCGGCTCTGTGCCTGTTTTACTTAACCGATGCGATTTAATTGAAAGTCTACATTTTTAACGCTGTCTAATTACCTGAGATTAAAATAATGAAAAAAATTAACTTCTGTCAATAAATTACGTCGAAAGATGGCAGATGAAAAACAAAGCAAAAAACAAAACCTAAGCAAGTAAAAATGTTGGAAACTTGTTATTGATGAAGTAATTTCAACTTATTCGAGCTTCATTCAAGCAAATAATTAAATGCATGGCAAGGGAAAATGCATTTCTTTAATTACTTTAAACTTTTCGTGAAAGAGCAGCAAAGAAAAACCCCTGTAGTTTTTACGATAATCCTTTAACTACGTATCATTACGGTGCAGGAGAAGGCGAGCAATCGATTCCGGCTCGCTTTAATGAAATACCTGGAAACAGAAAACACAAATTGTATTAAGCACAAAAACGCCTGTTTCGCATTCTAATCGCCCTACAGACAGAAGATTAGTCCTGGCCTGGATAACAGAGAACCTTTATTTTTTCGCATCTAATCTCAGATTATTTCTTTTGGATATATTTTGCTGAATTTCGATAACAATGATTTGTTTACCTGATAGTAATTTCTGGCGCATGTAAACTGGAAAATTAGACGTTTTATATCATATAATGACCCAATTTCTAATTAAGACACGCACTCATAATTAGAAAAGAACATTCTAGGAAATTAACTTGTTTTTGCCATTGAAAAGTCATGAAAATCCATTCATTATACTACACACCTCTGTAGTTTATTTTCGCAAATTTTTTCTTTGTTTCAGGACAT
Source organism: Dolomedes plantarius (assembly GCA_907164885.2). Classification (NCBI taxonomy): domain Eukaryota; kingdom Metazoa; phylum Arthropoda; class Arachnida; order Araneae; family Dolomedidae; genus Dolomedes; species Dolomedes plantarius. The sequence continues at coordinate 59,926,625 of OU015494.1, read as the reverse complement.
AATTTTTGTTTTCATATGAGTTACAATGCATTCTAATATATAGGATCAGATACAGAGTATACTTTAAATAGTAACCATTCCTGACATTGATCTTTTTATTTATTACATTATAAAGACGTAATGTTATACAGGGTGTCCCAAAACGTCCGCATGAACTCTGCACAGCTAGATTCCTCGTTGGGAGTACATAAAAACTGCCCAAAGAAGCGTTCCTGTACGATCCATAGTTTACGAGAAAAATACGAAAAACAAAGTATGACGTCACTGCCAGTGCAAGAAAAAACACTTTATTGAACATATCAACAGCATGCACAATTTAAAGCAGATGTTCAAAGTGTCCGCCGTGCATGTCGAGGCAGGCTTGAGCATGCCGTGAAATGGCTGTCATCACACGTTGCAGCATCGCGGGGTCCACGAAGTACAAGCAGCATGCAGACGAGCAACTAAGGTCCATTTGTGTTGTCACTACGTCTCCATACACCATTCTTTGAGATGGCCCCATAGGAAAAAAATCCAACGTGTAAGATCTGGCGAACGGAGGCCATAGAACCGGACCCCCAGGTCCGATCCGCGGCCGGGTATTCCATATCCAGCCACCACGTACAGAGCACAGAAAATGCGCCGGAGCCCCATCATGCTGGAACCAAAGTACCTGTATTGCCGCTAATGGTATGTCATCGAGGAACTCGGTTAAGACCTCATTGAGAAACACCAAATAACGACTGTCCCGAGAGCCTCAGGCAACAGATATGGTCCAAGCAGGCGATCCCGAGTATGCCGGCCCACACGTTAGAGACCAACGTTCCTGATGTTTTCTGGCGGCCGGATTGCATGCGGATTGACCTGAGACCACAAATGGCTGTTTGTGATGGTTGAATACCCCATCACGAGTGAAACATGAGTCATCATTCCACAGGATATGTGCAATGAAACCATTATCTGTGTTCTGTTGCTGCAACAGACATTCACAGAAGGCCAGCGTTTCTGAAAGTCATCTGGTTTCAGACCTTGCACGTGTGGTACCGAAATGGTGCCTCTCAGACCGTAAAAGCCTTGCACAGTACTTTTACTCGAAGTCATCTCACGGGCTATGCGCGTGTGCTTACCTCGGGCGGCCTCTTCTAACCCGCTTCAGTATTGCATCCGCCTGTGCTACCGTCAGGTCGCTCCGCGGTCTTCCAGTATCGTGAAGATTGGCTGTTGGCAAGACGCTTCCCGTATTTCGCAGTCTGTCGTCCAGCCTACGGATGGACGTTGACATTGGGAGGACGGCGGGACGGATATCGACGGGCATACTCCTAGCAGTTCGTAAGGCATTTCCATTACATCGGCCGTACATCAAGTACATGTCGCAGTAGTCACGAACGGAGTACATGGCCACCATACGAAGACTACCGGTAGCTGCAAGATGCAGCCTTTTAAATACCAGTTCAATGGCGGCTTAACGTCATTCCATGGCGCGCGCGTATACATGACGCGATATGCGCGGCGAACGTTTTAAACATTATCGTCTGGAAAGATATGCAAACATTGTTGTTGATATGTCCAATAAAGTGTTTTTTTCTTGCACCGGCAGTGACGTCATACTTTGTTTTTCGTATTTTTCTCGAAAACTATGGATCGTACAGGAACGCTTCTTTGGGCAGTTTTTATGCCCTACCAACGAGGAATCTAGCTGTGCAGAGTTTATGCGGTTGTTTTGGGACACCCTGTATAAGTTGGATTTAAACAAGCTGTATACCCTATTCCAGAACAGATCAAGCCAAATAACAGCTACCAACGGACATTGCACTTATTTTAGTCTACACTGTTTTAACTTGGGAATTTGTAGAATCAACATATTATTTAATAAAACTCTTCGTTTGAGCAAGAACATACATATGCTGGCAACATTCACGATTATCATCACCTTATATTTCCTTCTTGCTTGCTTTTTTTGTTCATTTCAGCGGCGTTGGAATAGGTAGTTGAACTCCGCTAGTATGACTATTCCAAACTTTCTTGTTACAAGGGTTTACAAGGATTTCCCTTTAATGTTTATTCATGTAGTTCCTCTTGTATATACTAAAACTGAACTATTCTGAGATTTAGACCAACCTACAGGCGTGTGCTGGTCTACGCTGGCTGGAAAATTGTCGTCTAGAATTTTACCACATGAACTTTGGGATTCTGGTATTGGAAGTCAGCCTCCTAGTTATTTGACTATCCACATACACATCTGTGACTAGCGTACAGAATCCGAGGAAAAGAATGCTGAGGGCGGTTTTGAAGAGGGGCAATACTGACTTAATGCGGGATTGGCCAGGTCAAGGCCGCAGCTAAATCCGTAGGAAGGTTATGATCCGTAGGAAATCCGTAGGAAGGTCATGATCCGTAGGAAGTCGTGAGAAGGAATACATGCCCAATACCATAATATAAGATGACATGTGGTTTGAAGTGTATAAATATTTTATAACATGTTCTCTGAAAAGTGCAAACAATAAGCTTTTTTTCCAAACTATTTTTGGAATTTCCAAATTTTACTTGGTCATCTGCAGTTCTCTCAAATAAATGTATAATTGAAGTAGTATTGATTGTAGAAAGGTCTTGCTACTAGTGTATTCTTATTTTATAAAATATTTAAATAACATATTATAAAGTATCATATTTATTTTATTATATTTTATATCATGTCTTAATGGTATAAAAAATCCTTAATTTAGAAACTTAGGAGCTATGTACATCCAATTATATAAGACGATTCTTTCTTTTAAAAATATTCATTAATTTAGAGATTTAAAAATTATTAAAATATCATTACAAGCTAAAAATATCATTCATGAAAAACAAAGCTTTAGCTACACAATTACACAGAAATTTAATTCATAAATTAAATGAAACTTCTATTGCAGTAGTAACTTTATCCTATATAAATTTTAGAAAAACAATCAAATTGAGAGCTTTTGAGCTTTTAGATAGCATGTTCAAAATGTTTACAACATTTAACTGAATCATTCTAGTTTCAAAAATAAATATATTCGCAAAGAAGTTTAGAAGCGTATAATACCATTATTGAAAGAATAAAAAACACTTAAGTACATAGACATTGATTTATGAGCATGTTTGTGATCTGAAAACGATATTGATTTGAAACCAAAGTGTTTCATTTCCATTTTTCTATTAAACGAATTTTATTATATTTTCAAAACAACATTTGGTAGCGACATGCTTAGTTTACTTCTGTCTTAGCGAGTCAGAGATTTGCATTTGTTTAGTGCATAAATACATTTCTGTCTGCCATCGTTTACAAAGAAGCATTCTTATGGGAATAGATTTAATTTTTTTACTTTGAGAGGCAGTATGTGCAACGACAAGGTTTTTTTGGTGAGTTTTTGCTCTAAAACAAAATATATTTTATACGTTTCTTCTCTATTAATATTAAAAGTACAAATAATGGGATTTGCGGGTCACTGATTATTTGATGTATATTTGCGACGTATAGAATTGGAATATGAGAGTTCCTCTCATCGCGGAATAGTTCACTTGGTAATGCACCGGTTATGAGGCAAAGAGACGTACGTTGAATAGACCGAGAATGGAAGTTATTCCCGATTGAGGAAGATGTTTGTTACCCTAGTACCTGATTATCGAACATATTATGGTCACACATACGACACATATGAGACCGTTAGTCACGCAAATGAAAATAATTCATGGTAAGAAAATATTTCACATCACCGAAAAAATGTATGACATAAAAAACATGTCTTTGGCCTGAAGAAGATGAGGAATAAAACAAGAAAAAAAAAAGGAGCATGGGATAATTAGGACAGTTCAACACCAGACGGGGTAGAATCCGAGTATGGTACTGTGCCGTCCTCCGACTCTAGAGCACCAATGTTCTTTCTCGACTTTTTGTCAGACGACCGGAACTAATATGAATCAATGGAAATTGTTACATACATTCTTTAGCCACAAATATTTATTTTTTAGTTAAACATTCCTTTTTCAACAGTTTTAAATTTGCTAAAAGTAAAGTTTATATATATTGAATTTTGGAAACATTCTTGCCATCTCATTTGTTCTTATCATACATCTTGTTCAATGAGGTTTGTAAGGTAAGATTTTATGTAATAAAATGTAATTTTATGGTAGTCTCTCATCTTGAAAAAACTATTTAATGCTTTGATGGTCATAATATAAGCGAAGAATGCATACTCTGGGTCAGTTGAATTATTTTTCATATTTTAAGATAAAATTGTTTTAACGCGCGTATTTGTGTTGTAATAAGCATTCCCTGAGTTTATATCACTAATCTGGAACATTTTACTTCCTTTCTGTGATTACAGATTGTTAGCTTTCAAAATCTTACTCTATCAAAATCTTTAATGATTCTAAAACTGACTAGTGTTTTTATTCATTCTTAAAGTAAAGTGTGTAAGGTTCTTGTTATTTGATTTTGTAAGAACAAGAATGTCATCGATTTTAACTTTTACGTAGACTTATACAAATAAGGTACTTTACAGCGAGGAGACATCTATTTTAATGTGATATTTCATTCGAATACCATATATGTTATTAATCATAAAAAGCAGCACATTTTTAGAAATCCCAATTTTTTTGATTGGAGGAGCATATTCGTCAAGAGGGAATCATAAGTTCAGCTAAAAAGTAAAGATGTCTCTAATTACGTTGTAAGATTAAAGCTCAAATAGTTCAAAATAATGGTTTCTGCTCATACCAGGAAATTGAGTTAAATAAATCTCATACGGGCTATTGCCTTATTGTTAAGTTTTTAATCCATTAGTTTTCTTCCCTATCTCAGTTTTTTCTCAATATTCCATAACTTCTCAAGCAATTCTGTATGGTAAGCAAAAAAAAAATTCCATGTTGTTAGAAGTGTAAACTTCGATGACAGTTTCAGTCAAAAGATGTTGAAAGAAGGACTCAAAGGGTGAAAAGTAGATTCTTCTTCTCCGAGGTACAATAAGAGTAAGCAGACGTAGCCTACTGAAGCGTCGTGTAGGACCGTTCCAAAAGGTCCAAGTCATCAGCTAATTTCGATGACCTATATTGTTTTTATCAGGAGTTACATTTAAATATTGTTTGGAAAATGAGCTATCTTGAGGAAAATAGTTGTAAGTGCGATTATTTTTTGAAATCTCGTGTCGAATGCTAATAAAACACTTTTCAGGCTGTTTGAGTCTTACCACTAGAGCTCCAGAATACTTTCTCGGAAATTAGTAAGTAAAAAAAATTTGCTTCGCACTCTGAATGATCGCATTTTCTCACACAGGGGCCAAATCATTTTATTTTGAATTCCTTCTTCGTACTAATCTGACACTTCTACCTGTTGTAATTTATTATTGCGATTTCTCAGTAATTTGGGGAGAAAAAGTCAGTCTGTCTAACATGTTAAATAATACGAACTTTTCAAGTAATGAAAAAGTGTTTGTTGGTCAAACTGTTTTTTCTCTTTCCTTCTTTGAAGACAACGTCTTTTGAGTTGACTACAAAAGAAGGTGGCGGAAATAAAGAAGAATTGTATTTGCGATATGAGTGCGTGGAAAATTTCTCAATGTTGAGTGTTAAGCGACATGAGTCTAAATTCTCGCTCCTGACGGACTGTCATTTTCGTACTTAAGTTTATTTTCTTTTTTATTAATTTATGTCACTTTTGTTACCCTTACGTCCTCTTTTTTATTATTTTTCCTTGCCCTTAATTCATATTTTATTCAGGATTTGTGGCATTTGAGGTTAAAACCTTTAATGCTGATACCTCACACATAAGGCTAATCTTTTTTTATACTAATGGCTTCGTTTTGATGATTCTCTGTAAGCTAGACCCTTTTTTACTATGTCAATTGATGTAGATACCGAAATGATGTTGCCTGTTTGTCTCTCAAAGCAGAAAGTCTGGAGAGATCACTGGCTGGCGGTCAGAGAACTATGGTTTTTTTTTCTTTTTTTCCCTGTGCTGGCACTCAAATGCTTACGGCAGGAAATATTAGGTTACCATATCTTTTAAGTTCAAATTTAAGGGTCTTTTAGGTTGCTTAAGTCACAATACACCTGCTAGTACAAACCGCTTTTATTTCTGCTTATTTATCTTTGAACTGGAAACAGTTGTTCCTGATATTACTTGTCTATAGTTTGTTATTGTGATAAATTATCAAGTCTTATACTCTGCACGAGTTGTGCAGAATTGTTAATGTCAAGAGATGTTTTTTAACTGCATGTACTGACACGGGTGGTGTCAAGGTTGTTAGTATTGTTATTGATTTAATGATATGTTATATTTTGGTTTCCTGTTCTAGTTGAACAGGCTTTTGTATTTATAAATTAAGCTGTGATATTATTTGTAAATTATGGATGAATTAATAAAGTGACCTTCCTGTTGGGGGACTGGTCGAAATATTTGGTGGTGTGGTGGTTGCCCAAATTTGGGTAGCTAATGGGCAAAGAAGGTTTCCACGGTTTGGCTCCTGGATGTTCTGATTGTGAGCCGAGAAGAGGACGGTGTCGCTAGCTGAACTAGTTTTGAGATGAAGGACTTCGCCCTGTTGGACACAAGGGCTTGGATGGTGCTGGGGGACTGAGTCTGTGGTTAATTGGTGTCAAACGGGTTGCCGTGGCGGTGACCTGTCATTGGTAGTTAAACCTGCCGCATAATCTAACGATGGGGATGGCGTAATTTTCTTGAATCCTATTTATCTTTGGTTCATTTTTCACTTTTGATGTACCATTAACTTAAGTAGAATTTGAGAGAGAACTACATTTTACCGTGTAAGTTAATTAGCTGTTTTATGAAGATTCTATATTTTAATCAGATGTCTTTTTAGAATTTTCACTAAAATTGTTTATTAAATTATAGTTAATTAATTAATTAGACATTAATGATTTTGTAAATATCAATTTACATATTTAAAATTTTGAATAAAGTGCTTCTGTTTATTATTATTAAATTTATTAGATACATGTTAAAATATTATTGTTGAAATATATTTTACTTCTATAAAAAAATGGGGCAAATCAGGTGGTTTTCTTTCCATGAGCAGTTATGACCATAAATTACGCTTACTTACCAGTTAAAATTATCAATTGTTTCATGGTCGTCATTCTCATCGTAAAAATTCCTTGTATTTGCAAACGAATTCTGTGTGTACATGAATGCCTTTAAAACAAAGTCTTAAAAGAAATTACTCTGATAAAAACGAAAAGCAATTAAGAGGAAAAGAAATTGCTAGAAAAGAAATATCTTTTAGTGGGATTACTAATTTCCATTGGATCTATTTCTGTACAGACTTGAGTGGTTAAATACTTTTATTATGCAGAAATTTTAAATATTCTCTTTAAGTTACACACAAACGATTCTATAGAACTTAATTATAAGTTATATATACTTAACTCCCCCCTCATGTAAATATATGATGATGGGAGGATTTAAATATATTTAAAATGCTTCATTTATAAAGGTATTTTAATTAAAATTGATGAAACGAGTAGAATTTTAAAAAAATTGTAGACAGGAAAATGGTTTAACCTAGTTATGACGCTAGAGATATATAAAATGATGGTTTGTTTATTATAGTTAATTTCGAAAAGGAAAATATACACTTAAATATTTGCACTTAGACGATAAAGTAAATGAGTCATTATAAGCCTTCTGTTTAACTGCAAAAGTGTGACTCCGGAATTCCTATTTTTCAGTTGATTTGTTTTTCATGTAAAAGTTACTTGTGTATTGGGTGTAGGTTGACATTTTTAAATCGAATGAATAATAATCACTTACATATTTTATCGAATTTACGAACGAGAATTAAAATAAAAAATATTAAGGATAAACAGCTATCGAGTGTATTCTATAAATGGAATTTGTTTCAAATGACGTTCCTCAATACTCCTTTTTTAACTTAAATATGAGTATAATAGCTCACAAATTCTATTAAAACTCAACGGTTTGCATATGGGTATTAATTGTTAATATAACTTGGGAGGAATTAATTTCCACTGTGAAATCATAGACACATCTTGACTAAGAAAATATGCCAATTTATTCTACTATCAGTACTGTTACTGTTGAAGCCCAGGTTTCAATCCAGAAACTTGAGGATGCAAAAGGAGTACAAAGTTATCAATTGATTTTCTTATCATTAAGTTAGAATACAACTCCTAATTTTTTTTTTTTTGCATTAGGATTTATTCCTCCCCCTCCTTGCATGACATGAAGTGGGATAAATGCATTTTTTCATCATAGATTCTATTGTTTCCTTCGTACGTAGTAAGTTGCGTTGCGTATTAAATTAAAAAGTTATTGTCCATGTAAATAACAAATTCTGTAACTCTATCACTAAGATTTTTTCTACGTAACAGAAACACATAACTCGGTTTTACTACATTTTACTTTGTAGTAATTATATTTTGTTCACGTGACTTCTGTGTAACACAGAGCTACTACAAAAATAGTTGTCTAACAAGAATGAATAAGTGTTATTTTGTATCTCAGACAAAATTGATCTTTCTTTGCATTGTTATAAAATGTTTCTTTTTAATCAGTTTAATTGGGCTATATAAAAATATATAAGCATGTTCTCAATCTGTTAAAATAAATGCTAAAGAAAGATAAATACTTAGCCAAATTAAGAATAGTTCTCCATTTAAATTTGTACATGCATGCACCTTTGCCTTTTAGACCGACAGAGTAATTGGATACATAAAATGCACTCGTACCTGGGCATTAATTGCATTTACTGATTAATATTTAAAATATGTTTTTAAACGATCGAAAATTACTAGTACAAAGTTTTCAAACTTCATATCTAGAAATAGTACACATGGATACAAAGGATATATTAATCTGTAAAGACTATGTGAAATAAATATATAGCTGTTACAAGAAGAACTAGTACAAAAAAGATGAAATACGATCTTAAGTTTTTAAGCCGGATGATGGCTGAATTACTAGGGCACTGGCATTCGGCACCAGAGTCCGTGAGTTCGAGTCCCACTCTTGGCATGGATGTTAGTAACCGTTCGGAATCGGCTTTAAGCTGTAGGTCCCGATCTAATTAGCCCTCGTGTAGCAAAAAATGACCGTAGTTCTCTAAGCCAAACCAAACCTTGAGTTTTTAAACTTTACCAGAAATTTTAAATTAAATTAAAACAAAAAATGAATTCTCATTTGGACGCACTTCAGCATCTTATTTAGAAGGAAACTGTGGTCAAATGGTTGACTAGAACTGGGCAGCAAAAATTCTTTTATAAACAAGCAGCAAAAAAAGATATGCAGTTCCCTACTTTAAGACAGTTAAAAAAGCAGTCCTTGACTAACATTATCTACGGTGAGAATATAGGAACACTTTTATAAATTCATTATAAATAAGTGTAATTTAAAGTAAATTCCCATTTCTAAAACAAATTAGCTTTCCTTCCTCAGAGAAATAGATTTACAACACAGAAGGCCAAGGCAGGCTGAATTTTTCATAACTTTATCTTTTATCTACTGGAAAATTTATCCTACACTTAGACCTAAAAAGATGCTTCTTAAGTTATATATATACCGACACAGCTTGAAAATATTTTGTCATAATTTAAAAATAATTTAAAAATAGCTAAAAGCAGATACCTTTTAAAATTACTATATAAAATAACCAGAGTATTTGAACTTTAGTTTCTAACTTTAAAGAATGTACAGACCAAGGAATCCAATTTTTATGGACACGCATGATGTCTAAACAACTTGAAATATCTACTCCTATTTCTAGATTTTGATCAGGTTCTTGCGAATCAAGATTTTAGTCCCAGTTTTCTGGCATTGTATTCCCTACATTTATTCCAAGACTATAAAGAAGGCTTTAAATCAACAATAAAAAAATCACTTACGTCTAGTTTTAGACATCCATTGTTGTTCTTCTTCTGGCATTCAATGCGAATGTCACAGAGGACGAATCGAGTATCCCTTTTGTTATTCTTTGGTCAATCATATTTAGTTACTTCTATTTATACAAATCAAACAAAAGACTAAAATCTATCTTTCTTCTAGAATATCTTTTGTAGTTGAAGCCATTTTAAAACTGGTATTTCACCATTTCAAGGAAAAGGTTTGCGTTACATGTGGGAATATCACATTTCAATATTGTGGAAGCAAAGTAGGTAAATGGAACTTAAGTAAATACTACATACGAGTACACCAAGAGTTTGGCCAAAGATTAATTTATCTAAATACTCCCGACTCTATCCTCAACAGTCTATTTGAAGTTTAAAATATACAAATCGATCGCAATAGGTATTTTAATAGCATGCTTTGTACAGGTTCATAAATGAGCTGGATTTGCTTAAAAATAAGACTATATTCAATTTAACGTATGATACGTTTGAATAACATTGAACTGGACTTGAATTGGATCTATCACATTAAAGAATAGGTTAAAAATCTAGTGAATAAGATCCCATTTATGTTAATATTTTGGGAATCTAGTAGAATCATTCCATAGAAAATAAACTTTGTCTTGCCGTTGTTACAACTTCAAAAAAGAAAAAAAAAAGGCAATTGCTTGGTAGAGGGAAAGCAGACAGGAATTTCCAATTTCAGTATATTTCACTTTCTTCAGGGCAAAATAGGCATAAAAATATCAAAAGATTGCCATGTAGCTGTGGAAGGAAATAAAATATTTTCTTTTTATAACGTTACAGGTATTTATTATTTAAGAGTTTTATGAATAGGCTAGCTTTACTTTAAACAGGCAATGAAATCTGAAAACACTTGGTAACAATCAAGCAGAATGTTAAGAAGGACATTTTCTTTTTGCCATAATTTAAAATCTTTAAACATTTATTATTATTAATCAATATTTTAAATTAAAACTTATAAAAAATTGTTTGTTTTAAAATTTTATGATATATTTAACGTGGAAATGAATCATTTTCAGTCAATCCCATAAAATTCATGATCATAATATTTATTAACTATAAGATTTAATTATGTAAACTGACTCTAGTTTAAATCGTTAAAACAGTAATCATTCTCCTCGATTACCATCACCAATAAGCAAACAAAAACTTTCTCAGATCTTTTTCTTTTTAGTCATAAATCACTGCTAAGGTTGTATACTAAGTTGAAAATATTAATCCTTAATGAATTTTTTCGTAGGAGACTTATAAAACGACAGGGAATGTTTTTCTCCCAGAAAAGACAGAAAAAAACTTTTTGTGCACTTTTAACATACGTGTTAGAGGAATGTTCACCGTAATTAAATACAAAGTGAAAATGTCTCTGAAGTAGTACTAAATAATTTTTATTAAATTAGATTTTTTTGTATCATTGCAGTGATTATCATAGTTTAAGAATTTTCTTTTCTAGAATCTACTTTTTTTTTGCTTGAAGGCAAATTATGTATTCGTGAATGGAAAAGAAATCGATATTTAAGCGAAAAAAAATTCACGCGTGAATGGGGCAAAACTTTGCTCCTCGAAAGAGTGAACCGCGTGTTTTGCGTGTTCTTGTGTGCTTGTGGAACAACTAAGATCTTACATTCTTTTATGGTGGCTTGCGAACTAAAATCTAAAAAGACATTATTTTAATATTTTTTTACTACACAGCTTTTAGAACAAAATGAGATAAACCGAATTTTTTCGACAATTATTGCACTGCCCGATGCAGTATGTTTTTTCTTTAGTTTTGCTGTTTGCCAATACGGGCCACTTGCCAATGAAGAAATTTGCAATTAATCCGCGAGAATCGTTGGTTGCTTCCAATGGGGACACCGTATAGGTTAACCAACACCTATCCCCTGGTCCACCTCAATTTTGACTGAGAATTCCGAAAGGCGACATCTGGGTGGTTCGTACCTTCTCCCAACCTTTCTGACATAATAGAAGGATTGACTTTCCTATTTACAGATTTAATGTGTCAATATCCGGCCTAGACACGAAGATATTTAATGGCGTACTTCAGGATAGGAACTGAGCATCCCCAGTTCAAAGGCCAATGCACTACCACTAGGCTACACCGGGTCCTCTTTTGGTTGAATTCACTAGGAATGATCACTAGGAATGAAATCACTAGATTGAGTTCATTGAATTATGATTTCCTCTTGTGCACAACCTGTACATTAAGTCTTTGAATCATCAAATGGAATTTTTCATGAACTCCTTTTATTAAAAAAAATATCTAAAGTTCCTTGCTAGGTATCCCTATAAAAGTTTCTCTATTTCCTCTTAAGAATTTTTAATTTAGAGGAGTGGTTTCCAACATTTATTCTACAACGCCTCCCTAAAAAAAAAAAAAATTCCGCGCCTCCCTATCTTTAAGTAGATATAATAATATAGACACATTTTAAATAATAATAACTTTATTACAAAAAAATGAAAACTACAACTAACAGAATAATAATAAGATTTTGCTATAACAATACGAACATGCAAATTTATTTTTATATTAAATTACTAATTAAACTACATCTAACGTATCAATATTTAATGCGAGGATTTTTGTTTATTGGCACAAAGTTTATCAAATCTTGGGGGCAATGTGGAGAGTGCCACTTGTAACTTTTTTTCGACTACTAACCTGGTTCGATATTTGGTTTCTATTGCAGTCAGTGCCGATAAGACCGTTTCGCATAACTAAGATGTTACAAATGGTAGAAGCACTTGCATTGCTTTGCAATACAAAGATTCATACTCTCCACTAAGATTCCTCCAAAATTGAATTATGATTTCATGTTGAAACTTTTGTTTTAGTGAGCTATCGCATGACAATTCTATCAATTTTTCTTTTTCGATGGTTGTCAACTCAAATTCGTCTATTTATAGATATTATGGTTTATTCGTTTATTTATAGATATCAAGCTATGAACATTGATTTTTTATTAAAAGTTTTGGTGCCTCCCCTGGCAATAGTCTCCGCCTCCCCTTGGAGTCGCACTTCCCAGGTTGGAAACCACGGATTTAGAGTAAAAGTAATGAGTATGTAATAGAGTGGTAGTCAACCAGGTCCCTAACGCCCACTAGTGGGCGATCCAAGCTTTCATGGTAGGCGGTGGGAATTTTTGTTCGTTGTTACAAATTTTCTTCTTCCTCTATATATCGCACATTCGCGAGTTTAGCTCTTTAAAATATGCTTTTGCAATTTAATTTTCAATTCCATCTCTAAACTTGGATTACAGGAAATAATTCCCCGGACACTTCTTGAAGTATACTCGGGGACGAGGAAGCAACGAATTAGCTCCGTAGCCATCTGTAGCTAATTATGTATAAATAACATAAAATATAGATAAAAAAGATAAATTTAAGTACATATTTTTTGCAAACCCTCCTCTCTAAAATTCACTTCGCACTTCAGCTAAATTGAGTCACTGCGGAATGCACCGGTGGGCGGTAAAGAAACTTTGCCATCAACAAAGATTCGTGGGCGGTAGTTATTAAAAGGTTGACGAACCCTGATGTAATTCCTTAAGGATAAACTATTCTGAAAAATGTTTTATCCGTACAAAGGATTAAGAATTTTATGAAAATAATTTAATAGATCACGTAATCATTTAAAAAATTCTTTGGCCAAAATTGAAAACAAAATATACCACTAAAGCTACTAAATCAGTATGTATATCAAAAGTTAAACATGATTTAATTTTTTTTATTTAAATTATTCAGCTATTTAATACACATAATCATGTTTATAAGTAGGCAAATTTGGTTTTTAAATATCATCACAAGATGTTTATATAAATAAATTAAAATTGTGTGTGTCTTGGACGCTATTAAGTTTAAAACTTAAAGTATACAAATTATATTGATACTAATAAATAATAATTTAAAAATAGAATGACCCCCAATACTAAAAGCGTACTCATGAACAACAAAACTAAAGAAAAGAAGGTTTTTTTTTCTTAAAATTGAATCCACGTTATAACGTTGTTATAACGTTTTGTACCGCTCTTTAAAACTATATTTTTCATATGGGATTTTCCCCCTAAGAGCTGCACGTACCACAAAAATCTGGATACTGCCCCTTGACTGTGACACTTTATTCAACGAAAACCTATTTTTTAGCGCCAAGAACGCGTCCCTTCGTTATCGGTGAAATTCCGATCTGCGGAGGAGAAGGGGTTGATATCCAGCAGTACACAGCTTGGCTGGTTTTTCGCCTTCCCAGACACGCACGCGTTCTCCCTTGTCTTTGTCGTTCACAGATTTTCTCGCCGCTTGGCGATCGCTTTTCGCCAAATTTGGCGGACTTTTGCACAGATGCAAAACTTATCAGCCACCTGCAAGGGGACATTTTCCCCGGACGGTTGGACAGGACAGAGAGCAGAGAGGGTGCTTTTCAGGATGCTTAATATGAAGCGAGACAGTTGAACTTGGAAACCGATGCTTTTCGCACGGGGACTCAAGACTCATCCATCGGTCTTCATAGTCGCATAGAATGAGAAACGTTCTGTATTTTTGGGGGCCTTAAGCCATTTTCTTCATATTCCCTCAAATTAAATATGTTCCATGGTTCATAATTTTTTGGTCATCATTCCTCGTTTTTTCCTTTATTGATGTCATTTTCTATTCCAGATGACGAATTCCCAACCACTATACTGTAATTATGTTAGCAACCTGTTTTTAATACCACAAATTGTATTAGGGATAGATGATTATTTAAGCTTGTTAACAATATCAACACCAATGTTATCTGTTATTTTTTTTCCAGCAACTCAGCTTTAGAATTTAAGTAAATTATCGTTTATAAAATGAAATTTGTCATAACACTATCAACTTCATAAACACATATTAAACCATACTATTGCAAAAATTCCTTGTTTATTTATTCTATTCCCGTACTCTCTTTACACATATTAAAGAACTGCTATTAACTCGTCGAATTTACACAAGACGGTTTTTTGTTGAAAAAAAGAACATTTTTCTTCTTAAATTATTAAGTGTCGCATAATTTTTTGAAATAAATTGACTAAATTCTTTTCAGGTATTTGGTTAATGAAAATGACTATCATTTTCATATTGATGATTATGATAGTTTTACAAAACAAGATATTAATTATGTAATGACTGTCACATAAAATTAAATTTTTTCTCATAGGAAGAGACTATATTTAATATATAAATGAATTTTACTTTTATCGTATTTTAAAAAGTTTCTTAGTTATATTTCTCTCACAGTTCCAAATAGCTAAATCTTTAAAATTTTAAACCCTAAATTATTTTACTGATTGACTTAATTTAAACCGCACACTTGAAGGGATGTATTTAATATAAAAATTACACCACTTATTCCGTAGGCATAATTTTTTTTCTTTAATTTAACACATTTTATGTATTATTAAATTGATTTTTACTCTTATTCAAAAGTTTAACATATTTTTCGTTGTGAAATGAGAAATTATGACATGTCTTGCAGGTCTAAATAACTGATATTTTTTACATTTTCAGACATTTAACATTTTTACGCATTGACTGACTGAAATTTAACCTTACACCTGAGATGATATTTTGACCTCACAGAAGGAGATTATTATTCTACATTACTTCTGATGTTTTTATCAGTCATCTGAATATTTATATTCCTGAAAATACGGACTAAGAAAATCTGATTACATCTCTTTATGCTTATCCTCTCAGCACAGCCTTTTTTTTTTGCATCAACAAAAATTGCGAGTATTTGAATATATATCACTTCCCTTTCATAACTATTAGATTTAATGCATCCATGGATCATTTCTGTCAAGCGTAATTGATGGATTTGCGAGGTATAACGGGAAGATATAGAGAGGTGATCCCATATATCGTTTAATTCTCTATTACTTGCTTAAGTGCGGGATACCATTTTTGGTCTGCCCAATGAAGAGGTCAAAATGCTGGCAGGAGGAGACAGAAGGTAATGAATTGAAAACCTTGAACTTTTAGTACTATCGGATATGCCTTTAAATATAACTTTTTACTTTGATTTAATGTGCATACAAAATTAGGTATTTAGAGTAAATATTTAAAGGCGATGAGCAAATCTGAATATTTTTTTTCAAAAATGAAATGTCATGGTATATAAGTTGTAACCGGAAAAAATCTGTTACTGTGCAGTTTAGCTAGTTTAATTAACTCGTTGATTCTTAGACAAGTTCATAACATCAATTAAACTCTGAATAAATTATTTTAAATTTTAACAGAGGGAAGCGGGTCTCTGTAGACTCAAGGTTTTACTCACTGAACATTTCTGACGAACATTTCTGATCCCCCATCTATGGAACCTACATTCTCCATAATTATCGTTTTTCATTTCCCCTCCCTCATTTCAGTTTGGTTTTTGAGGTACGCCACAATAAATAAATAATATATTTTTTTATTTGTTTCAGTTTTCCGATGGGAATATTTTCCTCTTTATCATTGGTTTGGCTGGCGGACCATAATTATTGTTTTGAGCAATTGACGTCGCTGTAAAGGACGTCCGCCAGAACCGAACTCTTAGGCTAGAGTCTGCTACACTCGAGGCAGATATTCTACCAACTGAACTATTACTGATATTGGACAAACGGAACATCTTCTTGTATATAACCCTCTCTCTACGATTACCTGTTGGGTTTGTAAGTTTGAGGTTAATCAATTTCAGAGACTTAATTTTTAGTTTTGGATGAAATATATTCATGGTAGATTTGTCCCCGAGAAAAACGACTATGCTCGCGTCCGCTTACTTGTTTTTATAAGTGTGATCTATCCTTGCATTCTGTTTACTGTCAAGGAGGAAAGAAACAATTCTTTGATTTCTCTCCGTGTTATTTTCTAAATCCCTTTAACATACCAGTGTTTTGAAAACATGTTGATGTTTCCTTGCTCCTCTTACAAATTCTAATCATACAGTGTTGCTTTTACCATGTTGCCTTATATCTGCCCTTGTTGAAATATTTGTAATTTGGTTTTAAGATTACATTTGAAACCCATTAACCAATGACAATTGATTTTTTGAAATATACAACTCTTTTTGATTAGTGCCAGTTTGTTTATTTTATTCCATGCTATTGCAGCCTTGGTAACATTGTCTAAATTACAAGGGCTCTCAAGTTACGGTACAAAAAACATTAGATATATTTAATAATTAAAAAAATTGCCAAGTCTTCCCTGTCTCCCCTCCCCTCCCTTCATTCTAGGGATTCAGGCCATAAGTTCATTCTTTTTCTTGTGTGCGTGTCCTTTGCGGGCCTATTAGTTCAATAGCTAAACTTGAAAATATTTTAAAACTCTTCATCACTCACGCAGAAAAATTCTGTGACTTATATAAACGTGACTTGGAAGGGTATAATGTGCCTCCTTTCATTCACATCTTGTCTGGTATTTTAGTGTCCTTTTTATTTCTCGCATTTACATTATTCCACGATTTCTACTATGTTGTGCTTCTCGAGACGGAAATTCTTCCGGTGAGAGTTTCTCTGTTGTGGAATGGCAAAGCTTCAGCTGGACATAATTTTGCATTCCTTCACTGCTTCTAAGAGAAAAAAAATTGATTTTGCCTCCAAATTTCATTAATAGAATGAAACAAGGAATATTTTAAAGTTTTTCTAATTCTTTGTTTCTTTCTCATGTTTTAGTAATATATTTCCTGTTATTCCGTAGTTGTCAAGAATTCTCCTTTTTCCTCTCAAAGATTGTACGTTATGTTTACACGATTTAACGCGAAAAAATTGTAAATCCCCACTTCTCGTTCAGTAAGGGGCATAACCTTACAGATTATAAAGTTCATTAAATAACATTATGACGTGGTTTGTTGATACAATGGTCTTCTTTCTGTTCAAGCAATATTTTTCGAGTTTGATACTCCAGAAATCATAGTAATTTTATGTTTAAAGACATATGAGTGCTAGAATATATGGCACAGTTGCTGTTTTTCTCACATTTATGAACAGATAATACTTGAAGACAATATTACATCCTTGAAAAAAGGAAAATTATAGTGTCAGAGCTTGGATTTTAAAGTACTAAATACACCCAAAGAAATTATATTACTGTTTTACATCTGCTACATCTGAGTTACATCTGCGTTACATATTAGATACATTACTAATTATATCAGTTATTGCCTCTTATATTTATTTATAATATACTCTTTTTTCATATTTTAAAAGCTCTATGCTCTAATTTGGTGTTGACTACAACTTTGGAGTTTCTAAGAACCTTCTATTCATTTCGAAACCATTCGAATGTTTGACATTGATGATTTATCAAGCTTTTTCTATTACTTGAATCTAGACGAAAGATAATTTATCAAAAGCTCATCCGAGATCTTAAATATATCTGGGTAAGTAACCTAATACATAAAGGAAGCACAAAGTGTTTAAAAATAGTTTTGTGTGATAAAAATTGTGAGCACTTATATTAAGCAAAATTTTTTATCTATATTTTCGATTTAGTTTTCGTGTTTTGTTCACAATACAAATGTTTTCGGATGAATTTTGATTATCCTATATTAATAAGCACTACGATTTGTTAATTGTACAATAATGTTGAAAAACGACTCATACATTTTAAAATCAATATAACTCTCATCCTCAGGCAGAAGAACCTTTCACGGGACATAAAAAAGTTTATTTACGATTGCCAATTTTTTTAACCTTTACTGGTAATAGAATTTAATATTAGACTGGAAGTAAAAGATAGCGTCGATTTTCAATATCTATGTAAGTAAGGAAATTGATAAACTTAAAGTGTACGCTGGCTGAAAATGTATGTCTTTTCCGTCAAGTTTAGTTATCTTCGTAAATGACAAAATGCCATTATCCTAGAAATGAAACTAATAAATGGAAATGGAATACATGAAAAATTGAAATGCATTTGTTGAAATGTTCTATTTTGATGTGGGTTTAATCACAGTTTTTGCTTTTTTAAGTTTTTTCCCAGTGAATTCTCGCACCTTTTGGTGTTTCAAAAGTTTCTCAACCATTGTGAAAAATTTCGAGAAATATCTCTTCAATACTTTTTGCATATATTGGCTAAATTTTATTACAAAAGCTGCAGGAAATCTATTACTGGGTACAAAAAAAAAAAAAAAACGAAATTCCAAAGTATCTCCGAGAAAAATATTTATAGTATTTTTTCTTGCATTACATCTTGGTATTTTAAGCGCTAAATAGATGAATATATAACGGATAATATCTTTTTAAAATGCTGTGGTGGGGATCAACTTCAAACAATTATACCATTCCGATTAGTACTAAATTCAATGATTCGGTTTTTGTAATAAGATGAAAACAAGGTTCTCCTGTCTTAGAAGGATTCAAGTTTGCAAAAGAAGAAACAAAGTTTCAGCAAATTAATTCTCGGTACTTTTCAATTTGCAAAATTTATGAAGCGTGTAATTTGATTTAACCGAAAAGGAAACATTTACTGTTTACCAAGATGAGTTTCTTGAAAGAACATTTTAAGGTACTACGCAATTTGGTATTTTTACAGTCTCACATAATTTTGTGCTTCATTTTCAGTTTGACAAAAAGAAAAGTCAATTAAATAAAATCTTGAGGCTACAGAGAAAATGTTAAAATATCATTTAATGAACTTTTTTGCCGTTGAAAAGAAAGAATTTTATTTTAATTGCCCAGGAAAATGATGTATGAAAAATATATATTATTTTGCCAGTTACGAATACTTATAGATAGCGTATTGTGGTTGTAAATAAAACTAACCTTCATATTGCCGAAGCAAGCATATTTCTCAAACAAGAATCAAAATGTTTATCAAATGTTCAAACCATGAATGTTTTTACTTAAAATTTTACACTTAATGAAACATGTTTCATAAATGTGGATTGAATTTTTTAAACCTTTTACGTCATTTTAAATTTTAATAATAGCATCTGATCTTTATATATATATATATATATATATATATATATATATGTATGTATGTATGTATGTGGGATGCCATCCATACAGCCCCATGCATGCCACTCTCACATGGAGTGCACCCTTGTAAGCTCCCGTGAGCGCCACCTAGCGGTCGTCGCGAAGAACAGAAGAGATACACATTGTTTTGCTTCCAACGAGCGTGCGCGTGTGTGTGCCGCGCTTGTTTTCCCCCTTTTAGACGTTAGTTCCCCTGTAAATAATTTTCCTCTTTAAATAAATGTTACATATGTTAACACAGTTTGTGATTATTCCTCCCAAAACCCCACAGATGGGGGCTCTGGCCTCCTTTTACCCTTTAATTCCCTAGACTACCACCCCTGCCTGCCGTGACGGTTTGAACGAAGTATTCTGCTGATGTGACTTATCTACAGAATTAAAAATTTTCGACGGACAAATGCTTTCCTTTTTCTGACGTTCCGAGGACTGAATTTTCAACTTGACGACTTTCGTTTCGACGTGACGTAGTCGGATTTACAAATTATTCGATTTTTCTGTTTAGAAGTCTGCATTCTGTGAGTACCATTTTTTTGTGAGTGTCGATATGTGTTCAGTTTCACTAAACGATTTTGTGCCAATCGCGCAAGCGCTTAACTGTGCTTCAACTAAAAGTGTTAAATTATTGTTTTCGATTTGTATTGATGAAACATTTGATCGTTCTTCCCGATCTAAATTACGCAATTTTCAAAATTTCCCTGCTACTTTCGATTTGAATTCCCGAAAGAAAGCCATCCTTAAAACATATTCATGAAATGATTTTATCTGTGTTGCTAATATCTTATATATTGATTCCGACGGTTCTGAAGACAAACTATGTGATTCCATTTTTGGCGCACTTTCGAATTTAACTTCCTTTCAACCTCCGATTTCTGATTTTGATGAGAATGACGATTTGACGCCAAGTTCCTTCGCGCAGACGGAAGTATCACAGACGCCAGCTGCTCTCGCCACAGTTGAAAATGCTTATTCGAATTATTTTTCGCCTAAATCACTACAATCCGAAATTGACATTTCCGCTCCTTATTCTAATTTATGGCTTGTTTTGAGAGATGTTTCCTGTTCTATGCAAAAATTTACTGGTAACAATGCGTACACTATTCAAAGCTTTTTGCACGACGTAGAGGATAACTTATCCCTTTTACCACATTTAACAGATCGACATAAAGTGATTTTTGTCAAAACTAATCTTTCTGGATCCGCTAAATTATTTATTGAAAGCCAACGTAATCTAAACACTTTGAGTTCTTTAAAAGAAGCATTAATTGAAGAATTTGGATTGAAAATTTCGAGCGCGGGCTTACATCGATAGTTGCGAAATCAAAAGTTAAAACCCAATGAATCTCTTACAGAATATTTAATTGCACTTCGCGAGTTAGCTTCGCAAGCCCTCGACTTTGCTGTGGACGATGCTAGCATAATTGAGTATTGCATAAATAATATTCCAGACGCTCCCTGTAATAAATTAATTTTGTATGGTTGTACTAACTTTACGGAATTCAAACAGAAACTCAAAATTTATGAAAAGATTTTTGACAAAAATAGATGTAAATCCTCAACTGACCATTTCGGTTCTAACTACATACCTCGTAAAAATGATGACGTGTACCATAAAATTTCAAACCCAAGACGTGAGATGAAACCAGAAGCACTTCGCCCTCATGCTCAAAGTAAACAAATTATGTGCTATAATTGTTTTAATTTTAACCATTTATCTAAATTTTGTCCAGACAAACATCGCGGTCCAAAATGTATTTCTTGTGGAAATTTCGGGCATATCGCCGCAAATTGTTCAAAATCAACTGATTTACGCACAGAAAAAGAAACTAATGTTAATGCGCTGAATTCAACTGCTTCAAATTTAATGTACAAGGATATTACACTCAACCATGTCTCCTTCAACGCGTTAATAGACACAGTCTCAATGGCGACGATTCTGTTAAAACGGGCGTATACTAAAATTGGATCCCCTGTTCTTAATAACTCTAGCACATTTTTACGGCTTTTGGCAATGGAAAAATTAAACCGCTTGGTTCTTTCAAATCCCAAATTGTTATTGATGGTCAATTGTTTACCGCTGATATTTGTGTTGTTGACTATAATACTATGCCAGTAGATTTGATAATTGGTATGAATGTACTTGCACAGGCTGAATTCACTATCACTAAAGACGGACTTTCGATTCATAAACCTTTAGATTTTGACGCTGTCAATGAAGACGTTACTCTTATTAGTAATATATTGGTAATAGATGATTCTAGCCCTGATATAGGCTCTAGTGCTATTAAGCAACAGAGAAATACCATTCAATACCTCGTGACCAAGTATAAACCCCATAAAATCAAAACTACTAATATTGAAATGCATATACAAGTTGATACTTCGACTCCCATCTGCCACAGACCCCAACGTTTACCATTTACTGAGAGAAATATTGTAGATAAACAAGTTAATACTTGGATTCAGGACGGCATTATAGAACTCTGTTCATCAGACTACTCGAGTCAGGTTGTTCTTGTTAAAAAGAAAGACGGAACCCCACGACTTTGCGTTGACTATAGACAATTGAATAAACAAATAGTTAAAGATGGATACCCTTTACCTCTCATTGACGACTTGCTCGACAAGCTTCAGAATGCTCGTGTTTTCAGTACTCTAGGCCTTAAAAATGGATTTTTCCTTGTTAATGTTCATAAAGACAATCGATGTTATGCTTCCTTCGTGACACATTCAGGTCAGTTTCAGTTTCTTAAAGTTCCTTTTGGTCTTTGTACATCATCTTGCGTATTTCAGCGATTTGTTAACACAGTCTTTAAAGATCTCATTTTATCGGGTCAGATCTTGTTGTATATGGATGACTTAATCATTCCTGCTAAAGATGAAGAAGAAAATATCGAAAAAATAAAATCAGTCTTTTCTGTCGCTTCTGACTACGGTCTTGAGATAAACTTTAGAAAATGTAAATTCCTTCATACACAAATTGAGTTCCTTGGCCATATTCTTCAAAATGGACAGTTATTTCCCTCCCCTCTTAAAACAGCCGCCGTTCTAAATTATCCGGAACCAAAAAATCAAAAAGACGTCCCATGTTTCCTTGGTTTGGCTGGTTATTTCCGTAAATTTATCCAAAACTTTTCAGTTATCGCTCATCCTCTATCTAACCTTCTAAAAAAATCTACTATTTTCCATTTTGGTGTAAACGAGAAAAATGCTTTTCATCAATTGAAGCAATGTTTGGCTAATAAACCCGTTCTTAATATTTATAATCAAAAAAGCGAAACTGAATTACATACTGACGCTTCTATCCATGGTTTTGGATGCATTCTTCTTCAGAAGTCCACTGATGATAACTGTTTTCACCCTGTATATTTTGCTAGCAAATGTACATCCGACGCTGAAAAAAATTACTCAAGTTATGAACTCGAGATGTTAGCCGTCATTCATGCATTAAAAAAAGTTTAGAGTGTATCTACTTGGTCAAAAATTTACTATAGTAACAGACTGTAATGCCTTCAAACTTACTATGAGCAGGCGCGATTTCAGTGCTAAAATTTCTCGATGGGCACTATTATTAGAAGACTATAATTACACAATTCAACAACGAACTGGAGCAAAGATGGCTCATGTTGATGCGCTAAGCCGCTATCCAACGATGCTCATTACCGCCGATTCTTTGACTTTCGAAATACAAAATGCTCAGTCACACGACCCTATTCAAGCAATTAAAGAAATTCTTAAGACTAAACAGTATAACGATTATTTTATCAAAGCAAATGTTCTCTACAAGTTAGTTGACGGTTACGAAGTTCTAGTCGTTCCAGACTCAATGCAAGACGCCATTATCAGAGACGCACACGATAATGGACATTTTGCTTCTAAGAAAATAGAAGAGCAACTCAAACAACAGTTTTACATACCTAATTTAAAAGAGAAAATTCCCAGGTGTATTGCCAACTGTGTTCCATATATCTTGACGAACCGCAAGTGTGGTAAACAGGAAGGACTCCTACACCCTTTACCAAAAGAGGACATCCCACTCCATACATATGTCGATCACTTAGGTCCTCTCGCTACTACTTCTAAACGATATAAATATATATTCGCCGTTATCGATAGTTTTACCAAATTTGTGTGGCTTTACCCAACGAAATCAACTGAAGCTGCAGAAGTACTCTCTAAATTAGAAATTCAAAAACAAGTGTTTGGAAACCCCGTCCGTATTATTTCGGATCGAGGATCTGCTTTTTTGGTCTGATGCCTTTAAAGATTTTTGCGACCATGAGAACATCCAGCATTTGACTATAACCACTGGTCTTCCTCACGCAAATGGACAGGTTGAACGTCTCAATACTATAATCATTTCTGTTTTATCCAAATTGTCCATCCAAGATCCTACGAAGTGGTATACTCATGTGGCTGACGTCCAGCAAATTATTAACTCAACTTTCCAACGCAGCATTAAGACGACTCCTTTTGAACTGCTTTTCGGTACAAAAATGCGTGTCCGCAACAATCTCCACATTACAGGCCTGTTGAATGCCGAAATACAAACTGAGTTTGTAAATTCACGCGACGACCTCCGCAAAGACGCCAAACAACAGATTTTAAGAGAGCAAGACGAAAAACCGTAAAATCTACAATCTACGACGAAAGTTACCTCCGAAGTTCAAGTTGCACGATCTTCAAGTTGCACGCACCCAATTCGGACCTCGTTTAAAACTGCATCCAAAGTTCCTCCGACCCTACAAGATCATCAGACTTAAGCCCAATGACACCTACGATGTTCAAAAGTGTGGACATTTCGACTGACCCATGCATACCACTACATGCATCGAGTTCATGAAACCATGGACTCATAACTTTACTTAACATGCTTTAATTTTTGAACTATCTTTTCATATTATATTTTTCTCTTTTCAGGAATCTTCATTAGCCAGGATTGTCTTCCTGTTTAGATGTTACTACAATTTCCTGTTTAGATGTTACTAGTGTTATATTTTTCATTTTCTTTTCCAGCTCATTTTGCTAGTATTATGTGTATTTTTTATAACTTTTATACTTTTTTTTTCATTTCGTCTAATAAATTGTCACCTGTATTTGTTTGTGCCCCTACCAGCATCTAGGGGCAGATGCTTTTGTCGGATGGCCGATGTGGGATGCCATCCATACAGCCCCATGCATGCCACTCTCACATGGAGTGCGCCCTTGTAAGCTTCTGTGAGTGCCACCTAGCAGGCGCCGCGAAGAACAGAAGAGATAGACGATGTTTTGCTTCCGACGAGCGTGCACGTGTGTGTGCTGCGTTGCTTATTTTTCCCCCTTTTAGACGTTAGTTCCATGTAAATAATGTCCCTCTTTAAATAAATGTTACATATGTTAACACTGTTTGTGATTATTCCCCCCAAAACCCCATATATATATATATATATATATATATATATATATATATATATATATATATTAATTAGAGAAAGACTATAACTCTATAATACCCAAAATGTATTATACGGCAAAATATGATACTCTGATTTTATGAGACTTTTTGAAATGAGCCCATTTATATATAATTATTTATATTACCTGTCCTTATAAGCAGATTTTTCATGAAAAGCTCATAATAAAAACTTTTTCTCCACTTTCTTGGAAGGTGTAGTTTAGGTTTTCAAAAAGGTAGCTATCTTACAGATTCAAAACTGAATTTTAAGGAGGTATCAGTCATGTAAGTTCCATCCTGTACATTAAACTTAGATAAAACTTAATTTGATCCCATTTCTTACAATACTGTAACATAAGTAGATGATCTCAGATATTAAAATAAAATATCACTGTAATTAATATATGTAGTACCAATAAGACATTTATTGGAGGTATATTATCTGAATTATCGATTCAACTATTTTACATTTTCCTTTCATGCAACGTTATATATTTGTATATTATCACACCCTAATCTATGTTATCCCTGCCCCTTATAACATGCCATTAAAAGTTATTAAATGAAGGGAAATGAATCGTGCTCTGTGGTGGCACGAGATGTAACTATTAACCCTTTAGATTTTGCAGCCCTGCTTTAGATGTATTTATCAAAACATGCTGTTCGAAATGAGTTTCTAGATAGTAACGTTATTAAGTAATTAGTGACTGAAATCGGAATGAATACTTAACGACTTATTAATGAGAATGACAAGAACAGATGACAACTATTATGAATCTTTTACGTCTATGCGCTAGAAATAGGAATGCGTTTGACTTCTAAAGTTCGCCCGACAATAAAGAGATGAAAACTTCGTTATGGATAGAGGAAATTCAAAAATGGAGAAAAATATTAAAAGTAAGATAAATGGATTGAAAATGGTGAGGCAATAAAATATACTCTAAATTTATTTTCGGTGAAATGATGTAAAGAGTTCATATCATATTTGAGCCTTAGTGTGTCTATTAATAAAAGAATAAGACATCGATTAAACATTAAGACATTTAATAAAGATAAGTTTAGACGAAAATATCTGACTAAAATTTTTATTTCTTAATTAATTTATGGGATAAAAAGATTTTCACTGTTATGTGAAACTGAGTACTTCATATAACTTTATTATCAGTCAACTTTATTACGTAAAGCTTACATTGTTGATCAACGACATATCATGGTAGCTCAGTGGTTAAAAAAAGAGTGGTTTTTAATTGAATCACTATCATATTTCAGTATCAGTGAAAGAAAAAATATTACCGAACATTATGAAAGGCATGTATTCTTTAAAATCTTCCATAATACGTAAAAAACGTTTTAAGGAAATATCTTTGTAAAATGGGGTTGTATGATTGCCATCATGTTATACTTATGAAAAAACTTGAATGGTCATTTTCTGAACACATTTTTAAGCTCATCAAATCCAGTCGCTCTGTACCTCTAACTTCGATTTATTTCTCTTCGTATCCACATTTGTGCGTATTGCCAAGTGATTAGCAAACATTTTGAGCGAATATCGTATTGAGTATCTCTCTCTCTCTCTCTCTCTCTCTCTCTCTCTCTCTCTGTGTGTGTGTGTGTGTATGTATGCTTATTGCACTTGAGTAAAAATGTGAGATTCTATTTATTAATAGGGCATATGTCATACAAGTTTGTTAAGTGACAACTAGAACTCTGGTGAATTCCTACCCTTTTATCACCTGTTTAAAATCGGGACCAATCTTGGAACTCAGGGCCTGATTTCAGGACAAGTGTTCACTACAGATTTATATCACAAGAAATGCTATGATGTTCCCATAATGAACCTCGAATTCCAAGATGCGAAGAGTTATTGATTCCCGATCGAAATGACTTAATTTGTTTGTGAGACATTATATAAATTTATGTTTCATTATATTTTATCCCACACTTGAAAATAAACTCTCAGATTTTTCGTTTGAACACGAGATTCCCTAAAATCTGGACGTATGTGTTTATCGATTACCTCACTGTACCACGCTATCGATCTTCTAGAATTACTTTATAAGTATTATGTAAATGAATAAGGAATATTGCAACAAGGAATCTATGAATATTATTAATCCATTGCTCAATAATTTTTTTTCAATGTGGCAGACACTTTTCTTGCTCAAGAATATAACAAATTTCGTACTGATGTGTAGTGGATTTCGCATAAAAATAAGACCTTTTACATAAACGTATAGAAAGTTGTTTAAAGTTACGGTTGGGACATTTATTACTGTTGCAGAAGGAATGACGTAAAAACTGTCTTGATATGGACATTAGTTCAGGTATATAAGTTGTAGAGGGGGAAAATATCATATGTTTGTTATTAACTGAGAGGTTAAGCTGATTGAAGTAACGAGTGAGATAAACAGAGTAACTGAAAGCTGGTTAAAAAAGTTGTCATCGAAAAAGTTTCTAGTGTGTCATAAAGCATGTTTACTTAGCTATTGTTAGCTGCTTTCAAGAATACTTAACATTGAACAGTTCATATGGGGCTGGTAGAAGCGTGAAACATACAGCCTCCTGGAGAGTGGTTATTATCTGTACCTATTTTGATGTAGTAATCTACGATAAATGCCACTTAACTGTAACAATAGCTCTTTGTCAAAGGACAATATATGCATAATCGGCTTCACAGATAAGATTGTTTGCCCAAAGAGCCTTTAAGTGTACAAAAGTTTTCATATAACGACTCCCAGATTGTTTAATTTTGAAGTATAAAAACATGTTACAGAGTGGATGATCTCTTCTTTGATGAGTCTAATTTCGTCTTCAGGGGAATTATCGAGGAGCTCTAATACATTTCGTAACTGCTACGGCGATTTTCCTTTCTTTTTGCAGAATCATTTTTACTGTGTATTTTTGGCATAGAGAGAAATCAGCTACCATCGTTAATCTGTCTTATGTATTTTAGGCCATTGCAAAATGTTACAGTAAGGAAGTTGAATGATAAGGTCTTTTAACATATTCTGTTCTTGACATGTCAAAGATTAACTCGAATGCATGGACTGACCGTCCCCTTAAAGGCCATGGGATTTTGCAAGAGGATGATTTAGACTTAATTGAGAAGTTTAAATGTTCATCATGTTTAAAGCGTATCAAAAATCCATCTAGCATGTTAAAAAAAGTCTAAAATCCGCCTTTTTAGTATTCAGTCTGAAAGAATATAATCATGCCCTTCGTGAACAAAATTCAAAGACTTGACAATAGCTTTATTTTTTATCTGCACCAGTGTGGGAATTTGTAATAACTGTTCATGACTGCATTATATCTTATAATATATGGTTTGGCTTCATTATTTCTTTACTTATAACTCAATTTAGAAAGCATAAAATTAGTATGTATTTGAAAATGTTACCAATCCCTTCTATATTCCCCACTGGGCTTTTTACAGTAATATATTCAGATATTGCGATAAAAATGTCATTCGTTATATTTCTTGTATAGGTGAATATTACAAACGAATTTTGTTCAGAGCAATGTCCAGGAAATTAAGACTAATAGAAAAATATTTTTCGTAAGGGTGCTGCAAAAGTATTTCTATGGATAACTAAATAAGCAAAGGGGCATACCTCATGCTTTATGAACTTCAGTAGATTTTCGTAGTCTCAGAGAGCACATGGGACATAAGTGAGGATTAATTTCTACAAATATTCAGCTTGGTGCTCGAATTTCAGCTTAAGAATTCAGCAAAACTACTGACGAACTGTTTCAATAATAAACATTTTTGTGGTCAGTCTCAATATCCATTTGCTATCTATCTATGTTTTATCTGTTTTTTCGCTTCATTAGGTTTGAATTGAATGATTTCCTTATTTTGAGCATATTGTCAAATTGTTATCATCGTAAAATTATTTTAAATAAATTTCAGGTTTGCCTTTATTAGCAAGAGTAAACGTATATTGGTTTCACTTTCCTTAAATTTTATTGTTTATTACTGAAGAAAACAAATGTTGTACTACGTAGTTTTCATAAAAAATAAAACCCTCTGCATTTCTACTTTATAATTTCTCATTTTAAACTATTTTGGTAAAAAAGGGGTAATATTTTGGATATCTATGCTAGTTGACAACTATACGGTTAAACTGAGAGGGGAGATATTTGTATTGGTCAGTGTTTAGTTGTCCTCATAAACTTAATAGTGTGAATACAGTTTTAACATGTTTTTTAACTAAAGAAAATTAAGCAGAAAGATAAAATAAAACTAAGAAAAAC